>VWZV01010736.1:30483-50880 GCA_013397155.1 Irena cyanogastra | reverse complement strand
GAATCCCCCAGAATAGCCCCGGGACCCCAAACCCGAGCGAATCCCCCAGAACAGCCCCGGGACCCCAAACCCGAGCGAATCCCTCAAACCCGAGCGAATCCCCCAGAACAGCCCCGGGACCCCAAACCCGAGCGAATCCCCCAACTCCCGTGTGCCCGCCCGGAGCGCGGTCCGAGGCCGCTCCCGGGCAGGCGCTCCCCGGGTCCCTCCCGCAGGTTTCAGCTGCTCTGCCGCAGCCCCGGCGCTGCTGGGATCCCAGGATCTCCAAGGGTGATGCACTTGAGACACTTCCTAAGCTTCTGAGGTGCACTTAACGCTGAAGAAAAGAAAGAAGAGAGAGGAGAAGGAAGGAAAGGAAAAGGAAGGACAGCAAGGAAAGAAAGAAAAGGAAAGAAAGGAAGGAACGGCAGGTGGGAAGGAAAGAAAGGAAGGAAAATAAAGAAGGAAAGGGAGGAAAGAAAGGAAAGGAGTTTGGCCATGGCCCAGCTGAGCACAGGTGCTGTAAGAAAACCACTGCAGTGCCTGCAGTGACCAGCGCGGGGCTGAGGGGTCACTCTGGCTTTCACAGGAGATTTTCAAAGGGAGCTGCCCACGGGTGCTTCGGGAATGACCTGGACACAAACCCCGGGCAGCCCCGAGCCCCGGGGCGGCCGGCCCTGCCCGAAGCTGAGCTGGGCTGAACACGGAGCTGGGCTGAACACGGAGCTGGGCTGAGCACGGAGCTGGGCTGAGCACAGAGCTGGGCTGAACACGGAGCTGGGCTGAACACAGAGCTGCGTGCAGGGATCCCCTCTCCTCCCCAGCCTCCCATCCCCGCTGCTCAGCGCTTTCCCCAGGGATGCATCTCCCGGAGTATTGGGGATGTGATGCCTCCTTGGCTCCTCTTCCCTTAAACCACAGCCTCATCTCCAGCTTTCCAGCCCAGTTTTCCCACCTTTGGCCCTGCCCAGCTGCAGGGGCACGGAGCAGATGGCAGCCCAGAAAAGTCACACGGCATTTGCCTTCCCAGTTTAGAGCAGAAAGAAATCCGATCAGTCAAATCCAATTGGAGCCAGGCCCTAAGTCTGGCAAAGGGATTATGCAGAGGGCTGCCATCAGGAGCCTGGTGTGAGCGCTGAATGGAGCTGGGGAGATCAGGCTGTTCATAGCCAGGCCTTAAAACAGCACCAGGCCAAAGCACCTCGCTATTTCCTGATCAAAGATCACACAGTTGACAAGAGGAACGATTTTCCACGGGTTCTGCCAGCTCTGACACAAACACATCCGCTGCACTCCATCCCACCCCTGCTCAGGGCGCAGCACACGGACCCATCCAGCTCCTGTCCCGTCCCAGCCCGGCAGGGTCACACTGGGGGCATCTGACTGCAGCAGCCAGCTCACCTGATTTCAAGCGCCTGTTTCATGTTCCATTGGGAAACGTTGTTTTTTTAATTACACTCTCATGGCTTTTGCTGTCATCACAGGGAAGTTAAACACAAGAGGCTCCTTCCCTACTCTGCCTCTGCAACAGCATCGTCATCTCTGCCTTATCTCTGTCTTATCCAGCTGTTGCACCAGCTCCTCCCCTAAATTCAACAGATCGCACTCACAGGCTACAGTTTCAGTCAGGTGCTTCATGGCTCTTCACCTCATTAACAAATAGATACTATGAAACAAGCTTTTTAATAAATATGTCTTTATTCAATTCGTATTTTACAAAACTTCTACCAACATCTGTACAGGGGAGGGCTGCTGGCCTGGGGGTCCCCAGGCAGCCCCTGCAGAGCCTGGGCTGACCAGGTGAGCAGAACTGGAGAATTTGAAGCAGCAAAATGCAATTCTATGAACTAAACGGGCTCTCTAAACCCCTGCAAGGAGCAGGGTGTGTTACCTCGGCTGAGATGCTGAAATGTAAGGAATTCTTAGAGATTTGTATCCTCCAATGAAAACATTTTTGTCACAAGCTGGAAAATCAATAAGAGTGAATGTTTTCATCCCGGCTCTCAAGTCAGGAGTCAGATTTTTCTTTCAGATCTTGAGCTGATGAACTATTGACTAAAGAGAGCTTTGACCAGCTGCCTCAGAGCAGCAGAAAGCACGAGCCTAATCAGCTCTGATAAGTCAGCACACCACAAACTGCTCAGTATTTACAGAGAACTCATAGAAAGGCTATTTCAGAGTGGAAATGTGCACGATCTGAGCTCCAGCACTGATTGTGTCTAATCCTGAACACTTCCCCATGGAATTTAAACACTGGGTAAACTGACAAGACCACAAACCAGCAAACTAATCAGCTAATGACAGCTACTGCAGTCCTAATTAAAGGCCACAAAAAAGGGGTTGTAAATCTTTTCATTGGTATGACCTGGCCCACTGATTCCATAGGAAAATTAAAATGGAACAGACAACTCATGTTATTTTCCTGGAGGGTTTTCTTCTTTCAAATGAACCAGTAAATCCAATAAAGGTGAACCAAAATATTGATTCAACCTGAATTCTTTTCCCACATTCATCTATGTAGAAACACGGGTTAGAACAGCAGAACTCAGCCTGCGGCTTGTGTAAATTTCATATGTGTATTCTGGGGCTAAATTAAGTCCAGTGTAAAACCACTGTACTGGAATTTTTGTCTCTTTTTCAACTTTTCAAGGCCGGTTTGGACAGGGCTTGGAGCAACCTGATGTGGCATCCCTGCCCAGGGCAGGGGGCTTGGAAGTCGAGGAGTTCTAAGGTTCCTCCCACCCCAAACCATCTATGATTTATGATTCTGTGGTCCTGCCAATGGAGCAGCACAAATCCTCTCATTGCAGAGACACTGTCAAGCAAAACTGCTCTCCCCTCATCTCTGTTCCCACACTAAACTCTTCCCAGGGCAGTGAAAATCCTGGAGCTCCCTGGGCTCATCCACTCTTCCCAGGGCAGGAGAAGCTGTTCCAGAGGGAAGATTCCTAAGAACCAGGGGCTGCAAGGGAGCTGAGCCACAGCTGGGCCGTTCTGTGCTCTGTGAAATGCCAGCCCTGGAGTCAGCCCCTCTCAGCCCTCTGGGCAGGCAGAGTGACAGTCCCTGGTCCCCAGGAGGGGAGGAAGGAGCTGCTGCTCCTCCTGCCCAGCCCTCGCTCTGTGTGCTGTCCTGGCCACGGCTCTGACCCCATTCTCATTTCTGGTGGTTGAGTGTTGCTCTGCAGGGACCTGACCCGAGCAGCAGAGAAGGCTCCAAACACACACAGAGACCCCTGAAGAGGCAGCACCTGCCAGGGCACCTGTGCTGCTCTGAGTGCAGCAGTGGAGGCAGCAGCAGTCTGCACTGGAGGCAGCAGCAGTCTGCACTGGGGGCAGCACCAGTCTGCACTGGGGGCAGCAGCACTGGCTCACAGCAGCAGTCTGCACTGGGGGCAGCAGCACTGGCTCACAGCAGCAGTGTGCACTGGGGGCAGCAGCACTGGCTCACAGCAGCAGTTTGCACTGGGGGCAGCAGCACTGGCTCACAGCAGCAGTCTGCACTGGGGGCAGCAGCACTGGCTCCATCCCTCCCCTCCCCTCCCCTCCCCTCACAGCCTGCCTGTCCCCAGCCCCAAACCCTGCCCAGGGCCTGCTGCAGGAAGCCACAAGCAGTTTGTTCCGTGGGGTGTGACCAAAAAGCAGAGCTGGCAAACACAGGGTTGTGTACACAGCAAGACTTATTCACGGGCCAGAAATAGTCCCTGGGTACCAGCAGTGCTCAGCACTGGGTTTTACATCACAGGTGGTGGCTCCTTAAACCACTCAGGTTTTCTCAGGATGCTGAGGTGGAATGGAAAAGGAAAGTCACTACCAGGCTAGAGGAAGGGTCACACTCGGGACTCAGCATCGGGATTTCAGCTGCCAGACCCGAATTTGCTCAGAACAAAGCACTCTTCCTCCTCTGCTCGGTGATCCATCCCCCGGGGTTCACGTCCATCTGCAGCATCTTCATCACCCACTTGTCCTTCCGGGCCCCGTCGATGAACTCGTCAAGCGACAGCTGCCCTGAGGGTGACAGACAGCAGGGGGACACATGGGCCGGCGGAACGCGGGAGGGGAGAGAGGAGGAGGAGGAGGAGGAGGAAGCGATCCCGCCCAAGTGCCGGTAAATGCTGATCAGACCCGATCTCGGGCAATCTCCCCACTCTGCCGGGCCAGGCTGTGAGAGACAAGCCGGGGGCTGTGACCCTGATGTCCCCCCTGCCCCATGCCAACGGGACACTGCGGGTGCTGCAGGGGCTCAGCCGGGCTCCTCCAGGACCCGTGCCAGGCCGGCCCTGCAATCCCAGTCTGACTGGAACCAGTGCCAGCCCAGCTCTTTGTGCTGGCACTGGGACCTGCCCTCTGCTGCTGGGGCTGGTCTGAGTGACGCCAAAATCCGGCCCGAGCAGTGGCTCCTCGTGTTTTACATTAAAATAACAACGAAAAGGATTTCACCCCGCTCCGCCAGGACACTTTTGGCTCTGTGGAACAGAGCAGAACCAAACCCAGCTGTCCATCGTGTCTGTGAGTGACACGACAGAGCCGAGTGATCTCTGGGCAGGCAGGGCCAAAGCAGCCAGCCCAGCTCAGGTGAGCTCTCAGCAGGCAGGCATGCAGCCTGTGCCATCCGTCACTCACCATCCCCGTTCTCATCCACCAGCTGGAATATCCTGTCCACCACCTCCTCTGGGGTCAGCAGCGGGGTCCTGTCCTCCACGTCCGACCAGCACACCTTCTTCAGCCTGTAGATAGACTGAGAGCAGCTCACAAATTAGCAAAGGACTGCAAAAGGAAAAGCACTGAACCCTGCTGTCATCCCACCACTGTGAAGGTCTTTTTCAAAGGCTGGGGGTTTAATCTCTCTGGAAAGTTCTGCCCCTCAGCAGCCTCAGATCTGGAATGGAACCTCTGACCTCATGCCTGCACTGGCTGCACATTAATTACCTGATCTGCTCTGTGAAGCTGCTGCCCTCCTGCTCTCCTCACACACTGCTCAGACCTCGGGGCTCCTTTGCAAAGAGCAGAGCCAGAGTTTCACAGAAGGCAGAAATCATGAGCCTTGAGTGTGATTTTTGCTGGCATCCAAAGCCAGGCCCATCTGGACTAAGCCAGGCTGCAGACCAAGCCTGCCTTTGCTCTTATTTTGACCCACAGTTTCTGCCCTCCTTGGCCACAGGACAGGGTCAGAGTTTATCTGCTCCTGCCGTGGCACCACCTGCCCCTGTTACCTTTACTGCTCAGCTTGAAGGGTTTTGTCTAAAGTCTTCCCAGAGAGAGGATTAGCAGTGGCCTCACAGTTCTGGGCAATTCTTGGCTGACCTCAAAACCAGAAAGGAAGGTGGCCCAGACAGGCTGCCCTGCTTTCACAGCTGCTGCTGCAGGTGACCAGCTGCCCACAGGGGCAGCTCCTGGCACTGCCCTTCCCTGAGATGCCCTGATGGGGGACAAGCAGAGGTTCCCAGCCCCCCGAGCACTGCTGGGGACAGGGACACAGGAACAGCCCCCGTGCAGCTGCAGCACAGCCACCAAGAGATTTCACCTCAGGTGAGAGCACAGGAGCTTGTGCCTGGCTGTCTGCTCAGCCCGCAGCACCCTGCAGGCTGGACCAGCCCTTTAGCATCCTCCAACCCAACTGTCCCCCAGCACTGCCAAGGCCAGCCCCAACCTCTGTCCCCAGGTGTCACATCTGCACATTTTATATCCCTGCAGGGATGGTGATTCTGGTGTCAGGCTGGACAGCACTTTCAGTGAAGAAATTTTTCCTAATTATCACCTAAACCTCCCTGGTGCAACTCGAGGTGATCTCGCCTCCTTCTGTCTCTTGGGAGAGGAGAGCAGCTCCCACCTTGCCAATCAAACCCCGGGACCACCCAGAGGCCTCCCCTCTACCTGCCCACAGCCCGGTTAAATCCAAGTGCAGGACACAGCAGAGAGCCAGAAAGGCCCCAGTACAAAGGGATTTGGGGGCTGACTGGTACCTCTGAGGGCATTCTCACAACCACCAGCCAGGGCACAGCCCAGGGAGGGCATGGGGTGAAACCCCCCTCCCCAGCACAGGGGACCTGGTGAGGAGAGGCTGAAAGGGAAGGCAGAGCAGAGCTCCAGGAGCTCCAGCACCCAGAGGCTGCCCACAGTGGGTACAGCAGAGCCCTGACACCCAGCAGGCTCCAAACCTCTCACCAAGGTCGGGCATTTTCACCTCATCACCATCCACAGCAGCCTTGAAACCCGATTATCACGAAGCCCGTACACCTCAGAGCATTGCCAAAGAGCAGGGATTGCTTAAAAAGGGGATTGGGCAATGCCCACTTACCTCAACGATTTCCAGCAGCTCAGGTTTGTCTATGCAGCCGTTCCCATCCTTGTCATACACCTTGAACGTCCACCTCAGCTTGTGCTCCAGCTTCCCCCGCAGCACCAGATTCAAGGCAGCCACGTACTCCAGAAAGTCAATGGTGTTGTCCTGTGGCAAGAGAGAAGCAGCAGCTGGGTCACACTTGGCTGGGCAGAACGCTGATGGAAAAGTGCTTTACAGCTTCCAGAAAACCTGGCTTAAAGCTGCCAGAGGACAGGGCAGGGACAGGGGTGTGCTGGCACTTGGAGGAAGGTTTGTAGCAGAGGACAGGGACAGGGGTGTGCTGGCACTTTGAGGAAGGTTTGTAGCAGAGGACAGGGACAGGGACAGGGGTGTGCTGGCACTTTGAGGAAGGTTTGTACCAGAGGACAGGGACAGGGGTGTGCTGGCACTTTGAGGAAGGTTTGTAGCAGAGGACAGGGACAGGGACAGGGGTGTGCTGGCACTTTGAGGAAGGTTTGTAGCAGAGGACAGGGCAGGGACAGGGCTCTGCTGGCACTTTGAGGAAGGTTTGTAGCAGAGGACAGGGCCAGCAGCAGGCACAGCCACTCCCCTGTGCAGCCAGGCTGGGCTCCTCCTCCATCCTGCACCTGCACCCCTTAAAAACAGAATCTCTGTCCTGTGGGGAAAACTCCAAAACTCCTGTAAATTAGGAATGGGATTTCATCTTTATGCACAGTTTGCCCTGCTACCTTCTCTCCACAGCTTTCATAACGGAATTTGGGACCTGAACCTTTCATTTTTTGCAGGAATTTGGTTTTTTACAGCTTGGAATTCTGAGACAAGCCTGACCTGCCAACATCGTCCACGGCCTTTTAAAATCCTTTCCCACAAACTGACTTTTGCTGCCACTTCACTGAGATTTTGACCCTATTTTCAAAGGGAGCTTAGGGGAGGTGAGTTGATCAGAGTTGAACAAGCTGAGTCCCCTTTTCCTGCATTGATACAAGGAACAAAGATCCCCACAGCTGAAATATCATCAAGAGCTTCAGGAAAAGAATAATTGAAGAATAATTTGGCAGGTGCTGCTCACCCGAGGCAGCTGAGAGCCCAGAGC
This sequence comes from Irena cyanogastra, assembly GCA_013397155.1. NCBI lineage: Eukaryota > Metazoa > Chordata > Aves > Passeriformes > Irenidae > Irena > Irena cyanogastra. The sequence goes on along the minus strand of VWZV01010736.1, from coordinate 43,507 downwards.
ATCCCAGGCTGCCCGTGGCAGCAGAGCAGGGCATGCAGGAACTGGGACTAAAGCACAAAACCCCTTCCCCAGGTGTCTCGTGACAAACACAGCAAAGGGAACCAAAACCAGATTGTCTGAATTGTTCAGCATTCCTCTGCTTCTGGAAAGCAAGGCCAAAATGGATATTTTACTACAAACCACCTGCTCATACCTGCTACAGACACTTTGTCCAACACAGGACAAGCCTGAGGAGGATTTTCCTGCGCTGTGATTTCCCCTCCACCTCAACAGAGAAATGTTTTTGCCATGTGGGAGCCTTGGCTCTTTGAAGGTCTCCAAGTGTGACTGCCTGAGTTTCAACTTTTTAATCCACCCTTAGTCCCTCCTTCTGACCTTAATTTAGGTGGAGATTTGAGGAGACAAATCCAGGCCAGCCTGCGCTCCTTCTCCTGCCCTCACGATATACATAATACATATAAATAAATAACTGTGAAAGCTTCTCAGCACTTACCCCGTTCTTGTCAAAAGCCCTGAACATGTTCTCCACGTACTCTGCTGCTTCCCGGTTGTCCTGGACCCCGAAGAACCGCTTGAACTCGTGCATGAAGAGCGTCCCACTGGGACATTCCACCACAAATTTCTTGTACCACTCCTGCAGCTCTGCCACATCAATCTCTCCTTGCTCCCCTTCAGCATTGGTGAACTGCTGTCCCATTCTGCTCTGGAAAGCAGGGTCAAAAACAGAAGGAAAAGCAGAAAAACCCTGCCAAAGCCCTTTGTGCTTTTTCTTCTCGCTGCCTCGTGCCTTTCTCTGATGTTAGGGCTGTGCCCTGCTGTGCCACCTTCCCTTCCTGTGCCTTGTTTGATGTTCCTCCTGCCCTGCCCAGCTGCTGGAGCCCCACGCGCTCCCCGGGAGATCTCCGAGTGGCTGCTCTGCCCCGGAGCGCCGAGCACTGGGCACGGATAAAAATAGCTAAAGATCATTAGGAGATTCCCACCCATGAGCCCCAGAGACCTTCAGATGTTCTGAGCTGTGCCCTATTTAGAAGCAAACTCCAGGGGCTCAGGGTCTTTCTACACATTAATACCTCCCTGTCAAAGAGTTCGGGAGCAGAGGTTCCCTGTACACACAGCACACGGCCCCGTTCTCTGTCCTGAAGAGTTTTCTAGGGGAAAAAAGGGATTATAGGGGAAGGAACACCAATCTTTGCAACGCTGGCTTGTACCTCCTGCCTGTGGGGGCTGCTCAGTGCTGCAGTGAGATGGGGCACAGGAAAAACAACAGCTGCAGAGAGGGAATCCTGAGGAAACAAACCATGAAAAACCTGCTGATGGATTAAACGAAGTGAATGCCTGCTGTAGGCTGTGAGAGGATTGCTGAAGGCACCTAGATACACACATATTCCTTATTGTCACACCTGCTTCTTAAAGCTGTAAGCTAAAAAGAGCAGGGATTGTTTATTTCCATATTTTTAGAGCATATTCTCCTTACTCCCTTCCCCTCTTTGTGTCCATGGAAATTCTGCTGTTTACCCCTTCCCCCTGGAGCTCATTTATTGCTTTGATGACACACACAAAGTGCAGCTCTTCCCTGGGCTGGCTCTGGCTCCCTCTGTTCAGCACCACTCAAAGGCACAGCCCAAGCCCTCTCCTCAGCACACACAGAGCCCTTTCTTTTCCTTTTCCTTTCTCCTTTCCTTTCCTTTCCTTTCCTTTCCTTTCCTTTCCTTTCCTTTCCTTTCCTTTCCTTTCCTTTCCTTTCCTTTTCCTTTTAATTTCCTTTTTCCTTTCCTTTTTCCTTTCCTTTTCCCCTTCCTTTTTCCTTTCCTTTTCCCCTTCCTTTTTCCTTTCCTGAGCAGCCACAGCTTTTCTGCACTCCAGACCACTTGTTGTGAACCCAGCCATTATCTGTGTCAGTGGAAAGAATGACCTGAGCTATAAATGGGCCCAAGCCAGCCCAATATCTTCATTAAGAGGATTGGAGCAGCATTAATAGGAAACCATAGATTCTCTTATCCTAAATGCCGAGGCCCAGAATTAAGCTGCTCATATTTTGGAACTTTTTTTGGTGCTGGTTAGGTAAGAAGAGCGTCTCTTGTTGAATACTGGTTAACAAGAATACTGGTTAAGAACCAGGCTGAAATTTGAATTTGATATTGCAGAACAGCAGAGCAATTCATGCTGCACTGTCAGAGTGGGATCTGGTCTGAATCCACTCATGCCTGCAAGTGACCCAGCAGTGGTACTGTGTGTGTTTATATATATTTATATATTTATATATATACACAGGGATTTGCAGTATAATACAACCTTACACTCTTACATGTAAGGATGCCCAGGCAAGGCTTGGTTTCACTTAAAGGAAGAGCAAAGAGAGGAGAGAGACAACAGAGCAGAAGGCTGGAGATGGATGGGAAGGGCCAGAGAAGTTGCCAGAAAATTTAAGGCTGCTCTATTTCAGTTAAAGCTCAAGGGTTGCCCACCAGAAAAATAACAGTAAATCCATCCCCCCGTTTTCCTCTTCACTAGAGCTACTGGAGAGAAGTCTTTGGTAGCCACAGTCATGTTTCTAAATGATTTTATATCATTTTTGGAATTCTCTTGGCTGGCGAGGCCAGGAGCTCTCCGTGGGTCACAAGCAGCCCCAGGCCAGAGGTGCTGCCAGGCCAGGCTGGGAAGGGTTCATTCCTTTTTCCTTTTTCCTGCAGCACAGCTGGGGAGTTGGGGATGTGCTGGGGAGTTGGGGATGTGCTGGGGGAGGCTCTCCACCATTTTGTGCTGCTCTCCTGCACGGAGCTGCCTGCTGGAATGTGAGTGCTGAGACTCACAGCAAGACTCCACATGCCCAGGACATTGTCTTGACTCATTGCATAATTTTGTTTTGCCTTATGGGAGCTTGGTGATCTGTTCCCAGGAGAGAAAATGGTTCCTTTTTGTTTTGATGACTGCAATTTTCTCCAGCTGGGAACAAAGGGCTGCAAGAGACCCGGAGTACAAAGCCCAGCTGCTGCTGGTGCAGGTATCATGACAACAATTTGTTGATAAAATAGAGATACTAATTTGGCACTGAAATAAAGTAAATCCCATAGCTCCTGGTGTGAAAATTCCTCTGCACCTCCTCTGTGTGCTCTGCAGACTGCACTGAAAGAGCTGCTGTCCCTCAGCCAGCAGGATGTCACTTCGTAAGGTACAGTTTATCAGCCAAAAGATCTTTTCATTTGATTTTAAAAAATTGATGAAGATAGAGGAATTGAAGAAATATAGGCAGAGAGAAGTGCAAATAAAAAGAATAATTTCTAGAAAACACTGCAGTGCAGAGCTTGGTGCTGTTTGTCTGCCTGAGGAGCAGGACCAAGGCTCTGTGTGGTGTCAGAGGAACTCCCTGGATGATCAGTTCCAGACAGGTAACATCTGACGGCACATCCTGCCCAGTAAGTTATCCCTGGATTAGCACTTCTCCAGCTCCAAGGCTGCGGAGTTTCTCAGCCAGGAGCATGGAAAAAGACAGCTTATTTCCCGTCAGCTGCCTACCCCAACGTGCTGCCACACGCTTCAGCACGGGCTGGTAGAAACTCAAGAGGAAAAAAAAAACCACCAAACCCTGCAGAGGGCTGGGAAGACTCATTTGTTTGGCATCCGTGTCGGCGCTGGGAAGGCGGCAGAGGCAGCAGGGGCTGTGGCAGAGGTGGCAGGGACTGTGGCAGAGGTGGCAGGGACTGTGGCAGAGGTGGCAGAGGCAGCAGGGGCTGTGGCAGAGGCAGCAGGGTGCCTGCCAGAGGGGACCAGCTGCAGGGAGACTGCAGACAGGACTGGAGCCTTCTCCCAGGCTGGAGTTCCCAAGCTGGAGCAGCCCTCTCCCACCTCCTTTGCCACATTGCTCCATTTTTAAATCCCCCAGCCCTGACCTGTCCCAGGACCCCTCCTGAGGCTTTGGGCCTCTCGAGTGTCCTTCCAGTGGGCTGAGGAAGGACAAAGCCCTGCCCAGGCACTGCCAGCCCTGCACAGCCAGCACGGCTGCGCCCCCTTCCCCAGCCCCAGGCAGCCTGGCACTGCCCTGTGTCCCTGGCAGGACAGAGGCGTGGGCAGCAGGAATGCAGGGAGATTTGTGCTGGCCTGTCTGGGGAGAGATCAAAGATCCTGCAGAGCCTGGCCTGCAGTTCAGCTCAGTGTCTCCCTGGGTCTCTTCCCGGTTGCTCCCAAAGCTCTGCTACCCCTGCAGGCTTTGCACAGCAGGAATAACCAGGGTGTTTGATTCCAGGAGCAGCTGTGCCTTGGTTTACACGTCGGGAATGGTCAGGTAGCACTGAGGAAAGCCATCTCCCCCAGCACTGATGACCTCCGAGTGTCACAGCTTGTCCTCTGCTTATTGCCAGCGACATTTTCTCATGTGCTGACAAACTCCTGCATGTTTCCTCTGAGAGGAATGCCATGCTGAGTGAAGCCTGAAATATTCACCTTGCACTTGGCATCCAGCAAGGCAATCTTCCCCAGAAAAACGGTGAATTGTTTTGTCTCTGTGTGAATATCTCCAAGATTTTGTCTAGTTCCAACCCATGGCTCAGGACTGAGCTGCGGGTGTAAGTCAGCCTTCCCAAAGTCAGGCTTCAGCATTTTCCACAGTGTTCATGGTGAGCAGGAAAAGGGAAATTCCCATTTTTTTTCTGGTTCATTGAAACTAAAAGGTGAAGTATTGTATGATCCTTGAAACCAAGATTCACCACTGAGTCACGGTTCTCCACCTACGAGGAAAATAAATAAGACGTGAGGCTGGAGGGCAGGAGCCTGCAGAGGGACCAGGGAGAAGCTGCTGAGCCCCTTCCCAGGGGTAGGTGTGACCCCAGAGCGGGGATGGAGCCAGGGAAGGGACGCTTTTATGCTTTTCAGAGAAAAAACAGCGTGCCTGTGGCTTTAATCAGAGCTGATTTCAGGGTTTGGCTTCATCCTGTATTGACTGAATATGGATTTATATGGATGGATGGATGTAGGACAAGAGCAAATGTACTTGGGTTGTGCTAGGGGAGGTTTAGAGTGGATATTTGGGAGAATTGCTTCACTGGAAGGATGGACAAGCATTGGAACAGGCTGCCCAGGGAAGCAGTGGAGCCACCGTCCCTGGAAGTGTTCAAAGCCCACGGACGTGGAGCCAGGGGACACGGTTTGGTGGTGGACCTGGCAGTGCTGGGTTAATGTCTGGACTCGATGATCTTAGAGGTCTTTTCCAGCCTTAATCATGCCGTGATTCTATGACTCAGCTGAATATGCCCTGAACTGCGAAAAACCCCAGGAACTTAATGTTTGCTTCCCAAAATATTCCATTTAAGAGGCAAAGATATCCTGTTTAAAAGCAAACTTCTTTTCCTAAATACTCCATTTACCAGCGGAAAAAAAATATCCCGTTTGGAGGTTTCCTNCGTCCCGCATGGGACTCGCGGTGGAGCGGGGCCGGTGCGGGGCTCGGAGCGGGGCTCGGAGCCGGGCTCGGAGCCGGGCTCGGGGCACTCGCGGGGCTCCGTGCGGGTTCTGGAGCTGCGGTGCCCGGCCCCGGGGGAAGGGCGGAGGTGCGGGGGCGCCGTGCGGGTGCGGGCGCAGCTGGGAGGGCAGAGCCCGCTGAAAATGCCGATTTACCGCTCCTTCCCCTCGGCAATGCCGGGCTAGCCCCGGGCTACGCCTTTCAGGTCGGTGTAAAGCGAGGCCTAAAGTTAGGGCAAGGCTGGAGTTTTCCCCCGACCCCCTTCACCCACTGCAGTCTTCGGATCGCAGCTGTTCCACCCCAAATCCCCACGCTTTGTGTAGCAACTTGTGCCCCTTCCAGTTTCCAGGACTGAGGTGACCAGATTGGGGTGTGCAAACTGGGAATTCAAAGAGTTAACCGTGTTCGGGTGTGTTGGGGACTGAGGGGTGGTGGGAGGCAGGAGATGTACAGCCCTCTGAAGTGTGGGAGCCCCAGGTTCCTGGTGTAGGGAGGTGATTCAGCATCGGATGGAAATTCAGCCTGTTTCCCTGTGGGAATGTTTGCCTTTGAAAAAATGAATACAGGTCCACGAAATCCAGGATAATATAGTCAAACAAAGGTAACGAGCAAGGAGCAGGGTCTGTGGGTTCGCAGCAGTGAGCCCTGAGAAGACCCTTCCATCTTTAGAGGCTTTAATGGGTGAGGTGGAGCAGGAATGCTGAGTGTATTTGGATCTGCAGGCAGGGAGCGAAAGCATCCGTATAGCAAAGCTGAGCTGGGCTTCAGGATGGTTTTCCTGGTGCTCTGTGTGCTGTTGGACTGTCTGGCACCTCACCAGGGCCCTGAGTGTCACCACAGCTGACTGGGGCTGTCCCTGACTTGGTCACTCCTCTGCAGCCCTCCGGCTGGCTGCTCCTTCCTGACTTTGAGTGGTTCTTGTTGGGCTGAATGTCTCCAAGGAGAAATACTAATAATTGGGGTACAGGCAGTAATTACATCACTGACCAGAGATGCATTAGCAGCACAGGGATGTGCTAATTATCCCTGTGCACCACCCAAATTGAGTGGGAATAAAGGGAACTGGATACTCCCTGGGTTTGTGCACTGAGGAGCCTCAGAGAGGGCAGAGCCGTGAGTGTGCACAGACATTCCCGGGTGCCTGGTGTTAGTGGAACTCCCTGTGAGTGTGCACAGACATTCCCTGGGTGCCTGGCACTAGTGGAACCCCCATGAGTGTGCACAGACGTTCCCTGGGTGCCTGGCACTAGTGGAACTCCCTGTGAGTGTGCACAGACATTCCCGGGTGCCTGGCACTAGTGGAACCCCCCGGCTGAAGGAACTAACCGAAGTTGAAGGCTGTGAGAGGCTGACTCACCGTCTGAGCCCAGCAATGGGATTCAAGTTGATTTGCTCTCAGTTATTGTGTCAACAAGTCATTGGTGATAAAAGGTCATAAAGCATTGTGGTGTGGAGCACTGACAGACGCTGTCTGCGGGCCCAGGGACAGTCCCAGCCAGCACCCACCTTGTGACCTGACTTCTCTGCTGCCAGAGGGGCACCCCCCTCTTCTGGGGGTTGGAATCTACTCCGTGTCTTGCAAACGTGTGTGCACAGCACACGGTATTAGCAGGGACTGCTTGTCAAGTTAAGTGTCAAAGAGATGGTGGAAAGCACCCACAGTAAGGATTCTTCAAAATGTCACATTTTTTTTCTCCTTTTCAAGAGGAATCTGTACCTGATTTTGGTCTCAATTCTAAGTCCAGGATTAACCTGCAGTTTGTCTTTGCAAGCACGCTTCTGCAGATTTAATTCTCACAGCATTTTCGACACGGAGAACCAACACAGCAGAGTTTCAGGAACACTAAAATAATTTTGATGATTGCTTCCTCATCCTTTGCAGCTCCTGGGAAACAGTCTGGTAATGTGCCCACACATTTTCAAACTATTATTTAAAGGTGGTTTGCAGTTGAAGCTGAACATTTTCTTTGCAGAAAAGATAAACAGATAAACTGAGCTGTGTTTGGATTAATTTTGTGTGAGCGCTTGCATCTGAATGGGATCTGCAGGTATTTGAACAAATAAAACCTGTTCCTAGACTAGTTCTTGGATAGGGTTTTTTTTAATCTTCTCCATCTCTGCTACCAGGCACATTTTGCAACTCCTCCAGCAATATTCAGGGCTTATGGCAAAGGTTTTACTTGTCGTGTAACTGCTTTATTAATGGGAATATTTGTAATTTCTCACCTCTGTTTCAGAATTTACAAAGGAATATGGGAGATGAACCTTCTGAGCACGTGTGTAGTGCAGAAATCCCCTCTCAAAATCTAAAGATACTGAATGTTGCCTCTTCTTAGAGAGAGACACACGTTAATTTTGTTTTTTGGCTTTGTTCTACACAAGGAAAATATTGTTGGCTGGCTGCAATTGTATGAGCAGCACAGGGCTACTTAACAAAAACATTGAGTAAACAGCACTCAATTTTTAGCAGCAGTGCAGGCAGACCTGCAGTTCATGTCCTTCTGGATAAACATCCTGGTTATTACAGGTCACTGCTGTTTGCCAACGATTATGCTGCATTCAGGGCATTCATGGAAAAGTCATAAAATGACTTTCGGAGTCTGTGTCTGGGGTAGGACAGCCCCCGTGCCTCGGCTGGGCTGAAGCCTCCCAGCGGGGACGAGCCTTTCTCTCCTCGCTGTGAGTCTGACAGGAGTGAAGGAGCAGAGATCAGATCAGCCCCTTCTCCAGGGTGTACGGGGAGGCTTTGGAAACTCTGCTGCCTGCTCCTGCTGTGACTTGTTCCTGGCTTTATCTCCTGCTTGGGGTTTAGAGCCCAGGTCTGCTCGGGGCTCAGCTGAGCACAAATAGCACACTGTGGAGCACTGAATGTGAGCTGTTGTGCTTGTGACAGTCCTGGGAATAAAGGGAACTGGATAGTTCCCTCCACTCAGGGAGGTGTGTGTGACTCTTCCTGGCAGAGGAGTCGCCCAGCTGAACGGGAATTGGTGTTTCAGGGTGCAGCACCATAAAATTAACAGCAGTTATACAGCACAGGGCCCTTTCTCGTTAAATGACTTCAGTTTCTTTGAAGCAAATGAGGCTCAAGTAACCCCTAGCAGTGGCTCTGCTGTCACCCTTGCAGACCATGGCGCTCCACCCGCGCAGGGTGCGCCTGAAGCCGTGGCTGGTGGCCCAGGTGGACAGCGGGATGTACCCCGGGCTGATCTGGCTGAACCGCGAGGCCAAGCGGTTCCAGATCCCCTGGAAGCACGCGACTCGGCACAGCCCCCAGCACGAGGAGGAGAACACCATCTTCAAGGTGAGGCAGGCGAGAGCTCGGGCATCCCACGGCTCTGGGACAGAGACAAAGGCCTGGATTGTTGGCCCGGGAGCTGGACAGGCATCTCGGGAGCTGTTTGCAGGCACATTTTATTTATCTGACCTCAGAAAAGCCACTTTGTGCACCTGGATGCCAAGCCTGGCACTGCCTGAGATGGTGTTGAGTTCTTTAACCCTTTCCCACCACCAAAGGCCGGATGCTGTGTGATCCATGGTGTCTGGAAGATGACTGCTGCTGGCTTCATCGGCTCGGGCTGGGATGTGGCCACTGGCTTGTTCTTGGCAGCAAACTGTGAAATGCTGTTACATAAGTTTTAAGAGGTCCACCACAAGCTCATCACAAGTGCTCATCGCTGCTGTCCCTAATATTCTTATCCCAAGGGATTCACTGTAACTCCCTGCACTCCTTTGAGGCACCCCTGACCTTTGTCTCGGAGGGATCTTGGACCAATAATCAGATTTTGGGGTGAGAGAGGGAGAGGCCAGACGGATGTCTGTGGCTGTCCTTCCACTCCATTTTAACCAAGTCCATTCCTTCTGCACAGGCTCCCTGTCAAAAATGGCTTCTGGTGTTAAATCTGAGACCCACAAAATCTCTAACCCAGAATTGTGAACATTCTTTTGGAATTTGGATTTACATCTCTTTTTCTTCACTTTCTTTTAATGGAAAAACTATTAAAGTGGGAATTTCCTTTTTTGTTATTACAAGAGCTCTAATTAAGACTTCTGCAAGAGAAGGATTTTACGGTGGATTTGTTTGGAAGTTTGGTTTCTGATAAAAGCTGCTCTGTGGGGAGGTCTGGACTGAGCTGCCTGTACTTTGTCCCCAGGCATGGGCCGTGGAAACAGGAAAGTACCAGGAAGGAGTGGACGAGCCAGACCCTGCAAAGTGGAAAGCCCAGCTCCGATGTGCACTTAACAAGAGCCGGGAGTTTAATTTGATGTACGATGGCACCAAGGAGGTGCCCATGAACCCCATTAAAATTTATGAAGTGTGCGACATCCCGCAGTCGCAGGGATCAATCATTAATCCAGGTGAGGGCCTCGCTGACACGGGCTGGCTCCTGGGCTGGCTCCTGGGCAGGCGTTGGGCCAAGGGAGCTCCTTCCCTCTCTGCATTAACTCTCCAGCTGCCCTTGTGCAGCAGGAGCAGCTGCCAGGTGAAGCCTGTACTGAAACTAAAAGAGCTTTCAACCATGCTGTAGTACTAAAATTAAGAAAGCTGCACACAGATGTATGTTTTCCTGCTAAACAGTCTAATATTGGCAACACTGTGTCTTACTTCATCAGTACTTTAACCTTTGCTTTCTAGAATTATATATTAAACTGAAATTAGCATGTTGTATGGATCAGATTTATCCTTTTTTACTGAAATTTGAAAAAATACACAGATTAATATCCAGCATGAAGATGATCTTTTTTCAGTGTTCCATGCTGATCATCCACCCACAAGAATGTGCTTGTTTGCAGGTTCCACTGGCTCAGCCCCGTGGGATGAGAAGGATAATGATCTTGATGATGAAGAGGAGGAAGAATTGAATCAATCTCAGCATGTCCCAATTCAAGAGACATTTCCATTTCTTAATATCAATGGTTGGTGGCACAGACTAATGTATTAGTGAAGGCATTTGTTTGTAAATTGCCGCATGACTGAAATAAAATCTTGATTAATTCAAGAGTTGTTGCCTTTCTGTAGATTCTCCGATGGCTCCAGCCAGTGCAGAAAACTGCAGCCCTGAAACTGTGTGGCCAAAGAATGAACCTCTGGATATGGAGATGCCCCCAACGGCGCTGCAGCACGACTTCTTCAGCAGCCCCGAGCTCTGGATCAGCTCCCTGCCAAGTACGTGCACGGGCTTGTAACAGTGCTTCTGCCTTTGTACTTTAAAACCCCACAGAAAATGGTGTTTTGGCTTTTTTTCCTGTGGCTGTTCGTGGGTGAGTGAGGAGAACTTGTGTAGTTTAAATAGAACTGTGTGTGGTTGAAACATCCCTGTGAGGGCAGCGGGGCTTGCGTGGTGTCCCTGCTGCTGTCCCTGTCCAGGAAAAGCCACACTGACGGTTTCTCTCTCAGTGACAGACCTGGAAATCAAGTTTGAGTATCGAGGAAAGGAGACGGGACCCACAACGACCGTGAGCAACCCGCAGGGCTGCAGACTTTTCTACGGAGAGCTGGGTCCTATGCCAGACCAGGAGGAGCTCTTTGGGCCCATCAGTTTGGAGCAAGTCAAGTTTCCAGGGACGGAGCAGATCACCAATGAAAGGCAGAAGATCTTCACGAGTCGGCTGCTGGATGTTATGGACAGGGGACTGATCCTGGAGGTCAGCGGCCACGCCATCTACGCCGTGCGGCTCTGCCAGTGCAAGGTGTACTGGTCTGGGCCCTGTGCCCCCTCCTCCACCACCCCAAACCTGATCGAGAGGCAAAAGAAGGTCAAGCTCTTCTGTCTGGAAACGTTCCTAAGCGGTAGGTAACTTCTGCTTCTGGAAAACAGCTTTGGGCACTGGTCGTGGCACTGTTGGAAGGGGTAGTCTGTGCTGGGGCACCGTGTGTGGACAGCGGGCTGGGGACACTGCTCCCCTTGAGCTTGGAGTGGGTGTGTGGCAGGAGAAAGGCGCTGTACGCTCATTCAATGCTCTGAGAGACATCAGAGGGCCTTGCCTTTAAAGCAAGCACTTCACGTGCAAGGAGTGAGCTGTAATTGTGTGAGAGGTGGCAGAGAAAAGTGTGTAGGTAAGACTGGGGTGATGCAATGGGGTGGGATGTGATGGGTGTTTCCCCTAAAGAGGACAACCCTGCAGCACTCTGCTTTTCTTCCTAGAGCTGATTGCCCATCAGAAGGGACAAATTGAGAAACAGCCACCATATGAGATCTACTTCTGTTTTGGAGAAGAGTGGCCCGATGGAAAACCCAGGGAGAGGAAGCTGATCGTGGTGCAGGTAGGGCACTGGGGCTCTGGGGTGACATGTGCCAGCCTTGTTGGGCTTGGGATCAATTCCCATGGATACGGAGACCTGTTCTTTCCTGCTGTGGCTACTGAGAGCAGGAAAACTCCAGTAAGCCTGCTGGTTTGGGAAAGCAAGTACAAATGTGACATGTGCTGAACAGAACTGGTTTGTGAGTGCGTTGTAGGGTACTGTGGAAACCATCTCTGCATCCAGGACAGGGGCTCCTGCACAGTGACAGGGATATTCCACGTGCCTTGAGGCTAAAAAAGGGGACTTTTCTCCCACAGGTGATCCCCGTTGTGGCGCGGATGATCTACGAGATGTTCTCCGGGGACTTCACGCGCTCCTTCGACAGCGGCAGCGTGCGGCTGCAGATCTCCACGCCGGACATCAAGGACAACATCGTGGCACACCTGAAGCAGCTGTACCGGCTGCTGCAGAACCACCAGGAGGGCTGGCCCATGCAGGCGCCTGCCATGCACATGGCACAGCCACTCCCAGCACAGTGACCCACCCTCGGCTTCCACCGGGGCTTCTTACCTTGTACATATACAGAAGTGTTTCTTAACCAGTGCCTTGCCTCAATCTGCATAAATAAAATCTGTAAATCTCATCATCTCCTACAATTTCAGCAGTTTGTGGTGCTTTTGTTTCAGAAGTGGCTCAAAACAGAGGGGAGTACAGGAATACTTCTAATTCTTTCACCCTTTTCAGCTGTTTGCTTAAGCAACCCCTCTGTATAAATCAGATTTTCAATTCTGTAATATTTTTTAATCTGCTATAATACAATGTATATAAACACTTGATCATTAGAGGGGGAGAAAGAAAATAATCTGTGCTCTATTAAACCTGCCTGGACAATATGACCTTGTCTGCTTTTTTTCTCTTTAACGGGGCTGTAACAGAAACCTCAAAGGCTGATACTCTTTTTTTTATAGAGATGTGTATACGCAGGCATTGTAAATGCATATAACAGAATGGGGTTGGAAGGGACCTCTGGAGCTCCTCTAGTCTCCTGGGGGCTGATCGTTCAGATTTGTATAACCCTGATCCAGTGATGGTACAGAGCTGTCAGCGGCTCCCAGCACGGCTCGATGCTGTCCCTGTGCCCTGCTCTGTGCCCAGGCTGCGGGTGCTGCCCCGGCCCGGCTCCGAGCCCTTCTCCCCGGCTCCCGGCCCTTCTCCCGGCCATGGCACTGCCCCGGCCCGGCTCCGAGCCCTTCTCCCCGGCTCCCGGCCCCTCTCCCGGCCATGGCGCTGACCCGGCCCGGCTCCCGGTCCTTTTCCCGGCCATGGCGCTG
>VWZV01010736.1:0-30261 GCA_013397155.1 Irena cyanogastra | reverse complement strand
AGGCCCGCGCCGTGCGCGGCCACCTCGCCGCCCTCCTGGGCCACCTGCGGGACGCCGAGGCCGCCAGCGCCGAGCCGGTGACCGCCAGCGAGGTCGTCCCCAGCGGTTGGAACCTGTGCACCGTGGCCGGGGTGCTGCTGGGCTACCCCGCCGTGTACACCTTCGCCGAGGGCGCCGAGAACTGCCTGGCGCTGACCCCGCTGAGGGTGTTCACGGCCCAGGCCTCCTGCCCCCGGATAAAGGATGGGCTCCGGGTCCAGATCTACTCCTTCAGCGTCCCGGAGAGCCTCTGCGCCGAGCTCAGGGATGTGCTGGATGCCTGGTGCCAGGAGCTCAGGGAGGCTTTCAGTGCCCAGAGTGATTTTGTAGATCTCTGCATTTCCAGCGAGGTCGTGTCTCTTCCAGCGGTTGCCTTGTAAAACATGAGTGTACTCAGACTTTTTAGCCTTCCTTGCTGCATCAGGGACCAAGGCAGAAGATCCGATTCCCTGTGTGTGTTGTCTTCTGCATCTCTCGTGGTCTTTGAGCACTGAAGGCTGGATTGTGACAGTCACTGCAGGCCAGTGGCAAAATCAAATATATGTTCTTCAAAAAAAACAGTGAATGTGCTCCCAGATGCTCTGGTGCCTCTGTTCTGCCTGCACATCACACCCTGCAAAGTCAGTGTATATTTATTTAGAGGCAGTTGAAGATTAATAAATGATTTGAACACCACGGTGCTTTGAATTAATGAAGTTTATTGTAGGCTCCATGTGTATTTACTGTGTGTATATTACGTGTGTATTTCAAGTATATTTATTTCCCATGCGAGGTGGTGTTGTGGCTTTTGTTGTCTGAGCCTGCACATGAATGATGGGCAAGTGTTGCTGTAAAACCTGCACAGTGCAGCTGCAAAAGGGACTTCAAACCCCTGTCTGCTGAATGCACGTGGTGCTGGCAGTGAAAGGAAGCAGGTGTGGCTGTGGGGATGCTCAGCCACAGGAGAGGCTGGAGGAGTGGGGTGGGAGAACTGCTCGGGACACGTGGGGGGACTGTGCTGAAGAGCCCCTGAGCTGGGTTCCTGTGTCAGGTAAGAGCAGAGACGGCCCAGGATCGAGTATGATCCGTTCAGGGAGCAATAAATACAGGAGGAGAGCTTGGGGGCATAAACCCCAGGCAGGCTGGATGCCCCGGGCACGGGATGCCCTGTCCCTCTCGCCCTGTGCGAGCCACGCAGCGGTGCCCAGAGGGGCTTTGTCCCTCGCTGCCTGGGCAGTGCAGCCTTCAGCAGGAGCAGGGTACCTGTGGTTGCCACAGCCTGGTCAGAGAGTGAGAAAACTGATTTTCCCAGGATTGGCTTGTGAGGCCCTAAACAGCTGAACACGAACAATGATAGCTCGTTATTGTAAACAACCTGCAGGTGCTCTTTTTCCTACTTTCTGTTTTCCTGTTTTTCTCAAAGATTGTTTATGAGAAAGGCGTTGTGCTAATTAGCCAGCCAGGTGAAATGTATTGATTAATTGACCAATCTGCTCCAGCTGGATCAATCAGTGTATAAAAGGAGAGAATTCGAAGTAAAAGCAAGAGTTGTGCAGACCAGCTTTCTGTCGAGGCTGTGTCGTTTCTCATGACGGCAGTGACAAGTACCCACAGCAGCCGAGGGAAAGGCGATGTCCCCGTGTTCACGGGAGCTGTCGGGAGTGAGACAGCTGGGGATACAAACCCGGTGTGCCCGTACAGAGCAGCAGGCGGGGCGGTGAGGTCAGGTTGCTTTTGGTGAAGCAGAGGTCAGTTCCCGCAGCGAAGTCAGTCACCGAGGAGCTCCTTCACAGCCTGTAAGTCGCCAGGAAGGCGGCGATGGCCGCTGCTGCCACTGCCACCAGGAGAGGGATCCAGGGACCGCGCTGTCTCTGCCAGGAGAAGCTGGTGTTACTAGGAGCGTGCTGGCGGCTGGCACCTCTCACCCCAGCCCAGCAAAGGTGTCACTCGCCCCTCTGCACGGCACGAGGGAGGGCATCTGTCCCGGGCCGCTGTGCGGGAGCTCCCACCTGAGCCTGGCTGCCGTGGGAGCGGTTGAGCTCGTCGCGGCACTGGCGCAGCCGGGTCAGGCAGGACTGGTACTCGTGGCTCAGCGCCTCCAGCTCCGAGCGCAGCTCCGAGCACTGCAGGCACAGCGAGGGGCTCCGGGCAGGAGGGGTCCCCCCGGCCCTGCCCGCCCCCGGAGCGGCCGGGCTGCTGCAGCGGCTGCAGCAGCGGGGCACCTGCAGGGACAGAGCACAGCTCGGCGTTACTGCGGCGTGCTGCGGGGCCCCTGCCCGCCTGCCACCGTCCCACACCTGCCCGGCGCTGCCGACACTCACTGCACGAGCTCCTTTCCTGTGTGGCTCTCAGCTCTGCTACAGTAAGTTATAAATTGTTTTGTTCTAAGTCCTTTTTAGTAAGTCCTTGCTGCTGTAAGAATTGAGGGGTGTTGGCTGGCAGAAGGCTGCTTCGATGGCAGAGTGTGTGTACCAGGCTGTGAAGCTTTGGTTGGTTGGGGTTTTTTGCAGCCCAGTTGTACAGGCATTGCTTCTGTTAGCAGACCCTTGCTGCTATTTTTATTGTTGTTATTATTGCAAGCATTTTCTTTTCCTCCTCGCCTTCCTTTATGCTCAGGGGCTTGGTTCTTAAAGTGTGGCTTTGGCCTTTCCCTGTGGGGCTGCTGAGGCTCTCCTGTGTGTGAGAGCAGGAGTGGGGCTGTATGGGGAGAGCTCTGCTCCTGCAGCCAAGGCTGCTACACCCTGTCCTTGAGTGCAGGTGCTTCATCGGGGCTTCAGGCAGGAGTGGTACCAGGATAAAATCTAGGGCAGGTAATCCTTACAGGAGACACCAAGCCTGGGTCACCTGCAGGAGCTCTGGTGTTGCTGCTGGAGCTCTCCCAGCAGCAGGCACTGAGTGACCTCCTCACCTCGTTCTCCTTTGCTGGCAGCTGGGATGTCCTTTCCTGCATCTCATCCTTCAGGCTTCCTGTTCCCTCCTCCTCCTCCTCGGGGTGCTCTGACAGAGCGTTTTGTTTTTCCTTGTCAGCAGTGAGAGGTGGGCTCTGTGTGGTGAAAACCTGGTCTAGAAAACAGTCAGGCTTCTGATGAGGAACAGCTCCAGGCTCTGGGTTGGCTTTAGCTCTTGTTTGCTCAGCACAGTTTAAGAATAATATTTGTGTGCTGTGCACAAAGCAGAAGGCACAGGAGCTGAGTTTGTTATCACAGGCCTGTCTCTGCTGTAGCTACAACTTCATAATCTTAAGAGCAATATTTCTAAGCAGTTGCCAGAAATGGAGGGGAGGGAGAGTTGAAATACCTTTTTTATTGCTTTCTTTTTGTCAAGTACAGCTGTAATTGCAATTATAAACTGGAATGCATTTCATTTGGAAAAAGTATGGTGTGGCCACTGAAGTAGAATTTGCAGTGAAATCCATTTATTTTTTAAAGTGTTTGCCATCATAAATACATTTATGTTTTAATGTTAGCTAGCAAACCAACTCATTCTGTGTAGCTCTAAAATAACCCTTTGTTCTAAACAACTGCAGACTTTTCCTAGAGTCAGGGCTAGTGTTCCTGTGTCCAGGGAGTGCTACGTGGGGGTTACAGAGTTTGCTGACCTTTCCTTTGCACCGTCACCTCATGGCTCTTCTGTTGGTTGTTCTGGTTGTGGATCAAGTCTGGGAATACAAAAAGCAACGTTATTGTCTACAGCACTAAAGGAGGTGTCTAACTTTGTGCCCTTCTGCGTTACTTACTCTGCAAATGGCTGACTGTTGCCTCCAGTGTTATTTTCTGCTCCTGTTCTTTTTGCAATTTATCTGAAATAAGGATAGAAGATCAAGGCTGGTGTAGATCTCTGTGCGTCTTTATGCAAGGGTGGTACTTTTCTGCTCTCCACATCTGTAGAGTGGAGCAGATGTTGTTGGCTGCCCTGGACTTTCTTGTCTGAAGGGGTGTGATTTTTAGCTGTTTATTGCCCTTTCTTTTTTGGCAGCTTTTTCTCTCGTGCCTTGTGTTCGAGTCATTTATGGTTTATTTTAAAGCTGTTCATGCAAGACCTGTCATGGGATTAGAACTGCAACCCGCTTTCTCTTCCTTAATTACGTTTTAAAACAGCCACGTGCGAGTTTAAAACAGCGCGTGAGTTTCCTAGCCCGTGCCTGAAGAGGTGCTTTGGGACATTATCAGCTCCTCTGTGCTGCCATCGCCCCCGCCCCGGGGCTGTCCCGCTGTGCTCGATGGGCTGCCAAGGGTGGGAAGTCCTCATTCAAGCTGAGGACACACCTTAGGTTTTTATATCTTTTCAGGCCTCCCATTACATCCTTTCCTCTAGCAAAGTCACTTCTCTGAACTCTTCAATCTAGCCAGGAACAACTTGCGGAGGGCTTTGGCAATCAGAAGCTTTCGTGGCAAGCTGAGCCGTGGCGGTGAGCCTGGTGTGCGTGGCTCCGCGCACCGCGGCTTCAGGAGCGCGTTCCTCGAGCACCGCGGCTTCAGGAGCGCGTTCCTCGTCCCTCCCGCACCGTTCGGGCCGCAGGTACCTTGCATGTGGCGGATGTGGCCGGCCTGGCGGTCGTTGTCGCTGCGCAGGGCGCTGGCTCGCTGCAGCAGCTCGGCGCGCTCGTCCCGCAGCGCCCGCAGCTCCCGGCTCAGCCGCTCGCCCTGTGCGTCCGCCCGCTGCGCCAGGGACAGACAGACACAGGCACAGTCACAGACCCGCAGGGCGTTACAGCTCATCCCGTCCTACCCACACCACCTTCCACTGGCCCGGGCCAAGCCCCGTCCAGCCCGGCCCTGGACACTGCCAGGGATGGGGCAGCCACGGCTGCTCGGGCAGCCCGGCATCAGCAAAATCCCGGAGAAAGCTACTCCGGCAGGGGCCGGACGTACCTGGAGCTCGCTCTGTAACGCCTGGAAGCTGTTTGTGAGCTCGGCGTGTGCTGTGGTCACCTTGGTCAGTTCGGCTTTGAGCGTGGCGTTGTGCTCTTTCCAGAGGGCCAGGTCCTCTCGTGTCTCTGCCAGGGTTCTCTGGAGGGCAGAGCAGGGCCCCGGGGGCGGGTGTGACCCGGGCCCCGGGGGATGCTGCCAGCCTGCCCTGGTGACACCTGCTGGGCTGTGTCACCAGCGCTGGCTCGCGAGCAGCTGCGTACAAGAACCCGCGTGGGGCTGATGCCATCTGATGGACAGAGGCCACAAGGGCAGTGCTCCCTCTGGAACGCGTTCCCGTGCTGCCAGCCTGCTGGTGCTTGGGATAAAGCTCCCGTGTTTTTCTGCAAATCCCAGTCATCCTGTGGGTCAAAGCAATTTGCTGCCTCTTGGGGAGAACCTATTTTCATATAAATGAGCAACTCCAGAAAAAAACAGCTCCGGAGACCTCGTGCCCTGGTGTCTGTTAGTGGGAGCAGGGCAGGGAATGGCCCAGGGGATGGTGGCAGGGAAGGGATTGCAATTCAAGCTGACATCCCGAGCACATTTCCCCAGCTGTGAGCTGTCTGCAACTTGATGTGCAGCTCGTGCAGTGAGCACAGGCTGCATTAAAGCTGCTTTGGGCTTTGCTGAGTAGCTAAAACTTCATAATTTTTTATCTTTGCTGCTAATGGCAAGCCTGTCATCACCTTTCCCTGACGTGTGGGTTTTCTTTGTCCCAGCTGGACTCAGTTAAAGCCAAGCCAGGTGTAAGACACAATGCTCACCTGAGAGTTTTGCAGCTGCTGCTCTGTTTGGAGTTTGTCCTCCAGCATCTTCTGAAGAGCCTCTTTTGCCTTCTGCTCATAGGTCTGCTTCTGGTCCTCCATCTCTATCAGGATCTTCTTCACACACTCCTTTGAGTAACTCTTTAGAGAAGGAAAGAGCTTCAAGTGCTTGTCTGTCAGATTCCTGACCTTGCTAAGCCCGAGTATTAGCAAACCCAGAGTGTGTAAACGCTGCTGCTAATGTGCTGTGAAGCATTGCTTCAGCGAAGATTAAAAGTCCTTTTTGGATAGTTATCTAATCAGATTGATGCAGAAACTGAGACCCGGCCCAGTTACAAGGCTTGGTTTTTGTTTTCCTGCCTTTCCTCGCCTGTGTTTGCCAGTGAATCAGGCATTACCTGCGTGCAGGCCTGCAGCTGATTTTCCAGCACCCGCAGTTTACACCTCAGTTTGTCCTCGTTCAGCTGACCCTGGGGAAAAAGCAATTGAAGTGAGATGTGAAATCATGAACTGCACAATGTGCCCCCAATGTTTTACTGGGTTGTGTTTTGAGTCATTTTCTCCCTTCATCTGTAATCAGATCAAACTCCCTTCAGTGCTGAGAGCTCGAGTATTCCCAGCCTCAGAACAAATGGGATATGGGGAAGTGAAACTTTATGGATCGAAAACCTGTCCTGAGGCAGTTTCTCTGGTTACTGAGTGCAGGTGCTGGCAGTGACACGACAAGTTAGGAGCGAGGGGATTTGGGGTTGTTCTGGCTGGCTTTGGCAGAAATGCAGCTGCTGCCTGTCCCCACGGATACCCCTGTTCTCTGCCTGTGCTCCCTTCCTGCCTCGAGCTGCAGCTGCTGGAACCGTTCTGTCTCGCTCTTTTCCACAGAAAATAGGTTGGGTCTGTGTTGCAAAACTGCAGTTGGGCAGGGGGATCGATGATGATTCATTTCCCTGACTACCATCATCTCCTCTCCGTGTTAGTCAGGCTGCTCAGGCTCTGTGGAAGCAGACTGCATGCAAATTCAGATAACATTTCTAGCAGAGTTCACGTAGGCTGTTTTTCCACCACCAGTACTGAGAACACCGATCTCCTCTCTGCCCACTGCTGTTTGAAGTCACGACTCTGAGAAGAAACTCCTCGATGTTACAGGAATAGCTGACAGACCCAAGCCAAACCAGGCTCCCTGGTGTCTCAGCACTGTTTAAATTTGCACAGAATTTGCATGTTTACAGTCCCGAAGACTAAATCTTCCCAGTTCAGTTGTTGGTGCAAAGCACTAAAGGCTCTTAGCAAGCAGGTGGGATTTTGAAAAGCAATTTTAGATGTGCCATATTCTGCCTGGTTTTCCTCAGCTCTCCTCCTCTGTTGTCTGCACAGGTTCCAGCTGTGCACAGATGTGGCAGTCAGGACCCTCCTGTGCTCTGGAGCAGAAATCATGGAAGGGTTTGGGTTGGAGAGACTCGCTGAGCATCATCCTTCACCTGGCAGCATTTCTGAGTCAGCCAGGCAAGCTTTACCACTGGTGGGGGATTTGAGGCCCAGACCTGGGGTGGGAGGGTCTCGCTGACCTCCAAATGAAATTGTGGGAGGGGGAGGGAACCGAGTGCTTTGTCCCTGCATTCTGACACCCCCGTGCTCCTGCCCCATCCAGCCACAACCACACCTGAACAGCACCTCAAAAATGACTGCGGCCTTCCAAGAGCTACTGCCACATCATTCACAGGTGTTCAACAGCTCATCTTTGAGAGGCAAACTGTTAGAAAGCTGATACAACAATTTGGTATCTCACCTGAGGCTGGAATGGGGCAGGCAGCCCTCACTTTCCATGGCACAGCGTTTTGGGGAAGGTTCCATCCATCCATCCATCCCTCCCTCCCTCCCTTTGCCAGCACCCCCTGGAGAAGCCCCCAGCCCCACCTGCTTTGTGGAACCCTCTCCAAGCAGCAGCATCTGCCTGTTGGCTCCAGCACCGAGGGGGTTGTTAGGCTGATGGAAAGCTGAGTTTTAGGCTGAGGAACAGCTGAGCTTTAGGCTGGTGAAAAGCTGATTTTTAGGCTGAGGAACAGCGGTGTGCAAGAGGCAGCAGCAAAGTCTCTCCTGCAGCAGGGGCAGCGAGCAGCAAGGAGCACCCACCTGTTTGTAGTCTGAGGTTTCGTGGCCACTTCCTGAGCGTGTGGCTGGGTGTTTTTTCCTGCTCATGTTATATTGAGGGAGCGAGCACAGGCGGAAGTTTCTGACCACAGGATGTCTCACACAAGTTTTTGTACCCCCTCACCCAATCACTCGCTTCTCTGCCCCAACAGAAATTTCAAACCACCCTTTTTTTTTGATGCCACAACAGCATGAATTGTTTGATTTAAGGATCCTATTAGAAAGCCTCGTGTATTACATAGGATGTATCATCTTCATTTTGCAAGCTCAGAGAAGGAAAAAGGGGCACTCTTCTGCTGAGTTCGTCCCACCCTGCCTGAGCAGAGAGGTGCCAGCGAGCCGGGAGAGGTGGGGAGGGGTTCTGCAGCTCTCTGGTACCTGCCAGGATTTCTCTGATGCCTGGAGCAGAGTGGACAGAAGCTCCTGTAAAATCACCATCTTCTGCTTGAGCAGCAGCTCGCGGTGCAGGGCCTCCTGTGGGACGGGGGACACGGTCAGAGCTGGGGCACAGCCCAGAGCCCCCAGCCCAGGGCTGGCCCTGCCTGGGGGCTCCAGGTCTTTGAGGTCTGTTGGCTTTTTGGGCCATGTTAAAATTGGTTTTTTAACACCCCTTCATGTAGCAATATTAATACAAATTTTAAAAGTATTGTTCTTGATGAAAAGCAGCTGTCCCAGTGGTGCTGAGCACTGTTTGGTACCTACCTTCAGGTAGTTGGAGAGCTGCACCATTTCCTGAAAGGGAAAGGGCAAATGTTTAAAAATAGGATTGTTTCAGTTTATAAACATGGCATGAACTCCCTCCAAAAAGCGAAATATTTTTAAATAGAAGCGAATTAACAGTCTACATTTGGGTGGAGAAGTAGGGCCTGCTGGGTCCATTGGGTTAGTTTTTCCTGGGAAGTGGAAATATTTCCACAGCAGTTGAACTTTCAGGGGTTCCAGGCTGGTCATTACCTGTGCTTTGCTTACCTTATTTAAAACTGCTATTCCCCAGCTGAAATGAAAAACAAAGGGTGTTACTGAGGTGCCAGGGAGGGTCAGCAGCTGGACACCCCCTCCCCAGCTGGGCTGTGAGTGTCTGTGCAGGAAACCTTTCGGGAGGAGCACTTTGGGCTTGGGGAGCTGCTTACTCTGTCTGCTGGCTCGAGTCCCTCACTGCCGAGCTCGGGCTGGGGAGGGTCTGCGTTCCTGTGGAAGCAAAGTGGGAGGTGTGAATGATCCCCCTGAGGGGCCGTGGATGTTTTTCCATGAGGGTGCCCATCTCTGCTCCCATTGCTCCCCGTTTAAATAAAGAATAAAGAGTTATTGAGCAGTGTCCAGTGGCAGCTCAATGGGCACAAGAGGCAGAGAAATGCCCTGCTCTGATGGACGGAGAGGCAAAGGAAGTTATTCTGCAGTGAAGTCACTCCCTGGCTGCTCTTGGGACAGCAGCAGGGCAGTCCTGGGCATGGCAGCTGCACGGGTTTATCCTTCCCCAGGAAAACAATTCCTGATTCCTGCAGTCGGCAGGGAGAACTCGGCCTGGGGTGGTCAAACAGCACAGGGGTGGGGATGCTGGCTGGGGAGCTGCCAGTGATCCCAAACAGCTGCACAGCCATGTGAGGGTGGGAGGGGAGTATTGTGTTGGGAAATCTGAGTGCCCCTCACGTACCTCGGGTGTTGGCAGAGTCCCCTGGTCCCCGGGGGATGCTGAGGGTCAGCAGGGACTGCGCAGGGGGGAACGTGGGGCAGCTCCTCGGGTGCTGGAACGAGAGGGCAGCTGCAGTCAGTGTCTCCCCAGAACAGGCTGAGGGCAGGGGCTGCACCTGCAGGGAGGGACTGTGTGAGGAGCAAATCCACAGGGATCTGCTGCTTTGGCTTTGTGGCAAGCGGGGAGAAGCCTGCTGGCTGTTGGGGTGGGCAATGACAGCCCGGAGGTGGCAGGAGCTGGGCCCTGGCGTGGGTGTGTGCTGCCTTTGGTGCCAGCTCTGCTCTCCCGCTCACAGGGAGAGCCCTGCAGGTCAGAGCTTGCTCCAGATCGCTGGCACTGAGGCTGCTGAAGCAAGGGCAGCAGGGGGGGGTCTGTGTAAATCCCTCCTGCCCAGCTGTCCCTGCTCACACAGCTTTGTGACCCCCAAGGTGCACCAGGGAACGTCACACAGAAATTCATTGACAAGGAGATCTGTTGGGCTCTGCCTGGCGTGTTTTGCACCCTTCCAAAGGTGTTCTTGAAGCAGGGAGCCCTCTGGGTTCCTGTGTGGCACAGGGTGGGCAACGAGTGCCAGGAGTCTCCTGCCTCCTCCACCCTTCCTGCTCACAGCACAGGTGATGGAGGGAAGCCGGGTGGATGGAGCTCACTTATCAAGGGTAAAAATAATTTGTGTAAGTGCAAAACTTCAGCCTGGCAGCAAAAAGTTGGAGCTTTACTTGGAGAAGTGGCAGAAAAATCTCCATATGGTTCAGGGCTGGGCCAGCAGGAGAGGAGCAGGGAGGTGACTGTGTCCCCACGCCTGACTGCAGCTCGTAGGGAAATGCACGTTTTTGGCTGTTCAGTCTGCGTTCTGGCTGTGTTTTGGCTTGGATGCCGACGCTCTGGAGCAGGCTGAGCCCCGCGCTGTGCCGCAGGCAGGTGTTACCTGGAGCAGGCTGCTCGGTCGGGGCTCCGCCCGCGGGCAGGGCTCCGGAGGGGTTCGTGCCTCCGGTCCGGGCAGGGTCCCCCCGGCCTCGCCCGCCAGGTTTCTCCTCCTGAGGAACTCGGTCTGGCGGGGGCTGGTGGCGGGCCGCGGGGCCGGCCGGCCCGGGGGGCGACAGGAGGTGACATTGTTCCTGCCCCGCAGCCGCTCCCGCGCCTCCTGCCGCCGCTCGCTCCGCTCCTCGTAGCTCTCGCCCGGGCGCGGCCGTGCCCTCCTGGGCATGGTGGCCTTGTCCCCTCGGGGCCTCTGCCCTGTGAAAGCGGGCAGAAGGCAGGGCTGAGTGAAAACCAGCCGTTTCTGGGAGTCACGGGTGTGGGGTATCGGGCAGTGTTCTGGAGCGCCGGTCACATCTAGAATACTTCCACGCTGTTTAGTTTGTATTAAAATCTGCTCTGTAATTCTTTTTACTGTCCTTGTGGTAGCTGTGGGGTGCTCAAAGCTCGTTCCTGGCGCTATCTTTTGCTGTAGGGGCCTCCTTTGAAGGCGAGCAGCATTTTTGGGGTGGTCCCTGGGTGGGGAAGGTGCCCACAAGTCCCAGCCTGGACTCCCCTCCAAAAGCTGAGCGTTTTTCAGCTCATTTAGCTCTATTTTAGAAAGAGCCCAGTTGCATGTCCTGTCAGCCTCCACTCATCCATCCCTTCCCATCAGGAAAAGCTCAGCCCTCCCCACCTGTGCTGCCTCTGCCTTGCCCAGCCTGTCCCAGGGCTGGAAAATCCTCAGTTCACCAAAAACGCACTGAAAAGCAGGATAAAGCTTAAAGAAACACAGTCCATTACTCACCCCGGGCTGAGCAAACCCTTGGGGCTTTCTTGACAAGCTAATGTTCCATTTCCTCCTTCTGTTGCCCCAAATTACCCTCTCTAATTAAACATGTCCTCTATCTTTGCCTTCCAAGCTGTTACACTTCTTGCTTCAAGGGAAAACAGAACAAACCCCTCTGCTTCTCGCTGGTTCACGTTACAGTTTCCCGCTGCAAGTCGTGCAGGCTGAAAGTGGGGTGAAAAAAGAGGGAAAAGGTGCCTGGTGCTGCCTCGGCCCCTGCTCCCCTGCAGCCCCACCAGCCTGGCGCTGCGGGTGCTCAGCACTCACCTGGTGCCAGGGTCCTGTCCTGCCCCGGGGCGCCGTGCCGAGCCGGTGTCACCGGGCAGGAGCACGCCCCAGCCGCCCTCCTCGTGCCAGCCAGCTCATCTTGCGCTCTCTTTTTCTCTCTGTGGAACAGGAAACGTTGCAGCTGCGGCCGAGCCCCGGTTCCTGTCTGTGCTCGCAGCGGGACCGGGCTTATCTCGGGAGCCCCGAGCGTCCAGCCAGGCTGGAAGCTCAGCCAGCAGTTATCTTCTGGGGCATCTCCCCTGGCCGCTCGGTGACACACAGGTTGAGCTGGAACTGCTCGTGGCACTCGGGGACGGAGTTTCCCCGAGCGGCTTTGGGGCAGAGGAATCCAGACTTAGGGAAGTACAGTAATGCTATTATTTTAAGGCTTCTTGCAGATTGGAAAGAGGGGAAAAAGCGTGTTTTGGCAGCTGAGGAGAGGTCAGGAATGGCAGAAATTCATTAAGGTCTTTAGAGAAGTGAAAGCTGCGTTAATGCAAATCGGGAGGAGGTCGGTTTAGCCAGCTGGGTGCTGATAAGGGCGCCGTGCCCTGATAAGGGCTCCCTGCTTGTGCACGTGGAGAAGGAACACCCGGAAAAGCAGAGACCTCAAAGTAACGTTGGGTTTATTTTTACAAAGACTGGCATGGAAGGGATGTGTGACAGAAAATCTCCAGATTCAGAGACTCTCTCGTGGCTTTGGGTGGTTTGTGCTGCTTGGCCCAAACCCTGGTCCTGGGCCGGGGCTCAGCTCAGCTGCCTCGGTGGCTTTCCAGAGGGAGCAGTTTCTGCAGGTTGAGCAGGAATCCTGCTGGCGGGCAGGGCACTGGCAGCAGATGCTGCTGCAGGACTTCTCTGAAGTGCCTCCTGGTTGGAAAAAGGCCCTTACAAGACCCCTTTACTAAAAAGGACATTTTTGTGCTGTTACAGGCTCCTGGCGTGTCCCGCCCCAGGCGTGTCAGCACAGGGATGGCCCCGGGTGCGGACAGGGCCACCAAGCAGCTGGGCTGACAGCCAGCCCCGTCCTGCTCGGCCCCGTGTCCCGGCACAGCTCCGGGACTACGTTCTCCTGACGTTTTCCAGGCGGTAGCTGTGGCGGATGAGGGAATCGAGGAGCTCGGGGGCGATGCTGCGGAGCAGGAGCGTGCTGCCCAGGGCGCGGGGGTAGTACAGCTCCCGGCGGCGCAGCGCTCCGGCCCGGATGATCTCCAGGGCACACTCCTCCTTGGGGGCCGGCGTGTCCGGGATAACGTGGGACACGGCGCGCACGGCGCTCTCTGCAAGGGGGACAGGGACGTGTCGGGGGGGACACGGCCACAGGCACCATCAGCTCGCTCTGGGTGTCTGGGGCATCCTCAACCCGACAAACTCTGGGGATCAGACCTGTTTAACAGGCTTAGAACGGTGAAAATAACAATTAGAAGATGTCCTTCCCTTTCCTTTCCACCTTTTGAGTGCCCACAGGACCTCCCCTGGGTTCACTGTGAGGGTGGCAGAGCCAAAGGCCTCAGGCCACACTTTTTGCAGGGTTGGGGTCCTGTTTCCACAGCTGCAGAGGCGCTGCAGGAGGAGGAGGCTCCAGCAGCAGCAGCACAGCAGGCTGGGACCAGAGTGGGTGGTGGGCTCAGCTGGGCTGTGCCTGGAATGGGCTGAGCCAGGGGGTCCCAGCAGGGCTGAGCTTACCTGTGTTGATGTAGCCCAGGATGCAGAGCGTGATGGAAACGTTGACCTTGTCTATGATGAGTTCCTGCCTCAAGGAGCTGAAAAATCCGTCTAAGGCGAACTTGGTTGCGGAATAGGGAGCAGTGAAAGGGCCAGCAATTCTACCTGGAGCAGAGACACAGTGCTGGGGTTCAACTGCTGGGCAGGCACCAAGCTCTCCCTTCCTCTTGCCCTGCCAGTACCTTGTGTTGGGATTTAGGGTGTTGGAATAAGCTGTCATTAATGCTTCAGAGAAATAAACACATGCAGGAATGTTTAAAACGTAACATACAGCACAAAGGGCCTCCCAGAGCAGCTGGTACTGCTCTTATGTCCCTGCAGAGGTGCCCATGTATTGCAAATGTGTGTTCAGTAGTGGCTGTGCCCGTGAAATCACCTGCACTGCTGTGTGTGAAGGTGATCAGACGGTGCCAAGAGACAGACAGGACAAAAGAGAAATTTCCCAGAGGATTTGAATTGTGCACCAAAGATCTAAATCACGTACTGACCCTGAGTCCCAGCTCTCTGCTTGTGGTCCTTCCCCTGCCTTCTGAAGAAGAGTCTCAGCAGGGATCCGTGGCAGGCAGAGGAAGGGCAGCGGGCAGGGCCCCTGGGAGCTCACCTGCTATGGATGAAACCACCACGATGCTGCCCTCGCTCTCCTTCAGCATGGGCAGGGCAGCCGTGGCCAGGGCCACGTAGCTGACGAAGTTGGTCTCCATGAGGCTGCGGACGTGCCCCACGTCCCCGCTGAAGTAGGAGAAGCCGCTCTGGCCGATGTGGTTCAGGATGAGCATGTCCAGGCCACCTGGGGGCAGAGCGCGTTTGCCACTCGCGACCCTCGCCTCCGAGCCAGCACCTCCCGGGGGCTGGGCCGTGTTCTGGGCTGGGGAGGGGCGGCTCCACAGCACCTACCCCAGGTGTTCTCAGCCTCCCTGAGCACCTCCTCGGGCAGGGTGGGGCTGTCCATGGAGCCGCTGATGTAGCGGGCGGAGGCAGCGCCGAGCTCCAGGCATCGCTCCACAACCTGGGGGACAGAACGGGCTTGGATGGCCTGCCCTGCGTGGAACCCCCACCCCAGGCCGCTCCTGTCCCGGGCCAGGTAGGGCTGGTGCTGGGGAAGCCCTGGGGGGCATCTGTAGGGTGCCAGGTGTGCCCGGGCTGGGGTGAATATCCACATCCAGCCCAGCATGCCCTGCTCGCCATTTACTTTCTGCAGCTTGGCCTCTGTCCGTGCCGTGAGCAGCAGGTGGGCCTCCATCCGTGCCAGGTGATATGCCATCTGCTCCCCGATGCCGCTGCTGGCTCCCGTCACGATCACCCGCTTCCCCCGGAGCATCTCTGCGGAGGAGGGCGCAGAGCTCAGAGCTGGCACAGCCCTCGCTGTCCCTCTGCACCTGGGCACCGCGGCTCCTCCCTGTCCCTGCCAGCCTCGTCAGACCCCGCTGGAGCCTGATCCCCAGTCCCAGTTTGGTGGGGAGCACGTGCGAGGCTTGAGCTCGGCACCCCGCCTGGCCAGGGAGCAGGGAGAGCCGGCCAATGAAAGGATGAAATGTTTCAAGTGGGAAAACTGCTTGTTTCCCGAATAAGTAATTTACAGAGGTCAGACACCGTGTCCCAGCAGAGCCAGCGTAATTCCGTGAGCTTTCCCTGTGCTCTGACCCTTGCCTGGGGCGGTGTGACCTCCCCTCCCCTCCCGGCCCTCCCGCTCTGACTCGGCCGGGCCGTTCCAGCTCCCCGTGCGCGGCACACGCCGCCCCTCTGGCGGCACCTGTAAAACCTGTTTCTCCCGGGGCTTACCTTCGCTGAAGTTCTCAGGTGCTGAATAAAAATAAAAGGCCAGTGCTGCTCCCAGCAAAGGGATGAAAACCTTCGGGGCCAGCCCCATCCCTCTGCAGAGGTACAGGCAGGAAGGAGAGGAGTCCCACGGGGAGGTGAAGGTGCCTGGAGCTCACAAAAGGGGCTGGGAAGTTTTGAGCTGGTTCTTATCTCACAAAGCTCGCTGGTATCTGTTGGACCTTTTCTTTGCCCTGCCGGTGATTTAGCAAACATTAACCCAATGAAGCGTGTGGCTTTGGACTTTAGGCTGTCCCTTTGCACCCTTGGCCTGCCAGGAGTGTCGGGTGTGCTTTTTGAGAGAGCTGAAGGGAAGGCACCGATCAGAGCAGTGGGGACCTGGTTTGGTGGCTGCCCGGGGCTGGGACAGCAGTGTCCCCTCAGAGCAGGCGTCCCTGGGATGAGTGCATCCCTCTCTCCCCACTCCACACCTAGACAGGAGCAACCCTTCCCTTCCTGGCTGCTGCCACAAGGATTTCCTGATCAGCACTGTCTCTGTTGTATGGCTACAGCCACGTCTGGAGAGAGCAGGGCTGCCAAAGGTTCCACTTTCAACCACTGCTGATGGTTCTGGTTTATCCTCTGGGATATCACCATGCGTGTAATACTGGCAGTTTGTTGGGTGGCTCTTACCCCTAAAAAATATCACTGTTGGGTTGGAAAAGGCAGTGAAAGAGCCAAGTGGATGAACAGGAAAGATTGTCAGTTGTGATAGTGCTCAGTGTCTGCTGGGCAGATGGCAAATGGGTTTGAGAGTGATTTTCTGAAAGTTTAAAGGGCAGAACCCGCTCTGTGTGTGCTGGTTTGTGTGGGTGATCTCGGGCTAAGGAGAAATTAGGAAGGAATTGTTCACTGGAAGGGTGGGCAGGCCCTGGCACAGACAAGCTGTGGCTGCCCCTGGGTCCCTGGCAGTGCCCAGCGGAGCCGTGCCCACGAACAGCTGAGAAAGGCGATAAAACCCCGCCAGCACTCGCAGAGCTGTCCGGTTAATGGACTTTATTTAATAATTAGCTCAATAATTAGTGTTCCGCGGCCGGGCGGGGCGGGCAGGGCACGGAGCCGCCGCTGCGGGCCCCGCTCTGTCCCTGTGGGTGCCGCCAGCGCATCACGAGCCGGGCGGTGGCGGCGCCGGCCAGGGACGGGGGTGGCCGGGGACCCTCCCGGAGTCCCGGCTCAGTGCGGCGGGCGGGGGGCGCCGGGGGCCGCGGGCAGGCGGTAGCGGCTCCGCACCAGGTAGTCCAGGAGCTCGGCGGCGCAGTCCCGCAGCAGCAGCGGCAGCCGCGTGGAGCTGTAGCGGTAGTAGAGCTCCCTCCGGCGCAGCGCGGCGCCCTTGAGGATCTCCAGCGCGCACTCGTCCCGCGGCGCCGGCCGCTCCTGCAGCACCTCCGCGGCAGCGCGCACTGCGCGCTCTGCGGGCCGGGTCAGCGCCGCGCTCCGCGGGGGATGCGGGGACAGCGGGGGATGCGGGGACCCCTGGGGGATGCGGGGCCAGCGGGGGATGCGGGGCCAGCGGAGACCCCTGGGGGATGCGGGGAGAGCGGGGACCCCCGGGGAATGAGAGGAGAGTGGGTGCCCGGGGGGATGTTGGGCTGTGCAGCCCGTAAGCTGCCCGGATTTGCGCGGCGTGGAGAAGTAAACGCGTTTCGAGGCTGTTTTGGGTGGCAGACAGGCGGGATCCCCCAGAGAGGCTGAGGCGGTGCCAGAGCGGGCAGGAGAAGCAGCCGGGATGGGGACGCTCGGCCTGAGCGGGGCTGGAGCAGCGCTGCCCTTACCCGTGTCGATGAAGCCGAGGATGCAGAGCGTGATGGAAACGTTAATTCTCTGAATGGTGAACTCCTGCCTCAGGGAGCTGAAAAATCCATCCAGGGCAAACTTAGTCGCAGAGTAGGGGACGGTAAATGGAAACCCGACTTTACCTGGACACAGAGCAGAGTTCTGTGTTAGCACACGAGGCTGCTCTGCCTGAGCTGCTCTTTTCCCCTTCATCAGAGGTAGTTTTTCACCCAAAAGGAGTTTACAATCAGTGAAGTGTCATCCTGGCACCTGAACAGCAGCCTTACAAATATTCTTGTTGGCTTCCAGCTCTTAAGGCCAAAGCTCACATCTCTGCTCAGGGCATGGGCAACCCACAGAAGCCACAAAACCCTCGGAGGGGACAGATGGAGCAAAGCTGAAACTCTTGTCCCTGGCCTGAGCTGCTCACCAGAACACTGCCCAACACAGCAGCTCTGAGGTTTAATTGCAGCACTGGTCAAAAGCCAAAACGGGCCAATTGGATCGAACAGAAAACAAATTCCATCACTAGAATCCCAAACCCATCTGGATTTGGGTGCTGGGGCTGGTTTTGGTGTGGTTTTAGTGTTAAGCATCCC
Source organism: Irena cyanogastra (assembly GCA_013397155.1). Classification (NCBI taxonomy): domain Eukaryota; kingdom Metazoa; phylum Chordata; class Aves; order Passeriformes; family Irenidae; genus Irena; species Irena cyanogastra. Next base: position 12,754 of record VWZV01010736.1, on the reverse strand, counting down.
GGAGGATGCCTGGTGTCCCTGTGTGATGCTTCTGACACTCAGCCCAGGTGCCTTTTGAGCGAGCCCCAGGCCACCAGCCTGGTGACACTGCCCACCCACCTGCCATGGATGAAACCACCACGATGCTGCCCTCGCTCTCCTTCAGCATGGGCAGGGCAGCCGTGGCCATGGCCACGTAGCTGAGGAAGTTGACTTCCAGGAGCTTCCGTACGTGCTCAACATCCCCATCAAAAAAGCCAAAGTAGGATGCACCGACGTGGTTAAGAATCAGCATGTCCAGGCCTCCTGCAAGCAGAAAAATGGGCATTAGTGCTGGGGGGGAGAGGGCTGCCACCAGCAAAACAACATTTTCTGGGAGCAGAGTAAGTGTAATCCAAGGAAATGAGGTTTTTGGGTCAGAGCTGTGACTGTTATCTCCAGAGCAGGGATACAGCCTGGATGGTGGCTGCCAGTAAATATTTTGTTGTGATATATTTTTTAGTTCAAAACGCAAATGCCACGGCCCAAGGGAGGTCACCCCTGAGCTGTGTGTGGGCAAGGAAGGAGAAGGAGCTGGGCTGGTGCATTTCTGAGCGTGACCCATGGCCGCAGTGGCCGGGGCTGCCGGGTCCCTCGGACCCTGGCAGCGGGCTGATGAAATCCAGGGCTGTGGTACTGCAACAGGATGTCAGGAGGGCACAGAGCTGAAATGGAGAGCGCAGTTCAGTTTGAGAGGCAGCGACGCAGGCAGAGGAGCAGGGCTGCACGGGGCAGAATTAGAGGAGGGCTTTTCCCATCTCTCCCCACCTCTCCCGCTTTTTTTTGCACGTGGCAAAAGGCACGGCCGGGCTGCTGGCAGCGTGCAGAGCAGGTTGCAGACGTACCCAGAGTGGTCTGTGCCTCCCTCACCACGTGCTGGGCGAAGGCCGTGTCCTCCATGGTGCCGCTGATGAAGTGTGCCGAGGCTGCTCCCAGCTCCAGGCACCGCCGCACCACCTGCACCACAGCGGGGTCAGCAGCACCCCTGCCTGCCCGGGAGCCCCTTCCCTGCCCGGGAGCCCCTTCCCTGCCTGGGAGCCCCCTGCCTGCCCGGGAACCCCTTCCCTGCCCCGGGAGCCCCTTCCCTGCNCTGCCTGGGAGCCCCTTCCCTGCCCCGGGAACCCCTTCCCTGCCTGGGAACCCCTTCCCTGCCCGGGAACCCCTTCCCTGCCCCAGGAGCCCCTTCCCTGCCTGGGAACCCCTTCCCTGCCCCGGGAGCCCCTTCCCTGCCCGGGAGCCCCTTCCCTGCCCCGGGAGCCCCTTCCCTGCCCCGGGAATCTCCTCCCTGCCCGGGAGCCCCTTCCCTGCCCCGGGAATCTCCTCCCTGCCCCGGGAATCTCCTCCTTGCCCCCGAGCTGGCTCTCAGGAGTGGGTGTCTGAGCTCCCTGTGATGTGTCCCCACCTTAAACCAGCGGTTTGGACTTTTGGGAGTGTGTTTGGAGCCCTGTGAGCTTCAAAGGGAGCCCGGAAGATGATTCCTTGGGTGAGCACATGACCCGAGGCAGTCTGGCTCCTTCTGCGGGCAGGCTGAGCTGGAGCTGCCCCGTGCAGGGAGAGGAGCCCTGCCGGGGAGTGAGGGCGTGCGGGGTGTGTGTGAGCTCAGAGCCTGCAGCGTGGGGTGCAGGGTGCCGTGTGTGTCTGCAGGAGGGGACTGCCGTGTGGGCAGGAGCTCACAGGGGCCTGTCACCGTGCCCGGCTGGGACCTGTGGCTGTCACTGTGCCCAGGTGAGACCTGTGACTGTCCCTGTGCCCGGCTGGGATGTGTGACTGTCACCGTGCCCGGCTGGGACCTGTGGCTGTCACCGTGCCCGGCTGGGACCTGTGACTGTCACTGTGCCCAGGTGGGACCTGTGCCGTGGGTGTTCCCGTGGCTGTGATGGCAGGTCCCCTGCCCGTGTCTGTGTGAGCCCTGCCACGAACACGTGGGGGTGCCCAGTTGCCATTTACGTTCTGCAGCCTGGCCTCGGTGCGAGCCGTGACGAGGACGTGGGAGCCCATCCGTGCCAGGTGATATGCCATCTGCTCCCCGATGCCGCTGCTGGCTCCCGTCACGATCACCCGCTTCCCCCGGAGCATCTCTGGGACAGAGGCACAGCCAGTTCAGCCATCCTAGTGCTAGCAGAAAAAACCTTCAAACTAGAAATTAATAAACCACTGCGTGCCCTTCAGACCAGCAGTTAATTGGAAGGAAAATGAGTGCAAAGCATCCGGCACCAGCAGGGCTCTCCCATCTCGTGGAAAAAGCCATGGAGCTGCTGCGGCTCCCCGGGGAATGCAGTGGCATAGGGACAGCTCTGGACTCTTCCAGCAGCTTTTTCCACAAGCCAGGGCACAGTTTATCAACACCCCAACTACTCTGTAATAAAAGCAATCCACTGAGTGCGTGCTCCACACTTTAACACTTGCAAGCCCCGTTTAGAAACTCGTTTCCTGCACTCAGGAAAATGGAGCGCTCCGAGCCCTCTCCCTCTCGCTCCCTGCCTCACCTGCTCCCTCCCTCAGGAGGTTTTCCTGCATCGTCCTTGTTCAGTTTGGTTTTAAATCTTTGTTAAAGCCACTTTCCAGTATCTGCCACCGCAGCAAGGCTTGGCCGTGGCTTGGTCTGAGCTCTGTCCGGTTTCCATGCAAAACACCCAAATGTGGCTTTTTGTCGTTTTTTCCTTAAAGACAGATTCACATCGGATACTTACCCGGTTTGAAAGTGTCCCTCGCAGAATAGAACCAGAGGGCCAAAACCAATCCCAGAAAGGGAATGAGAATCTTTTGCAACCGACCCATCCCACTGTGGAGTCAGGAAATGCAGTGCGAGAGAGAAGGAAGGAACAAAAAAGCCTCCGCAGAGCTGCTCCTGAGGGAAGCGGCAGGGTCACCCTTTAAAAACCAGTTAGCGGAGGAGCCGCAGCTTCCAAAGCCCTGGAAAATCACGGGTGGGTGGATGGGTAAGCCAAGCAAAGCCTTTGGTTTGCTCCCTGCTGCTCGGCCTGGCCAGCGGGGCTGTTTGGGTTCTGCCCGGCTCTTTTCATATTTCCTGTCCTACATTAAAATGCAGAATTTTGCACAACACCCTGGAAGAGGTGTGTCTTTGCTGAGCAGCATCAAGTTTCACTTGGAGAACATCAGAGGGAGCCCAGTGCAGGTGGTTAAACGCTGTCCTTTCTTCCTGCAGGCCCTGGCCATGGATGTGACCCGGCTCTGGCAGGGGACACCCCCAGCTGGCCCTGTGCTCCCTGGGGCAGGGCTGCTCCGTGCCCCAAAGCAGCTCCTGCCCCTGGGTGCTGGCAGCACATTGCACCCCAACAGCCCCAGGAATGCTCTGCTGAGGCAAGGCTGAGTTTTTAATCTCTTTTTTTTGTCTGTGAGCAGATGGGGGAGCAGGGGCTGAGCTGGATCCATCTGTGGCGTGCAGCCACCTCAGCCCCAAGGGGCACAGGGAGCTTTGCAGGGAAACACTGGATGTGTTTGCTGCAGAGAAATCAGTGGCCTTGCTGCTGTGGTTCCTCCTTTGGGTTTTGCAAGGCTTTGTTCTGACTTTAAAATGAATATAATCTTGAGGAAAACCCACAGAACGTCCTGTAGCTCCCCAAGCCTCAGCAGCAGCAAATTCAGCGCCGTGGATCTTGTGCCACGGGGATAAACCGTGTCCCAGCTTTGCTCTGGGATCTCCATCCCGCAGTTCCAGTGGTGGGGAAGGGCTGTGGGAGCTCCTGAGCTGCCCTGCCCGAGCCTCACCTTCTCTGCTGGGACAAGAGCTGTGTTTGCAGGACAGGAGCCTCTTCTGCAGGGCAGCAGCTGCCCCGTGCCCTGACTTCTGGGGGCACAGCACCCTGCTTGTCTCCCTCTAACAGAACCAGACAGAACTGTTTAATGTTTTTTTCCCCTTGTATTATATCTTTAAAATACAAGTGCTTTAGTTCAGTGCTGTGCCTGGTAGGTCAGTTGCTCTCTGGCCTTGCTGCTGCTTTATGGATGACTTCTTTCCTTTTCTGCCTTTCTACTCCAAGACTTAACTTTCCCTGTGATAAAAGTGCTGAGCCCACGCTGTGTCTGATAACCCCAGTGCAATCACTGCTTTTCCTGCCTCCCTTTGCCTGGAACTTGGATCGTGACCATGGGGCAACCATTTCACTCCTTGGCTATGGAAAAGGAAGGAAAATGAAGTAATTAACCATATCTCAGCTGGAATCTTGTCTGCAGCCGGCAGGGAGAGAGGCTCTTCTCGAGATATTTGAGTTTATTAGTGGCTTTGGTAAAGCAATAACCACCAACCTTTGTGCACCATCTGCAAGGGGGACAGGAAGGAATCGTGTTCTCTGCTCCGTGGGGGCTCCAGGGGATGTGGGGCTGGAGGCACTGGGGGGCTCCAGAGCCAGCACTGCCCTGCCTCGCTGGCGGTGACGAGAACTGCGGGCTTGGGTTGGGGTAGCTGATAATAAGGGACTGAAATGTGGAATATTTTGGACAAAATTGAGCCCATTTTTCCTGTATAAGCAGTTTCAGTGCTGTTTGGTGTGCGGAGGAGAGCGGGGCCGGGGCTGTGGTGGGATCTGGCCCCGCTGTGCTGCCCCCAGGGCTTGTTCCAGCTCCCTGGGGGTGCTGCTGCTCCTCACTCCCACTCGCGGCTTTTTCTGGCCTTGTTTTCCCGTGTGCAACTCAAGAACTTGTTTTTAACTTTTTCCTGGGGGCGGGGAGCAGGAAAGGCTGACGGGAAGGGTTTTCTGATCCCAGCTGCTCCGAGCCTTGGTGGGGCAGAATCCGGAGCTGTGCCCTGAGCTGTGCCCAGCCCCGGGCGGTGACAGAGCCCTGCTGCTCCTGGAGCCCCTCGCTGGGGTGACCCTGCGGTCCCTCCTGTGCCCGGGGTGTCTGAGCTCTGCTCCAGGGGATGCTCCTGCCGTGCTGCCCGCTCTGCTCCGGATCTGGGGAGGAAACTTTGTCCTGACACACACAGCGGGAGAGGGGAGCTGGGGAGCCCTGCAGGGAGCGCGTTCCAGGCACGGCTGAGGCTCGGGCAGGTTTGTGCAGGCAGCTCCAAGGCTCAGAAACACTTGGCAGGAATTTGGATACTGCTTCTTTTTTTTTTTTTCTTTTTTTTTCTCCTTTTTTGAGTGATATTTGGCTTTTTTCAAATCATTATCAAATCTTGGTCAAATGCAAAGGATTTGCCTTTTTCTCTCTCTCTTTTTTTTTTTCTTTCCCCTCTTGCTTTCCTTTATCTCATAGACATTAAAATATTGTTTTTCCTACCCAGCTGTCCCAGTGCCCTTTGCCATGAGCACAGCTCTAATTCCTTTCTTTACAGACAAGGCCATCACAATACCAAGAGCTGCCCTCAGTTCTGCTTTTCTACTTGCACATCCTGCAGAACCCCATCGCTGTCACTGGAAATGCACTCCCAGTCCCAAGGGAGATGAGAGGATTGTAGGATGGCTTTGGTTTGGTTTGACATCACATTTCTACATGCTGCTGGCTCAGAGAAAATACTGTGATGTTGAAGTCATTTCCAAGCCCTAAATTTGTGTTTTTTCCCTGTGTGACCAAATTGGGAATTGCTGCCTTGAAATTCCATTGCTGGAGCTGCGCTGCTCGAAGCCTTGGCCGCTGTCCATGTTCCCAGTGCCCTTGGAGCTTGGTCCCTGAGGCTGATATTCTTATCTGCACCCCTAAAATTAGCCTGGCAGCCCCTGGAATATCCAGTGTCCACACTGCAAATAGCAGTGAGAACTCTCTGGAGACATTCAGCTCCTGCCTTTGGAGCTGTGAGGGCACGGCTGTGGCTCAGAGTGGCCTTCAGCTGCATGGGCTGAGGGGCTGGATGAGAGCTCCAGGCTGAAACCAGGTCTTTGAAAGATGGGTACACACAAAGGCTCACCAGATTTTGTGCCAGCTGTGTTTTTCCTGAGACTTTAATGCACCAGGAAAGTGTCACGTTTACAGGTTGGAATAAACCAGATTCAGACAAGTCTCAGAACAACAGAAATCGACCTCGTGGGAACCCAGCAGTTTAGCTCAGCCCTGGGGCAATGTGGGGCTGTCCCCAGGAGTTTGTCCCTCAGGGTCTGGGTTTAACTCAGCCTTAAATGCTCGGTCTGCTCTCCCCAGCCGCTCCCTGGTCCCGTCTGTGCCTTGTCCCATCTGGTTCCTCTCTGCTCTATCCCAGTGTTTGTAATTAAACAATTTTGGCAATAGGCCCAGGGGCTGTGGGATGCTGTGCCTGTGGCTGTGCCTGTGCTGGGCTTTAAAGATGAGGAAGTTTTGCTGAAGCCTCTCACTCTGCTGCATCGTGTCAGTCTGTCACTGTCACTGTCGCTGTTGGAGTGGTGTCAAAGGGGTTACCAAGCCTCGTGCACACTGAATTTGTTGTGTGGTTAAACGAGGCTTCACGCGGTCGCTGTGGTAAAGCCAGTGGTTAATTCCGGTCTAATTCCCCCTCTGCCCAGAGCCAGCGCCGTTCCGAGTCCCGGCAGTGCCCGGGGAGGCGGCAGCAGCCAGGGCTGACCTCGGGCTGTGTCCTGCGGGGCAGGGCAGGGCAGGGCAGGGCTGGGCTGTGTCCCCCGCACGGTGCTGCCGAGCGGGGCTGTGCTTTAGCCGTCTAATCCCCTTAGCTGTCTTAGGAGCAGCTATTTCCACTGTTCCCAACCCTCTTTGCTTTAAGCGCCTAACCCGGGGCTGGAACGCCGGGAGAGGAGGTGTGGGCAGCAGGGCAGGCAAACCCGGGCGTTTGGGGGGGCAGCCTGGACGGGCTCACCTGGAGCCCCCGGGCAGCTCGGGGCTCAGGAGCTCCCGGTCCCGCCTTTCCCAGTCCCCTTTGCCTCGGGGCCTGCGGCTTGCCGAGGATCCCGAGGGGCCATGAGCAGCTCCCGGCTGCCCGGCCGGGCTGGGATTCTCACCTCGGTTCGATCCGAGTGAGCCGGGCTCTGCCTGACGGACACAGCAGCCCCGGCACAGGCACCGGCAGCCAGCTCCAGCTGTGCCACAGGGAATTCCAGCTGTGCCACAGGGAAATCCAGCTGTGCTACAGGGAATTCCGGCTGTGCCACAGGGAAATCCAGCTGTGTCACAGGGAAATCCAGCTGTGTCACAGGGGGCTCCNTCCAGCTGTGCCACAGGGAATTCCAGCTGTGCCACAGGGCATTCCAGCTACGCCACAGGGAATTCCAGCTGTGCCACAGGGAGTTCCAGCCCGGCGTTCCCTGCTGTGAGTGTAAAACCTCTTTAAACGCTGGGATGGGCAGGACAAGGACACTGCTCAGCTGATGGCTCCCTTCAGGCCTGAATTCTCCTGTTTTCCCATGAAACTTCAGCTGGTATCAGCGAGGGGTGGGATTGTTCAGCCTTGCCAGAGACCAAAGGGTTTGTTACAGACTGAATGACGTAATTCTCAAACACTGTTTTAAATTAAACTATAATTGTAATTGAGGAAAAAGAGTTTTTGTGCAGATACTGGGTAGGATTCTTTCCCCGCTCTCTGCTGCTGGGTTTGTTTTGGTAACAGAAATAATTGTCTACAAAATGAATTGTGGGTTGTGTATTATGAAAAGGAAATAGTGAACTTCAGCCATATTCTGATATTTTCAGGTCCTGATCTTATGTTGTGCAGCGCTGGGAGGAGCTGTGCATTGGGCTGAGGTCTGGCAGGGGTTTTTCATTTTCCATGATCCAGTGTTTGGCTCAATTGTTTTGCTTTTAGCTGGAGGGTGGCACACTGCTGGTGCATCTCCCAGTTTCTGTGAGGTGTGTATCCTGCTACTCCTCCTGCCCTGAGGGTGTCCCTGAGCCGATAAGGAGGATTTTCTGCCCTGGTCAGGACAGACAGGGCCTGTGTGCCTGCTCTCCCTCTGCAGTGTGGTCGGGATCACTCGGCTGGGGCTGCCTGGAGAATTTGACTGACATGACACAGTCCCAAATGCAGCAGATTCCTGCTAAGCCCCAGAACATTTTTTAAATAGGTGAAAGTCCTCTAATGGTCCTGGCAGTGCTCTGAGCAGAGCCTGGAGCATTTTCCACACCCTCCAGCCTGGCTGTGCCATCTCTGGGTTTTTCCATCTGTGACACCCTGTGACACTGGAACCCAACATTACTCACACAGGTGTGAAAGACCCCAGCAAAGGCAGAAAGGTTTTGGTTTTGTTTTTAAGACTTTCAGCTGTGCAGCAGCTGGAGCCTGCTGGAGGAGTGCCAGGGCAGGAACGGGTTTTGGTTTATTTTAAACCAGTTCTGTGCACACGTGGCCGTGGCAGAGACAAATCTGTGCCATTGAACCCAGATAACCCCTGAGGCACAGCCCCACCCCCAGCTCGGGGCATGCGGCACCCGTGTGACACAAATGCCACCTCCTCCCCTGCTGGCCCCTTTGGGAAGGAGCAGCTGCCAGAGGGACAGACAGACAGACAGACCGGCCCCCCCAGCAGCCTGACAGGGAGGGGACAGCCCCTCCTCCACTGTCCCCTGTGTCCCCCCTGCCCCGCGAAAGGAGCCAGAGGTGTGAGCAAAAGCTCTTTGCAAAACAGCAGAGAAGGCTTTGAAAACGAGAGCAGCAAGAGAGAGCACTGGTACCATATAAAATATTTATTGATCTTGCAAAACGGTGTAAAATGCGTCCGTAAGAAAAATAAGAAACCGTGCTGTGCATCGTGCACAGGTTTATACCAACAAAAGGTATTTTTCCCCACTGCTGCACAGCAGCAAATATAACCCTTCACTTGTGGCGAGTCTCACACGTGCAGTCTCCCTCGGCCGAGCCCTCTCTTCGTGCTGGAACCACCGGGCCGGGCGGAGTCTCTGCGGGGCTGGGCCGGCCTAGGACGCGTGGTGCCGGGTCACCAGGGCCCTCTGCAGCGCCGGCGGTGCCTTGCCCTTGTCCGGCACCAAATCCTCCCGTTTCTGCGGCAGCCGCCGCTCCCGGGGCGCCGCGGGCTTGCTCTTGTCCTCCTCGTCCTCCAGCCTGGCCTCGGAGCAGAAGGGGCTGCACACGGTCTCCACCAGGCCGATGACCACCCCAAAGAACGCCAGCACGCTGCCCAGCACGTACAGCTTGACCATCTTCCTGTTGGGCTTCTGGCTGAGCATTTCCTTGGCGAAGGGGATCAGCTCGTGCATGGTTTCCATCTCAGCTCTGCGGCAGCAGGTTTAGATGTCAGCTCTGGAAGGGAAGAGAGAGGGACGTGAGTTAAATCCGGCTGCTGTGGCAGCAGAGCTCCCCGCAGACCCACAGCCGTGCTTTAAATGGGGATCGGGCATTTTTGCTGAAGGTTTGCTTCAGGAAAAGGCACCCACCCTGTCCCCGCGGTGCCCCAGGACGGAGCCACCTCCCCAAAAGAGAGCCACCCTCCCCGGGCTGCGGTGGGGGGCACACTGCTGGTCCCACGCGTTTTGCACAGCGTCCCATCCCATCGCATCCCCCGTTCCATCGCATCCCCTCGCAGCCCTTACCGGCGCTGTTGCTGCAGGGCTGTGCAGTGAGCGCTGCGGTGTTGCTGCAGGGCTGTGCCGAGCAGTGCAGTGAGCGCTGCGGTGTTGCTGCAGGGCTGTGCCGAGCAGTGCAGCGAGCGCTGCGGTGTTGCTGCGGTGTTGCGCTGCTGTCGCTGTCGCTGTCGCGGCCGCTCCGCTGCAGCTGCTGCCCGGGGCCGCCGCCGCCGCCTTTTATCGCTGCCGGGGCGGGCGGGGCGGGGGCCGGGCCGGGAGCGGGGCCCGGAGCTCGGGCCAGCCTGGCCCCCCCGCGCCGCTTGGCAGCTCCTGCCCCTAATCCGGCCAGACGGAAAAAAAAAACCGCTTTTTTTTTTTTTTTAAACCCTTTCCTCCCCCACTTTGTACAAATTTTTTTTTCTTCCTTTTTTTTTCTTTTTATCTCCTCCTTCCATTTCTTTCTCCTTCCATTTCTCCTTGTGTTTTCCCATCTCTCCTTCCATTTTTCCTTTTCCTCTTAAGAAACGTATGGTTTTCCTTCCTCCAAAGAAAACCTCCAAAATTGTCTCAGTCTAATTCTCGAACCAGAGATCTGATGCCTGACTTGCTGTGCAAATAATGCTGCTGCTGCAATAAATATTTAATATGTTCATAGAGGGTTTGCTGCTTGCCTGGGAGGCGGGGAGAGGGTCTGTATCCGTAGCTCCCAAAACAGGGCAGCGTTTGGATCGGGACCGGGGGCTGTGGGCGGCCAATTCAGCAAAACGTCCCCGCCTGGCTGCCCACTCTCGCGGGGAACGGGTGACAAAGCGCCCCAGGGACGCGGCGGTGTCACCCAGGCCGGGTGTGACGGTGTTTGTGGAAGGTTTCTGCGGGTGCCTCACGCAAGGGAACCATTGGCAGGTGATTCTGCAGGTGTGACAGCCCCTGATTTCCTGGGAGCGAGAGAACTTCGGGAAACTCCAAAGCTGGAGGGAGTTACATCAACTTCCGATCCACTCTTCGCTTTTCCTGCACTTGGTGCTGAATCTGTGTCACCCCTTTGTGTCACCCCTTTGTGTCACCCCTTTGTGTCACCCCTTTGTGTCACCTGCAGGACGGGGCTGTTTCCTTGCTGGACTGCAGCCAGGCAGGGTTGCACCAATCACCCCGGCATTACTGATGATGCAAGAACGATTGCATCATCATCATCATCGTCACCGTCAGCTGCTCCGGCTGCAGGAATCCGGCGGTTCCATGCACATCTCTGAGCCCAGAGAGCTGCTCAAGCCACGAGAAGTTGCTGATGGAGTCTGGGACAGACTTCTTGGCTGATCCATGGGGCTGACAGGATGGGAATTGCTCTGTTGGCAGTGTATAGAAATTAAAGTATAAGCTGGTGTTGTAGCAGCAGTTTTAGGGAGGGGTTGGTGCCTGTGGGAGGAGGGAAGGCTCAGAGGGACCTTCAAAGGATGCTGTAAGGGAGGTTGGATCCCCGGGAGAAGCAGCCCAAGGGGTGGGCAGGCAGCCCCACGGCATCGGGAGGTGAAGGGGGCTTGTCCCCAAAGCAGGGAGGGAGGAAGGGGGGGTTCCCCCACCCCTGCCCCCCAGCACATGGAAGACAGTCCCCGTGGCTCAGGGATGTGGGGGTGATGCCCCTGAGCCGGGTTCTGCCTCAGCCCACGCAGGGGAAACCTCTGTGGTGTAAATAACTGGTGATGGGAAATGGGAACGGCTGGGGCTGTGTCTGCCCTTCCCGGCCCTGCAATCCTGCAGGTGAGGAATGTCCCCCCTTCTTTCCTCTCCTGCTCTCCTCCTCCTCTCCTCCTCCCCAGGCTCTGGTGTCCCTCACACTGCTCGTTCCCTGCCCGCGGGACTGCGGGCACTGCTGGCCCGCCCCAAAAAGGGACACGGTCCTTGAGCCTGTGGGGTTTGCTCGCCGAGCGGTGCCGGGCTGTGGGGCAGTGAGTCACGGCTGGCTCCTGCCATCCCGCACGTCCCGGGCTGCCTGCAGCCTGCCCCTGCCCCGCCGCAGCACCGCGCTCCGAGGAAACGCTCCTGCTGAAAACTTGGGGGTTTTTTTGCAAGTTTTGAGTCTGCTTAGGAAATTGTATTGCAAGACTGGCTGTAAAAGTTGCTAAAGACTTGTCTATCCCTCCTCGGCGTCTGGGTTTTTTTACTTTAAATAAAGGGTCCTTATCTTCTCTGCCAACTTGGCAGCCGAGGTCGCAGCTGATTCCTGAGTTCGGGCTGTGTTTTTTGTCTTCTGCAACTCTCAAAAAAATGGCCATTGGAGAAAAGAGAGCTGGAGGAGGCAGCGACCAGACAGGGGAAGGAAGTTCAAGGTCACGGCTCCTCCCGCCGGCTCTTCGGGGGTCATCGTGCTGCCCCTTGCAGCTCCGGGAGAGGCGGGGGCTGCCCCGGCCCCGCTCAGCCCCAGCAGCAGCGGCTGAGCCGCACCCGGGCCCTGACACCGGGGCACTGCAATGGTGACATTTCACCTACAAAAGGGATTTTTGGTTGTTTTTGGTTTTTTCAGGCAGGGTTTTTGTTGCCTGCTGAACCTTACGTTTGCAAGTCTTTTCCTGGGGCCCGGGAAGGGTATTTTTGTTCGTTAAATACTGATGGAGATGTCCATACGTTCCCGAAGTACTGAGAGCTGGAGCTTTCGGGCTGACACAGAGCTCAGGATAATTTGGAGCATTAACTAATCAGCTGATAATCATCTCTGGCAAGCACTTCTCATAGCAGCACTCAGATTGTGTTGATCTAATTTAACAACATTTAATTCAATTTTGGTTTAGATTTCAGTGACAAAGTCTGTGCAAGCTCGTTGTGTGGACATTTAAATTGAATTAAGTGTGGATAAAACGATTAATGATTAACACTAAATTAGACTAATTTTAGCTGTTCTAAATCTTATTTAGGAGAGTCTGCATGAGGATGTTGTCAGGTTTAATCGCAACTTTGATTAAACCGGGCTTTGTGGCTGGGGGAGCTGCACGAGTTTAACGTCATCGGGGGAAGAGCTGTGCCTGAACTTCCAAAGCAACGTCAGCAGCCGCGGCTTAACCTCAATCTCGCCGGGAGGGGAGGCTGGGATGTGTGGCAGCCCGGGGGATGGTGCTGCTTGGCTGCCAGCCCGGGAAATGTGCGGGAATTGCTCTGGAGCCGGGCGCAGGTGACGCTGAGCTGCAGCCTTGCTGCACTGGGGCTCCTGTCCCGAACCTGAGCGCTGTCCTGGCCCGGGGGGCTCTGCTGGGGTCACCTTGGCGATGCTCTCGGGGCAGTAGTGCTGTTCGGGGTCACCTTGGTGATGCTCTCGGGGCAGTAGCGCTGCCCGGGGTCACCTTGGCGA
>VWZV01010735.1:831-81451 GCA_013397155.1 Irena cyanogastra | reverse complement strand
GGTCTGGTGTGGAAGGTGAGGAATGATCCCGTGTGGAAGGTTGGGAAGGATCTGGTGTGAAAGGCTGGGAATGGTCATTGTGGAAGGTGAGGAGGGGTCTGGTGTGGAAGGCTGGGAATGATCTGGTGTGGAAGATTGGGAAGGGTCTGGTGTGGAAGGTGAGGAATGATCCCGTGTGGAAGGTTGGGAAGGATCTGGTGTGAAAGGCTGGGAATGGTCATTGTGGAAGGTGAGGAGTGATCCAATGAGGAAGGTGAGGAAGAGTCTGGTGTGGAGGTGAGGAGCAGTTCAGCATGGAAGGTGAGGAATGATCCGGTGAGGAAGATGAGGAGCGGTCCAGTGTGGAAGGACTGTGTGTAAAGTGAGGAAGGGTCCTGTGTAGAAGGTGAGGAAGGGTCTGGTGTGGGAGATGAGGGACAATCCCATGTGGAGGGTGGGGACCGATCCTGCATGGAAGGTGAGGAACAATCCCATTTGGAAGGTGAGGAAGAGTCTGGTGTGGAAAGTGAGGAAGGCTCCAATGTGGAAGGTGAGGAGCAATCCCATGTGGAGGGTGGGGACTGATCCTGCATGGAAGGTGAGGAACAATCCCATATGGAAGGTGAGGAAGAGTCTGGTGTGGAAAGTGAGGAAGGCTCCAATGTGGAAGGTGAGGAGCAATCCCATGAGGAAGGTGGGGACCAATCCTGTGTGGAAGATGAGGAAGGCTCCAGTGGGGACTGATCTGGTGTGGAAGGTGGAGAAGGACTTGGTGTGGAAGATGAGGAAGAGTCTGGTTTGAAAGGGGAAAAAGAGTCAGGTGTGTGACGTGAGGAGGGGTTCGGTGGGGAAGGTGAGGAACAATCCCATGTGGAAGGCAAGGAAAGCTTCAGTGTGGAGGGTGAGGAGCAATCCTGTGTGGAAGGTGGGGATGGATTTTATGTGGAAGGTGAGGAACAATCCCATGTGGAAGGTGAGGAAGAGCCTGCTGTAGAAGACAACCCAAAGAACCTTTTGGGGTGGGCTGGAAGGGCCTCGTGCCTGTAACCCCACAATCTCCTGGTGTTCTGTGGCCCCCACAAGCCACCTGCAGTGCCTGCTCTGTGCCAGCCCTGAGCCAGACCTCTCCCGGTGCAGCTTCAGCAGGATTTAAACTCACAACCAAAACCCGGTTTTATCCTCCCGATCCTCAGGCCCATCCCAAATCCCACGGCGGATGCTGAGGAGCGCTCTGGCTCCCGGCAATTAAACCCCGCTAACGATGGAATCGCTCGTTCCGTCCCTCGTGATTGCAGAGGGATGTTCCTGGCACAGCCTCTTAACGAGCGCCTTCCAACGCGGTTCTGCAGCACTGGAAGAAAAAAAAAATAATAAAATAAAATAAAATGTGCATATTTTAAGGAGACAGATTGCTGCCTTCATCTGGCTCCCTGATTAGATGCCAGGGTGCACCGTGCGACAGGAATTCCATTCTTTTCCTTCCCTTCCAGCTTTCTTTTCCCCCTTTTGTTGAAATGCTGTTGCGCTGGGTGATTTTTGGTTCTCCGGAAGGATTCACTGCTGGGGCCAGGTCCCTCTTTGCTGCCTGAACTTGTGAAAACCTTGAAGCCTCCAGGCCCAAAGGTGACCTGCAGAGCTCTGCGGGATTTTTGGGAAGCGGGAACGCGGCGGTGACAGCGCCGTTGGCTCCGGGAAAAGGCGAATTTAAAGCGCGACTTGGGCTTGTTTTGCCCGTGCTGCTCTTCATCAAAATCTGAATTTTCAATGTAGTTTTCAAAGGTTTCCAGGCAACGGTGTGTGGTTGGCTTTGGCACCATCCCAGCATCTTCTCTTTTCCTTTGGGATGGCGCCAGCCAGGAAGCTTCCTGCTGGCTTGGAGTGGTGGGAGACGGCCACCGATGTCCTCTGCTCCGGGAGCCCGCTGGCTGCTGCTGCCAGGCCGTGGAGCTGGGGCAGTTCTTCCCTGGAATTACAGGTTCAAAGGGTTTTGGGGCCTTCTGCTTGGACAGAATCCCCCTGGTCTTGAGAATTATGGGAAATGGGATCCCACCGTTCTCCACTCATGGATAGCTGGTGTCCAGCTCTGGGTTGTCCAGCATTGGAGGGAGGTGGAGATGCTGGAGCAGGTCCAGAGGAGGCCATGGAGCTGCTCCAAGTGATGGAGCCAGGCTGGGAGAGCTGGGAATGTCCAGCCTGGAGAAGGGAAGGATCCAGGGAGACCTCGGAGCCCCTTCCAAGGCCTGAAGGGGTTCCAGGAGAGCTGGAGAGGGACTTGGGACAAGGGATGGAGGGACAGGACACAGGGAATGGCTTCCCACTGCCAGAGGGCAAGAATGAATGGGATGTTGGGAAGGAATTCTGCCCTGGGAGGGTGGTGAGGGCCTGGAATGGAATTCCCAGAGAATCTGTGGCTGCCCCATCCCTGGAAGTGCCCAAGGCCAGGTTGGATGGGGCTTGGAACAACCTGGGATATTGGGAAGATGTCCCTGCCCACGGCAGCAGGGGTTTAAGATCCATTTCAACCCAAACCATTCCATGAATCCGTAACGAAATCGGATTTGGCCGGTGTCCACCACGGTGTTTAATGCTGTAAAAATCATTTGCTCTACTATGACCTTTTCTGTGATGCTCTGATTTTTTTTTTTTTCCTCTTTGCTGAACACACTGGGAATAAAATCCAATCCCATTTATTCCACTGCGTCTCCACAGCCCAAATCTTGGAGTGCTGATGTTTTAATCCCAGCATTTAACACGCTGCTCCCTCTCTGTTCCCCCCGGCCTGTTCCAAATCCAACCTTAAGGAATGAAGCTGGAGAACAGGACTTGCTCAGGACTGGAGAGCGTTTTTTTGGGATGATTTTTTCCCCGAGTGGGCGAATTTGCTCTCCTGATGTTCACACAACCCTGAATAGTTTCTAAATTCATGTGAAATCTTCGTTTCTGTTTGCTTGGCTTCTCTGAAAGGTGTCCGTGTCCAGCTGGGAAATTGGGAAATGTTGTTGTTGTCCCACCTGGGAGCGGGAGCCGCAGGAATTCCGGCACCGGTCACAAAGTCCTCTTGAGTAACGCCGGATTTCGGGAATGGAGAATCTAATTTCAGTCCTCGAGAGCCTGTAGGTGATTCCTCTCCCGGTTCTTGAGTAATCTTGCCAGGGAATAACAAAACCTGGGAGGAGAGGAAGGCACGGAGCGTCCTGGCGTGCATGGGCCGGAGGAGATGCGGGAGGAAACCCAGATAATTCCCTTTAAAGGAATTATTCCCTTTAAAGGAATAATTCCTTTAAAGGGAATTATCACGCCCTGTCGAGGTGAAGGGGTGCGCCCCTAAATCCTTATGGGATGGTTTGGGTTGGGAAGGGACCCTAAAGTCCACCTGGTTCCGTCCCCTGATTATCCCAATCCCTTTGTCCGGGCAGCTTTTCTCCAGAAAGGTGAATTCCGTGGCCGTGGGGTTCGGTTTAGGCAGAGCCATCGCTCCAGAGGCTTTTCCAGGCTGGAGGGACTTGGGCTCCATTCCCAGGCTCGGGTGCAGCCCCCCAGGAGGAACGGGATGCTGACAGTGGGATCCTGGAGGGAAGGGGTGTGGCTGCTGGATTTGCTTCCTTTGTTCCCTGTGAAAAGTTTGATTTGACTGAAATCTTTGGGAAAGGGCCTGGAGGGACAGGACAAGGGGAATGGTTTAAACTGGCAGAGGAAATTTGGGATATTAGGAAGGAATTCCTCCCTGTGCGGGTGGTGAGGGGCTGGAGTGGAATTCCCAGAGAAGCTGTGGCTGCCCTTGGATCCCTGGAAATGTCCAAGACCAGGTTGGACGGGACTTGGAGCAACCTGGGATGGTGGAGCAAGGCTGGAACGAGATGATCTTGAAGGTCTTTTCCACCCCAAAGCATTCCATGATTCCATTTTAAATTGCAGCAGCAGCATTTCTCTGAGGGCTCCTGTTGAACTTGGTACCTTTTTGAAGGAATTTAATTTAATTCTAATTCAATTTTAATTCATAGGGATTTTAATTAGTAGATGGAGGAGAATCCAAGTGACATCTCCTGTTGAGGGATAATGATGCCAAACTTCCTCCTAACCAAAATATTGCTGCTGTTCTTCTTGTAATTATTTTGGTTGGAAAAGACCTCAGAGGTTGTAAATTCCAACAGTGAACAGCACAGAGCCACCCTTGCAGCTGGAAAGGTCAGCATGGGTTTTTAGGTGGTATTTAAGGTTAGCGAACAGAGATTTGGTTGGAAACCCAGAACAAGAATCCTTTTCCTAAACTTCCAGGATTCCAGGCGGCCCCGAAAGGATGGAGCTGTCCTGAAGTGGTGCTTTAATGGATCACTCGGAGATCATTAAAGTCACTCTGTGGCAGCTTTGGTCATCCCTCATGTTTTTAGGGCGGCGGCTGCATCCTAAAAGTCTGGCGGAGCAAGGGCTCCTGGCTGGCTCCCAATGGATTGGGAATTTCTCTCCATGCCTGGTGGGTTTTGCACACGCGGGCCTGGATGAGTCGTGGTGCTTCGTTAGCACCAAAGCAGCTAACGAGCAACCAGTGTGGCAGGCTTTGAGCAAGTCATGGAAGCGTGGAATGATGGAATCACGGAGTGGTTTGGGTTGGGAGGGATCTTAAGGATCATCCTTAAGAGTCATTTCACAAATTTCCGAATATTGTCACCAGGAGCCACCAGGGATGAAAAGGTTTCCACAAATAAGGAGAGTTTTCCTTTTACAACTGGAGACGCTGAAAGCATGGAATCACAGTAAAATCATGGAATAGGTTGGGTTGGAAGGGACCTTCAAGATCATGGAATTCCACCACCTCTGCAATGGGCAGGGACACCTTCCACCATCCCAGGTTGCTCCAAGCTCAGTCCAGCCTGGCCTTGGACACTTCCAGGGATGGGGCAGCCACAGCTTTTCTCGGAATTCCATTCCAGCCCCTCACCACCCTCACAGGGTGGAATTCCTTCCCAATATCCCGTATAAACCCACTCTCTGTCCATTTAAACCCCCTCCTTGTCCTGGCATTCCCAACCCTTAGGTCCGGAAGCTGCATCTGCATTTTCCAGGGATGGAAACAACTTCTCCCAACCTCCTTTTGATGAGGTCCAGGACCAAGCTGAACCTTTAATTTTATTAAATGGAATTAGCAGAGTAAAGCCCTAATTAAGAAGGGTTTAACAATAATCTCTCGGAATGAGCAAAGTCGTGGTAACCTGCCCGTGGACTGGGCCGTGCTCCACTCCCTGGGGTTTTTTTTTCTGGGAATGTTTTGTAACACGGCTTTTGTAACACAGTTTTGTGCCTCTTTCTGACTAAGAATTTATTCACAAATCCGTCCCTCCCAAGGGATGACCAGGAAAAGGGGTCATGGAGCGGGGTGGAGTCGCCACCCTTGGCCTTTTAGTTTAACGCATCCTAAATATTTTATTTTGATTCTTTCAAGTCATCTTTTATTTTTTGGCGCAGGTGAAGCAAATCCTGTTTTTCCGAACTAAAATTCCCACCTTTGCGCCCGGAATAACTCCGGGAAGCGGTCAGAGAATTTTAAAAGGCAGTGTGACAAGATATTATTGTTGTAGAGAGAACGGGCTCCCGGCGGGAAATCCATGAATGTCAACTTTAACATTTTGACTGCTCTTCCTACGCTTTCCTGGAATCCACCAGGCGAGTGGGTTTTCCTGCCCTGTCAACCTTTAGGGATGAATATTCCTTTTATTACTCCTCCTTTCTCTCCCTGTGATGTACGAGCCACGGGATGATGTCACGGGAGCCGAAATATGGCCGGGGAACAAATAAATGTTGTGAGGACTGGGACAGAGGTGGGTGTTTTCCCGGGAAGGCTCAAAGCACTGGAAAAATGCCAGCACCCTCCCTTTCTGGGATTGAGGCTGCTCTTGTGGGGTTGGGAATTCCAGAGGAGCTCAGTTTCTTGTGGGGTTGGGAATTCCAGGAGAGCTCAGCCTCTTGTGGGGTTGGGAATTCAGGGGGAACTCAACCTCTTGTGGAGTTGGGAATTCCAGAAGAGCTCAGCCTCTTGTGGGATTGGGAATTCAGGAGGAGCTCAATCTCTTGTGGGATTGGGAATTCTGAGAGGGCTCAATTTCTTGTGGGGTTAGGAATTAGGAACTGGAACCCCAGTTTCTTATGGGGTTGAGAATTCCAGAAGGGCTCAACCTCTTGTGAGGTTGGGAATTCTGAGAGGGCTCAATTTCTTGTGGGGTTGGGAATTCAGGAGGAGCTCAACCTCTTGTGGGTTTGGAATTCTGGGGAAGCTTAATTTCTTGTGGGGTTGGGAATTCAGGGGGAGCTGAACCTCTTGTGAGGTTGGGAATTCCAAGAGGGCTCAATTTCTTGTGGGGTTGGAAATTCCAGAGAAGCTCAATTTCTTGTGGGGTTGGGAATTCCAGAGGAGCTCAATTTCTCTTAGGGTTGGGAATTCTGGGAGAGCTCAACCTCTTGTGGGGTCGGGAATTCCAGAAGAGCTCAATTTCTCGTGGGGTTGGGAATTCCAGAGGAGCTCAATCTCTTGTGGGGTTGGGAATTCATCAGGAGTTCAACCTTTTGTGGGTTTGGAATTTTGGGAGAGCTCAATTTCTTTTGGGATTGGGAATTCAGGGGGAGTTCAGCCTCGTGGGGTTGGGAATTCTGGGAGAGCTCAATTTCTCGTGGGGTTGGGAATTCCAGAGGAGCTCAGTTTCTCTTAGGGTTGGGAATTCCAGGAGAGCTCAATTTCTCTTAGGGTTGGGAATTCCAGGAGAGCTCAATTTCTCATGGAGTTGGGAATTCTGGGAGAGCTCAACCTCTTGTAGGGTCGGGAATTCCAGAAGAGCTCAATTTCTTGTGGGGTTGGGAATTCCAGAGGAGCTCAGCCTCTTGTGGGGTTGGGAATTCTGGGAGAGCTCAATTTCTTGTGGAGTGGGAATTCTGGGAGAGCTCTGATCCCCCTTTTCTCTGGGATGAGCCCCCCAGCTCCCTCAGTTGCTCCTTGGAAACCCCTTCCCAGCCAAAGGAAAGAAGTCAGGAAGTGCCGCAGCCTCTCCTCATCCTTTGTCCCCTTTCCCTGTCCATCCCACGAAGGATGGAGATTCCCCTCCGCCCCATTTTCCATGGATCCATGGGAATGTCTTCCATTGCCTTTTAGCTGCAAGAACCCAGATTAATTCCAGCTGGGATTTGCACCTTTTCCCATTTTCTCCCTGACCAACCTCCCGCCATCCTTGTCCTGAGTTCCTGCCCTCCTTCCAGAGGCCTCCCTGTTTTCCATGAATTGCAAGCCGGAAAGCCCTTTCCAGGAGGAATATTCCCTAAAATCCAACCTAAGCCTTCCCTGGCACAGCTTGAGGCCGTTTCCTCTCATCCTGTCCCTTGTTTTCCTGGGACCAGATCCCAACCCCTACCTGGACTCACCCTGGGATCCTTTTGATCCAGTTTTTCTCCAGGATGAGCCTCTCACGCTCCCTCAGCCTCTCCTGGTTCTCCAGACCCTCCCCAGCTCCATTCCCATCTCTGGGAATGCTCCATCCCTCCAGATTGCTCTTCCAACGTGATTGACATATTCCAAATTAGCATCCAATTCTTTTTTTAGGCCCAGTTCTCCCCCAGAATTCCAGTCCAACATTTTGGATGGAGATTCTGACAAGCAGGAAGCGTTAATCCATGAGATCTCCATGGACATGTTGTCCTAGGCGTGCAGGAACGGGAAAGAGACAAAAAAAAATTCCTTTTCCAGAAGGACAAACATGAATCATTTTTTGTTTCTCTGTGAGTAATCCTGCAAATCCGCGGCACTCGGCAGGAATTCTGCCACATCCCACCCCAATCCGTGCTTCCATGGAGTAGCATCTCCCAGCTGGGTTGAACGGGAGTTGAAGATAAAATTTAGAACAAGTGACAAAAGTCCTTGTGGGCTTTCTAAAAATACGGCACCCTCTTGTCATCGGCATCGCAGTTTTCCCGAGGAGCCAACGGGAACATTTTTCCCTGAGGAAAACGGGATTTGTCACCCACAAGCTGTCGCTGCTCCCGTGACCTGCTGGCTCAGGAGGAACCCTTGGGAATTTGGTCCCGAACGTGAGGAGGAGTGGGAGGCTTTTGAGGGTTGGTGTTTGGAGCTGGGGAATCTTCGAGGTCTTTTCCAACCTGAATTATTCTGAGGATGATGGGGCAGGACACAGGGAATGGTTTCAAACCTTCAGAGATGGGAAGTTGGGAAGGAATTCCACCCTGTGAGGCCCTGGAATGGAATTCCCAGAGAAGCTGTGGCTGTCTCATCCCTGGAAGTGTCCAAGACCAGGCTGGATGGAGCAACCTGGGATGGTGGAAGGTGTCCCTGCCCATTGCAGAGGTGGTGGAATTCCATGATCTTGAAGGTTCCTTTCCAGCCCAAACCATTCCATGATTTTACTGTGATTCCATGCTTTCAGTGTCTCCAGTTGTAAAAGGAAAATGCCCCTTATTTGTGGAAACCTTCTTTTCATCCCTGGTGGCTCCTGGTGACAATATTTGGAATTTTGTGGAATGATTCTGGGTAAAACTTGGATCTCAGCACTGGGAAGCATCACCCACGTCCCCTTCTCTCAGCCCTTTTCCATCAGAATTAAATCTTGGAAAGTCATGCTTTAAAGCCAAAATTTGCCCTAGGGAAGAGATTTTTCCAGGCTTTCTTTGTCCTGAGATCAATCCTTCACTTTGCCAAGTCGGAAGGATGAAGGAATCCTCCAGAAAAACTGGGAGACCTCTCGGATGGATTAGGTCTCATCCCTGCCTTTGCTAAACCCTTCTGTAGTGCAGACTGGGTTTAGTCCCTTGGTTTTAAGGACTAAACCCCGTTTTGGGGTGTTTACTGGGTGTTATTTCTGTGGCACTTGATGGTGATAGTGGGGTGGGATGCAGTGGGATAGGATGGGATGGAATGGGACGGAGCAGATTCCCTAACTTAGTGATCCACATATCCCAGATTCTGGGACCTTGAAATCTGGTCTCGGATTTTCCTAGCTCCATGAATTTCCTAAATTTGATGCAGGTTTTATCGTTCTATGCCTGTTACAGGTGCCCCATGTGACACAATTCCCATCTAATACAGTAATTCCTGGGGTCTGGATCTGGTTGATCTCACAGGTCCCTTCCAGCTCAGGATATTCCATGATCCCATGATTCCCTGCCATATCCATTATCCCTGTTCCTGGTACCAGTCTGGGTGCAGCATTCAGCCTGGAAATTCCTGGAATCACGAAATAATGATTGGAAAAGCCCCCTAAGGCCACAAAGCCCAACCATTAACCCAGCACCGCCAAGCCCACACCAAACCAAATCCCAGCATCTCAAATGTCACGGAGAATCTCGTCTTGGATCAGGGGTTGATTTTTGGGTGGTGTCACCTTCCAAACTTCGTTCCTGGCCTAAAAAGGTGGAAAAGCTGGTGGAGGATCAAAGGATGTGGAGGTTTTGCTGGGAGAGCAGGTTTTGGGTCTTGTTCCATTATTTTGGTGAGACTTTTGGGTAAATATTGCATTGGTTGGATTTTTGAGCTGCTTAAAAGCCGGTATTTGTCCCAAATCCTCGTTTTGTCCCAAATCCTTGTTTTGTCCCAAATATGAGCTTTGGACATGGATTTGGTTCCAAGGCAACAAAAAATTCCTTTGAATCCCCTTTTTTATAACCAGCGCCGCAACGATGGCACCTCAGAGTGTTCAGGCTCAGCTGGGAAGCTCCAAGAGGGAAAACACCCTGGTTCTGGTGGAGTTGGGTTTAATTTCCCCTCCCTGGGCATCTCTTTGTTTAAACAAAGCTCTGAATTAGCTCCTCTCAAAATAAAGAGAGGTGGTGCCGAGCAACAGCCGCAACTTTATCCCTGATGTTCCCAAGATCCCGCTCTCCCTTTATCCAACCGAGCTGACGGACAAACGAGCCCGTCCCATTTAAATCATCGGTGTGGTGATGATTAACAGGGATCAGCCACGGGAGGGATGAGACAAAAGGCCCTCCTGAATATTTGATTCCTCATCCTCTCAACATTTCAGTCGTTCCAGGTGAAAGGTTAAGTGGGGACGGGAAAAAAAAAAAAAAACAAAAAATGGGAATTTGGGCTGAGGGTCTGCGGAAAAGTTAAAATTACTGCTCTGCTCTCGCTTGAGGACTCGAAATTTATCCTGAGTCTATGTTGGGGAGATGGAAGTTTTAAAATTGTGAACGTCTCCGAGATTGCCTCACCGCCTTGGAATGGCTCATCCCGGGATGTGGCGGGCGGAACAAGGCGGGCATTGAGGGAGTGGGTGCTCGGCCAGATGTTTCCAGGGAGTTTCACAATGGTCCTTTCATTTCCTGGGCCCGAGTTCCAGCCGGAATCCAGGGCGAGGAGGGAGGATGGTGGTGGTGGTTGATGGAGCTGCCCGGTGGGAGGCTCCTCATGGGAGTGAAAATCCCAGGACAGCATAGAAAGAGGTGTCTCTGAACTGTTGGGAATTCTGTGGTAGAGGGAATTAACATCCTCAGTCTGTTGGCTTCCCTAAAAAAAGGGAAATCTAATCCTGACTTCCTTTATCTTTGGGGGACTTGGGGGGAAGTGTTCTGTGGGTTGGATTTCTGAGGCCCTTCGAAGGTGACATTTGTCCGAGGTGTTCCTTTTGTCCCAAATCTGGTCTCAGATTTTCCCAACTCCATGAATTTCCTAAATTTGCTCCAGGTTTTGTTGTTCTGCAAGTGTTGCAAGTGTCCCGTGTGACACAGCAATTCCCGCGTAACACCACAATTCCTGGGGGTCTGGATCTGGCTGATCTTTAAGGTCTCTTCCAAACCCAACCATTCCATGGTTCCTTCCAACATTCCTCCCAAATTCCTTCCTTGAAGGTCCCTCCAGAAGTTGTTCCAGATGCTTTGAAGCTGAAGGTGTGAATCCTTTTCTGTTGCTTATCCATGGAGAAAGTGGTGGAAGGTCCACGAATAATTTGGAGCGCTCATGGAATCTCCGTCCTTGGAGATGTCCAGAGTCCAACGGGACACAATCCTGATCCATCCACTCTGGATGGGGCCTTCCATGAGCAGGGAGGTTGGATGAGGTGATCTCCAGAGGTGCCTGCAAGCCTCAAGTGCTCCCTCATTCCATGAAAAAAAACCTCTCTTTTATGATGCAGGACTCAATTTTTTGGGGGATGTGGGAGCTTTTCCAACTCATCCTACCCAGGCAGGAGCTCTCCCACTGTGTTTTTTGGGAATTTCCGGGTGCCTCCTGTGTGGGTCCACTGAGAGGAATCCTCTGGAGCTGATTCTTGCGCGGAGGGCTGAGGTTGAGTTGTGATTTTGAGCTGAAAGGGAGATAAATCAGATTCTAGAGAAACTTGTTTGTGTTGGATGCTCGCGCCGTAAACGACCCGGACAAGGATTAATTGCCTTTTCCTTAGGGAATTCTTAGGGATTTGTCAGGATAGAGGAACCATAGGAAGGCTGGAACTGCCCCAGTTGTGGAAAAGTTGGGTGATTAAGGAGCGGGATGTTTGTGGATTCGGGAGGGTGATGGTTCAGTGAATCCAGAGGGACTCAAAACTTCCCAGGCTGGGAACTGGGAATGTCACAGGAGTGAGCAGGAGATGAGTTGGGAACAAGGGAGAGGACTCTGGCACAGCTTTCCCAGAAAATCCTTGGCTACCCCATCCCTTGGAAGTGTTCAAACCCAGGTTGGACAGGGCTTGGAGCAACCTGGGATTGCAGAAAGTGTCCCTACCCTTGGGATCGGAAGATTTGAATTCCCCATCCAACCCAAAACATCCCATGGGCCCATGGAACAGCTCTGCTGCTGCCACAGCTGGAAAAGTACGGAGCTGATCCGGCCCGGGGAGGGTGTCTCCCATCTTCACCAGTAAACCACTGAATTCCAGGATTTGGATGTGTCAGAACTCTTCAGTCGGTGCTGGAATTGCTGCCTTGCAATTCCTTGATTTTATTTCTTGTTTCCATTTCCGCGGAGGACAATTGGAGAGGCCCACGTGGATCCTCGAGTTAACGGTTTCCGGAATAAATCGGGGATCCAGGGGTGACCCTGAGGATCCGCGTGAGCCGGAGGGAGGCTGGGGCTGGAAAAAATATTTGGTTTACCTTGGATATTAGGAAGGAATTTTTCCCTGTGTGGTGAGGGGCTGGGATGGAATTCCCAGAGAAGCTGTGGCTGCCCCGTCCCTGGAATTATCCAAGACCGGGTTGGACAGGGCTTGGAGCAAGCTGGGATAGTGGAAAGTGTGGAAAAATAGCAGGAGGTGGAACTGGATGATCCCACGGATCCAAATCATTCCGGATTCTGGGGGTTTTCCCCACCGTTCCTTACGGGAATGTCCTTTATAGCAGAATTAAAATCAACAGGAAAATTAAAAAATCAGGAAAGGAAGAAGTAGGGAAATTAAAATCAGAAATCAATTCCTGATTATCTGCAGGAGCGGAAGTATGGGCGCGCAATTCCCCTTCTAAAATCGGGTTTAAATTGGAAGGGGAGCTTTACTGCACTCTCTAAGAGCTACTTTGTAACTTCCTGGGGTGAGATGAAGAGCTCTCCCGGCTAATATCCAATAATATCCAATAAAATGGGAAGCTGTCAAGGTTAAGGGAAATAATTGTAATTAAAGGCCACCCTTAGAAATGAAGTTGGCTTTAGAATAAGAAAATTTATGCTGCTTTCAGATGTTGAACAGAGTTCAAGGCTCTGCTTGCTGGTTTCTTCCACATTTTTCATTATAACTTCAGGAAGAGACTTTTCACCATTGCTTATCATTTTATCCCTACTTAATTATTCCATAAATAAATTAAAAACTGCCAAAAAAAAAAAAAAAGGCAAAAACTGCCTAATTGACCAAAAAAAAAAAATAAATCTAAATTTAAGTCTCGCAGTGCTTTGACAGTCACACATCAACTTTTTTTTTTTTCCCCATTTTGAGACCTTTTAATGTTCTTTCCTGAGAGATTTGAATCCTTGCTCAGCGCCAGGGAATGGATTGTCCTAAATTTCCCAGGGACAGGTGAGGAAGAGGAAGCTTTTGTTCCATGGAGAGGATGAAGGACAGAGCCCTGATTTTCCCCTCCGGAGCCACAGCTCCGAAATTTCCAGCGCTTTAGGAATGTCTGGGGTAATTTGAAGTTCACGATAAATTCGCTCTTGATTATTTGAGTTTTCCTCTCAAATCCCAACCCCATTTCCTATTAATTCCACGCCGGGGTAGAGCAGAGGAATTGTTTATGAATTCATAACTTAGCAGGGAAATAAACAGAGATTTATCCGCCAGATCATCGCTCCGGAGAATTATGGATACGGATAATAAAGCGCAGGGGGAACCTTAGGATAGCGATGTGAGGGACTTGAGGAATAACAGATGTGATTTAGACCCAAATATGTGATTTTTTGGTGGAATTTCAGGCTCACAAACAGGATTTAAAGTTTCAAAACCTCAGTGCAGAGCAGGAATCTGAAGGACTTTTTTTGTTTGTGTCACCTGATGCTGGAGCCTCCTGGAATTATCTCGGAATTTCAATATATCCTCAGTTTCGAAGATAAAATTCTTATTTTAGAGCCTGAGGGCACTCCTGAAGCACGTGATGGTGCCTGCGATGGGTTTGTTGATCAAAAAGTGAAGGAAAAAGGAAGGAAAAGTGCGGAGGATTTCAGGGAATAACAAAACATCAAAGCAGTTGCTATGGGAGAGCAGGATGAATCATTAGGAACTGGGATTGACTTCTGACACCAGAGGGATCGTGTCAAAAATCCCTGAAATTTGGATGGATATCGTTGGTTTTTTGAGAGCCGACCCTAGTGTTTTCATGTGTTGTCAAAAGTGATTTTTTGAGGGGGGAGAAAATAATCCGAAGTTGTTCGGGGTCGCATCGCCTTTGGGATGAATGTGGAGTTACGGAGTGGTTTGGTGGGAAGGGACCTTCAGGATCATCCCATTCCCACCCCCTTGCCATGGGCAGGGACGCTTTCCACCATCCCAGGTTGCTCCAAGCTGGCCTTGGACGCTTCCAGGGATGGGGCAGCCACAGCTTCTCTGGGAATTCCATCCCAGCCCCTCACCACCCTCCCAGGGCAGAATTCCTTCCCAATATCCCATAAATCCCTCTGCTCTGGCAGTGGGAAGCCATTCCCTGTGTCCTGTCCCTCCATCCCTTGTTCAAATTCCCTCTCCAGCTCTCCTGGAACCCCTTCAGGCACTGGAAGGGGCTCTGAGGTTTCCCTGGATCCTTCCCTTCTCCAGGCTGTGACGGGTTATTTTTTGAGTTAGGTTTTATGAGTTTTAAGGAGATTTATATTATTTTATATTATTGATATTTTATGAGTTTTAAGGGGATTTATATATCATACTTGAGGTATTCTAGCTACTTTGAGTGGTGTAAAAATCAGCAGAATGGTTTCTGAGGCAGTGTTGGAAATAGAAAAATTTTCAATAAAAGGCGAAATAACAAAACTCTTACAGAGAAAATTCGAGTTCTAAGGGCTAAGAGGTTTTTTTTTGTTTTTGTTACAACACTCTACAAATGCAAAGAGTTCTTTTGTTCTGTTCTTTTTTCTAGTGAATTGCTTAGGCGGGACTTCTTGGTCTCAGCCTAATTGGCTAGTTCTAGGTTTGAGGTGAAGTCTCAAAAGTGTTATGAGGTGTCTCTGTACTAAATTTGGGAGAGGAACTTCTGGGCTTTTCACTTTTTTTGAGCAGACTGTGAACAGGAGGACATTCCTACATCTCACCTGTTCCATAAATATAAAAAGAAAAGAGGAGACAGGAATAAGACTGATAATTTGTGGTGTTTTTCTTCGGTAAGCTTTTAAGTTTTTTAATTGTATATGATTTGAACAAAGAGAAATTTAAAGTATTTTTTTTACCACATGATTTGGAGTTAGGTTTATAACTTTTACGGAATAGTAGTAGCTTACAGATTTTTTTTAGTGTAAAACTGGTTTTTAAAACAATTTTAGTAAGTGTATAAGGAGTATATAAATATGAAGAGTGTATAAATATAAAGAGTATATTCCTACAAGGCTGGACATTCCTGGCTCTCCAAGGCCGTCTCCAGTGAGTGACTCAGCTTTACCTTGTTCAGTACCTTAATTTGAGGTGATTTGCTTCTAAAAGGGTAAAAAATTACCCCCGAGAAACCCACCTGAGTATTTTCCTGACGCCTGCTCAGCTCCGAGAATCCCGGAGTCAGCAGGAACGCAACTCCGACAATAAAATAATCATTGGCTCAAAGGCAGGCAGCGTTGTGAGTTCCTAACGAAACACGTCCTGGTAAAGCTGGGATATCATTGTCTGCCCCGGGAATTCTCCGGGTTTTTATTCACAACGTTCAAAGAGCTGCGGCGGAAGGAAGTTGGCTTTGAGTGGATGCAGAATTCCGAGTGCGGAGCTCAGGGCTCGCGCCTCAGATGTTGTGGAGGAGTTGCTCTGAAGAACTTGGGATTTGGATGAAAAGGGTCCCCAAAAATTGGGGATAAACTAAATAAAATTATTAATTAGTTGTAGTTGTGGTGTTGTCTGGGATTCTTCCCTCTAAATCGATCTGAAGGAATTCATACTCTTTTTAATTGGAAAGGCCTGAATTGGAAAGTCGTTCTTTAACAACTTTAATTTTAATTGGAAAGTCAGAATTCCATGCTAAAGGGGGATGGAAGGGTGGGTTCCATGGCTGTACAGGTGTGGACATGAAAAAACGCCTGGAGTTCACCCAAGCTCGTGGCAAAGCCTTGGATGGACGCCCAGAGCGAGATCTGGACTCGGCTGCAAAACTCATCCCATTTCCAAATAATCAGATATCGGCCTCGCCATCACCATTGCTCCCATCCAAAATCCATAATTCCATGATAAAAACATCCAGTGAGGCAACGGTTTCTAGACAGAGCTTCATGAAACGGCTGAAACTGCTTTTTCCCCAGATCCTCGTTTGCTGAAACAAGCGCATTAATGGAGGTTTTCCCCCGCAGACTTCCCTGTGTCGCATCTCCTATGGATCCCTGGCAGGGATGTCTTGTATAAATAGACTTTGACTGGTTGGTACTGGAGCTTCCAGTTCCCACGCTGATTCTTATCAGAGCAGATTAGTTCCCAGGCAAAGCTGGGTTTTTCTTTCTTTCCAGGGATTTAGCACATCCAAACAAGGCCACGGCCTAGAGGAAGTGGCCATGTTTGTGTCCTCAGAACTCATGAGCCTGTTGAAAATGGGATGGGGCTGTTTTATCCCTCCCTGCCTCTTTGGGAAGCAGGACCCGGATCCTCTCTGGTGCACTGATTTTTATCAGAGCAGATTAGTTCTCAGCCGAAGCCGGGTTTTTCTTTCTTTCCAGGGATTTATCACATCCAAACAAGGCTGCGGCCTAGTGGAAGTTAGGAGGTCCTGAGCCTGTTGAAAATGGCATGTGGCTGGTTTATACCTCCCTGCTTCTTTGGGAAAGAGGACCTGGATCCTGTCTGGTGCACTGAACTCATCTGCACTGATTAGTTCTCAGCCAAAGCCAGGTTTTTCTTTCTTTCCAGGGATTTAGCACATCCAAACAAGGCCACGGCCTAGAGGAAGTGGCCATGTTTGTGTCCTCAGAACTCATGAGCCTGTTGAAAATGGGATGGGGCTGGTTTATCCCTCCCTGCCTCTTCAGAAAAGCTGGAAGCTCAACCTGGCTCCTGTCTGGCATGCTGATTCTTATCAAAGCAGATTAGTTCCCAATCAAAGCCCGGTTTTTCTTTCTTTCCGGGGATTTATTGCATCCAAACAAGGCCGCGGCCTAGCAGAAGTGGCCGCGTTTGTGTCCTCGGATCTCTTGTGCCTCTTGGAAATGGGATGGGGCTGTTTTATTTCTCCCTGCCTCTTTGGGAAGGCTGGAAGCAGGACCTGGCTCCTGTCTGGCAGCTTTGGATAATCACCGCCCGCACGGGGGGTGAGGTTTCACCCCACTGCTTCCATTCATTCTCCAGGCCTTTGGGATTGCATTGAGCAGGCCCGATGGCATCAGCTTGTTTATTTTTCCTGGAGTGCTTGGCTCCGTCCTGGCACGCTGGGATCCAACCGGCTCCTGCACGGATCTCCTCTCTGAGAGGCGCCCGCCGGGCTCTGCGGGAAGCTAAACCCAGAGTCGAGTTCATTTAAGGATTAAGTGTTTGCAAAATTCCTGTAATTGCCCTGGCCAGACCAAAGCCAGGGAATTAAACCAGGATAACACAACCCTCCCGTGGATATTTGAAGCCCTGATAGCATCAGGACCCAGGGGACGCCACAACTTGTGGCTGGAAGAGCTGTGAAGGAGATTTTCCTGCTTTTCCAGTTGTCAACCTCTCTCTTGGAAGCCAAGAGCCCCCAAATTTGGTCAAGAAAATTTGGGAAATCTCTTGCTTCCTTGTCTGGCCGAGGGTCGGAGTCGCTTTGTGGATTTTTTTTAATTGGGAGGGGAATTGTCTCAGCTCTAAATTTGATGTTTGTGGTTGTTCTATAGGAGATGCTGTAAAATAATGCTGGGAAACAAAATTGGGTGGTGCTGGTTTTTCACTCTTTAAGTCGTCCAAGGGAAGTGGGGCTGCCTTAGGATGCAGAAATCCAGCGGGAAAAAGCCACGGAATGGTTTGGGTTGGAAAGGGACCTTCAATACCATCTCATTCCATGGGCCGGGACACCTTCCACCATCCCAGGTTGCTTCAAACCCCCATCCAACTTCCAGGGATGGGACAGCCGCAGCTTCTCTGGGAATTCCCCCAAAACCAGATTTCTCCCAACTCTTATCCTCCTGCTTCTTCCCACTCACCCCTGCTTAATTCCCGATGCTAAACTGGAAATAAAATTCTGGAAACTACCGAAACTCCGCTGTGGAGAGCACGGCCCCTGTGGAATCAGGGAATTGCGCATTTTTTGTATAATAAAAAACTTGAGATCCAATATCCCACCTATCCCTGCCCTCCTATTGGACCACATCATTCCCTGTATCCAGTCACTTTTCCAAAGTGAATTCCCTCTCCAGCTCTCTTCAATTCCATCCAATATCCCAGAAAGATTTATCAGGAAATTTATTTATCAGGAAATTTATTTATCAGGAGTTATCAGGAAAAAACTCACAGGCGTGCTTTCCAGAAAATATTTCCAGGCTTTTGAGGAAAAAATCCTCGTCTCCAAAAAATATATCGGATCTGTGAACAGGATTTTTATCGCCTTCATTAAAACCATTACAGAAATGTTTTAGAAGCAATTCCAACCCTTTCCTTGATCCACCGAGCCCGAGTTGGACTGGGAAAACTCGTTCCACCAGTTGCGATTTGCCAAGTGGAGGAATCTCTGCATTCCCTGCACGGCTCACATCAAAAATCTGCCCGTTTTCACTGGTTTTGTTGTTTATCCTGTTAATCCATGATTTCTGGTGGGCTTCTCTGGGAAGAAACTGCACATTCCTCACTGGGAATGGCTGTCCCTGGGGAGTTTTGGGGATCTCCCTGCCCCAAATCCATGCTCGGTGGATGCTGGGATTTGATGGCAGGGCTCACACTGCGAATTATCTTCCCTGGTGATCAAGTATGAAACGCTCGGAGCGATCGAAATTAATGGATGGGATGGGATGAAATTAATGGGATGGGATGAAGGTCAGGAGGATTCAGGTGCAGACTCAGCTCTTGCTTAACTATTTTAGGCCACGCTTAAGTGGGTTGACACCGTGACCCTGAGCTTGGAGGCGTTGGGCGTTGATGGAAATTCAACTCCGGGCTTTGATTTGTCGCCGTCGCTGCTCTCGCGTTGCTTCTGCGACTCCAAGCTTTGAGATTGAGAGCGGAATTTTAGACTGTTTTTCTCAATTTATAGCAGAATTTTTTAGAATTCTGCCCCTCTGCTGGAATCCCACTCCCATTCCGTGGGCAGGGACACCTTCTGCTATCCCATTGACCCTGTCCAAACCTGGAATTCTGCATCCAGCTCTGGGGTCCAACTCCATGACCTCCTCTGGTTCTGCTCCAAGGGGCTGGAGAAACGCTGGTAGAGCTGGGAATGTCCAGCCTGGAGAAGGGAAGGATCCAGGGAGATCTGGGAACCCCTTCCAGTGCCTAAAAGGGCTCCAGGAGAGCTGGAGAGGGATTTTGGGACTTGGGGTGGAGGGAATTTGGGCACAGGGAATGGCTTCCCACTGCCAGAGGGCAGGGACAGATGGCATTTGAGAAGGAATTCTTCTCTTTGAGAATGGAAATTCCACTGGAGTAGAATTTCCAGAGAAGCTGTGGCTGCCCCTGGATCGCTGGAAGTGTCCAAGGCCAGAACAAAAACCCTGGGGCAGAACCCCCAAAACCCCATAAAGATCCGGTTATTTTTGCGGGATTTTTGTGGAGTTTAATCGAGATGTTTTCCCAGGCAACCTTCTCCCGTCTTCAATCCAGCTGACAAATCCCGAATTCCCTGACATCCCTGTAATTAGCTGCAGGCAGCTGACTTGGAGCCGGACAAAAACCTGCTAAATTTGCCGCATTCTGTGCCGTTATTTCGAGTCATTCATCTTGAAGGAGCGTCCTTCATCCCGGAAGCTCGAGACGCCAAAAAGATTCCACACTCCGGGAGAAGCAGGATCAGCACTCGGCAATTTCCTGGCCTTTTATCCCGGCTCTCCATCCACAGGATCCAAATCTCTCCCTGTTTTTTGGTCCCGAGCGCTGCGGGATGAATTTCCTGGAGGAATTCGGCTTCTCAGGAGGGATTTGAGTGCAAGGAGCCGAATTCTGCTGGGGAAAAGAGCAGATTCCTGTTTATCCCAGCCCCTCTGTTCCCACCGGGAATTACGAGGTGCTGCATTGTTTCCGTGACCTATTTGCATGCCCAAAGCTGTGGCTCGGTATTAGATTTTATGGGATTAATGATTGTCCCTCATCTCGTTTTTATGGATAACTGGGATGAGGTTATGTCATTTCCACCCCCCCGCTTTCCATGTGGATGAAGAGAGGGATGTGATGGGATCATGGAATCATGGAATTTGGGTTGGAAGGGACCTAAAGGATCATGGAATTCCAAGTCTCAACCTTCTACTATCCCAGGTTGCACCAAGCTGGTCCTGGACACTTCCAGGGATGGGGCAGCCAGAGATTCTCCGGGAATTCCATCCCAGCCCTCAAAATTCCTTCCCAAATCCCATCCATCCCTGCCCTCTGGCATTGGGAAGCCATTCTCTGTGTCCTGTCCCTCCTTCCCTTGTCCCAAAGTCCCTCTCCAGCTCTCCTGGAGCCCCTTCAGGCCCTGGAAGGGGCTCTGAGGTCTCCCTGGGTCCTTCCCTTCTCCAGGATAAGAAGGAATCCCATTCCATTCCACCCCATCCTATCCCAGTCTTTTTCCTCTTGCTTCCTCTCAGTGTTTTAGGAATGACCAAAAAGGAGCAAATTCCAGGTATTTTCCTTCCCTTTTATTTTTATTTTTATTTTCTCCTTTCCCCCCCCCATCTATTTTTTTTTGTTTCCTGATAAATTTCCATTCTGATTTTCCTGCTCATTTCCTTTTCCCCAGGATTCCTCTCCTCATCCCCGAACCTCAGTTTGGGAACTGTCAGAACCCACTGCAAAATTCCCTATTTTGGCAAATTGCTGCGGAGGGAATTTGGATTACAGGGGAAAAAAAGCGGATCAGGGGCTTCCAAACCCTCTGGTGGTCTCTTAATGACTTTGCGGAATTCCCGCCTCTCCACCGCCTCCGATTTGGATTCTCTTAAATCATTAAAAAGAAATAAAATGTGAAATAAAAAATAAAAATAAAGAGAGGAGCGCAGGCTCTCCACGCTCCTGCCAAGTAGGTCAGGCTTTTCCCACTTGGATGGTTTGGGAAGCGGAGACATTATTCGGAGTGACTTTTCCCAAGTTTTTTTGATGAGTTGAAAACAACTGGAAGCACAAAAGTATTTGCTCCAAGACTGGAATTTCAGGGATAGTAAAACCATCCCAATTAATCAGGGCCAGATTAAAATAAATATTGGTGAAATCCAGGAAAACAAGGGGCGCGTTCCTGGGCTTTTCCTTAGGGGAAAAGCTGCAGGACTGGGAAAGAAGGAAAGAGTGGGGAATTGGGGCTGCATAAAATGGGACAGAGATCCCTCCGGGCGTTTTAAGCTGTGGAAAACGCCACCGCAAGCTTTTCCCAGAGGAAAAGCTGGAATGGTTGAGCTGCTGCTGTTGGATTTGGGGCTTTTTTGCTGGAAATGCGGAAGGAAGGAATGTCTGGACATGGAATCTCCAGGATATGGAATATCAGTGTGGGGTTATCACCTCTGTGAGATGAGGTTGGGAATGTCCAGCCTGGAGAAGGGAAGAGACCTTGGAGCCTCTTCCAGAGCCTGAAGGGGCTCCAGGAGAGCTGGAGAGGGATTTTGAGACTTGGGATGGAGGGAATTTGGGCACAGGGAATGGCTTCCCACTGGGAAAGGGGGGGTTTGGGCAGGATGTTGGGAAGGAATTCTACCCTGTGAGGGTGGTGAGGGGCTGGGATGGAATTCCCAGAGAAGCTGTGGCTGCTCCATCCCTGGAAGCGTCCAAGGCCAGTTTGGATGGGACTTGGAGCACCCTGGGATGGTGGAAAGCATCCCTGCCCATGGCGAGGGGTGGGAATGGGATGATCCTGAAGGTCCCTTCCCACCAAACCACTCCGCAACTCCACGTTCATTCCAAACCCTGGAGTGGAATTCCCAGAGAAGCTGTGGCTGCCCCTGGATCCCTGGAAGTGTCCAAGGCCAGCTTGAACGGGGCTTGGAGCAAGCTGGGACCTTGGAAGATGTCCCTGCCCTTGGGAAGGAGATCCTTTCCCACCCAAACCATTCCATGGTTCCGTGACCAAACTTAATCCAGGACTCTGGATTAATAACCTGCTCTTTCCAGAGCAATTCTTCTGGAATTGCATGTGGATAATCATGGAATGGTTTGGGTGGGAATGGACCTTAAAGCCCATCCAGTTCCACCCCTTTCCATGGGCAGGGACATCTTCCACTGTCCCAGGTCGCTCCAAGTCCTGTCCAGCTGAGCCTCGGACACTTCCAGGGATGGAACAGCCACAGCTTCCTTGGGAATTTCATTCCAGCCCCTCCCCACCCTCATCAAACACGTTTTCCTTCTATCTCCTCAGAATCTTCCCTTTTTTTTTAGTATAAATCAATAGATCTTGTGTCTAATCCACAACTCTCTGGAATTTCTCTGCCTGGAAGGAATTTTAAAAAAACCTCTTTCAGGAAATAATTCATTTGTGCCACAGCTCCTTCCAGCTGAGAGAATCCTTAAACTCCCAATCTCTCCCCTGCCGTATTTTTAATTTCATATTAAACCACGCTGGATAAATTTTCGCTCCAAAAATTTTTTAGGCAGAAAGAGACATCGGGAAGAAGAATACAGGGCATTAAAAATGGATTGCATGGTGTCACTTCTGGACTCCTTGCCTGAGCTATTAAATATTTATGATCTGAATCCCAGATTTGATCTTGATTTCTCCACGGCTCTGAGGCTTTCCAGGTCTTTTCCAAACTGCTTTTTCCTGGGGAAAACGGGATTTTAGTTTGCATGGAGTTCACCTTGTGGCTTGGCCAGGGAACTTCTGCTCGTGTCAAGTCTTTTTTTCCCAGTTTTTAAAATTTTTGTGCCTTTTCTTCATTGCCTTCCCCAGCCCTCTGCTGCAGCTGCGAGTTCAGAACCAAAGCGCAGCGAGGTCAAACTTCACTTTTTTTTTTCCCCGGGAAAAAAGTGCATCTGAGGCCAGTCTTAAACATCAGGATTAGGGAATAACTCACGGGGTTCCCTCCTGGTTGTAATGATCCCATTCAGGTTCTTGGAGCAGCCCTGAATTTGGGAAGATCGGAAACTTTCCAGGGGGGAAAAAGAAGGGGGAACAAACCCAGAAAACCTCCAATAACACCACCAAAAAAACAGCAACCCCATGCTTCCCGTCTCCCAAACTAATTAAACTCTCCTAAAAAAAGCCGGGGGAAAAAAAAACCTCTCTGTGGTTCCTTTCTGTTGCAAAATCCCGGGGGAGGCCGGATCGGGGAGGGCAGCTCCGGAGGGGAGGGCGCGGGGGCAGGCCCTCTGGAGGCTCCGGCTCCTCGGGAACGGCGTGCGGAGGCTCGCCGGCGGATTCGGGAATCGCCCCCCGAATTAGACCCTTTGGGGTGGATGCGACGTCAGCGGAGAGAGGAGGGAGAAGGTGGCCCCGGAGTGTCCTGAGGAGCCCTGGAGGGATGGTGGGAGATGGCAGATGAAGGAATGATGGGATCTCTCCGTGGAAGGAGGTGGGCGTCGGGCTCGGCGGCACCGCGAGCGGGTCTGGCGCGGTTGTTTTTGGCGGATTTTGGGATTTTTCTCCCGCTTCTCTGGGCTCGGTGATGCTTTGGGAGGAGCAGACTTGGATGATAAAAGGTGGGATCGTGGAATCATTGAGTGGTTGGGAAGGGGGTTTAAAGCTCGTGAAATTCCACCCCCCTGCCACTTCCAACCTTCCAATGTCCCAGGTTGCTCCAAGCCTCATCCAAGCTGGCCTTGGACACTTCCAGGGGTGAATTCCCTGGGAATCCCATTCCAAAGCCTTCCCGCTCTCCCAGGGAAGAATTTCCTCTCTAATTCCCCACCCAAACCTGTCTTCCCCGGCTTCGCACTGCCCCCAAAGCTCCTTCAGGTGCGTGGGGCTGTAATTCCCAAACATCTCTCTTTGAAGCTGGGATCAGCCTCAGGGAGAGTGGGAATGACGGAAGGAGGGGACATCCAGAGTCCCTTTTCCTGGGCAGGTGGAGCAGTTTGGACAATGGGGGCTCCTGGGCCAAGCTTCGCCTCCATCCTGAAATTCCTGCAGAGCACAATTTTCCTGCTGGTTTTGGTGCTGATTATCCGTTTTCCATGGGGTTTTTTTCCCGTTTTTTTTTTTTTTATTAGGATCACGCTTTAGGGGAATTCATGCTTAAAGTGAGGCAGGAGAACATCAAATATTCCTTCGTATTTAATGCTTCCCGTTAAACCCTCGCGTGCTCAACTCCCAAATACACCCAGGACTGATGGATTTCGGGAATGGTTGAGGATTATTGGGAGCAAAACACTCCCTGGCAAGGGGACAGCTTTACCCAAGCCCTTTTCCATGCAGAGTGAGGATGGAAAAGGGCTCCGAGGAACACTGAGGGCTCTGTTCCCATCCCGGCGGATGCGGTCGAGGGCCGCGATCCGTACGGAAATTATCCTGGAGGCGACGGGATCCTCTGGAAAACTCCACAAAGCTCCAACACCCCAGAGCTGCCCCAAGTCCTTTCATTGCTAAATCTGCTCTATCCTAATTTATGCTAATGAGGGGAGCTCTCGTCCCATCTCCGAGCTCTTCCGTGGCGCGTGTCGCCGTCTGGAATGCTTTGCTTGGGATTGGGAATGTTTTCCTGGTGAGCTGGGACCAGGGGAATGAGCTTCGGGGGGGGGTTTTTTTGTGCTCTTAATTTGAGAGTCGACGGCTTTTTTTGTGCTCTAATCAAGAGGGTTTTGATGCCGTAATTAAAAACACGGAGTTAATGGGTGTTCCGCGGGATGTAAATTCGCCGGGAAAATCCGGAGTCGAGAGAACTTGGGAGACCAAAGCGCTTTTTGTCTATTGTAATTAGGGGTGTGGCGCTTAAGGAATATTAATTAGCCCCACGGGGGAGGTTGAGGAGCCAGAAAAATGCTGCCTCCGCCCCTAATTCCCAGTGGGAGTTCAGGAGCTGCTGGATGAGCCGAGCCCAGGAGACGGCAAGGAGCAGGGAGAACTTGGGAAGGGAAGGGCATCCCTCAACCTTCTCCTTTAAAAACAAACAAACAATGGGGGAAAAAAAAACCAAATCCAATTTCGGGAGCTGGGTGAGACTTTCTGTGGGAGCTGGGTTTGCCGAAGGAATTTAAATCCGCGGTTCCCCCAGGAATTGTGGTCGTTGGTTTCATCGGAGTGGCAAATTTGGGATGATTTGTAGCCGGGAGAGGGAACTGGGACAAAGGATGGACATAGGGAATGGCTTCCCACTGGGAAAGGGGAGGTTCGGGTGGTATGTCGGAAAATGGGGGCAGAGGGTCAAGTTTAGGTGAATTTTAAAAAAAATTTACAACAAATAAATCCTAGACTGGACCAGGTTGGGAGCTCAAAGGATCCAAGGTTTTATGGGAATGGAGCAACTGTAGGAAAAGCTCTTCAAACCAGAGTCTGAAATCAAAGGAACCAGAAAATCTGAGTAAAAGCTGATTTTTAGGCCAATAAAAAGGGCAAACAGAAAGATCCAGGTGATTGTCCTGGCAACCTGGGGTTTTTTGGGGGGTGAAAAAATGTGTTGGATGTTTGAAAAATGTTAATAAAGGAGAGGAAAACAGGCTGGGAGGGCTGGGAATGTCCAACCTGGAGAAGGGAAGGATCCAGAGAGAGTTCAGAGCCTCTTCCAGTGCCTGAAGGGGCTCCAGGAGAGCTGGAGAGGGACTTGGGACAAAGGATGGAGGGACAGGACACAGGGAATGTTTTCCCACTGCCAGAGGAGGGGGATATTCGGAATATTGGGAAGGAATTCTTCTCTGTGCCAGGCTGGGAATAGAATTCCCTTTTTTCCCCGAGCTTTCCATTAGCAACTTGTAAAAGGGAAGAAATCTTTCCTAGGAAAAGCTGCGGATATTTCTCTTTTTACCTTAAAGCCAATCCAGGGAATTCTCAAATCCTACGCTCTCTAAAGGGTCGGGATAAGAGATGGATTTGTCGCTCTTGGCACCTGAGATCCCCTTTTTTTGGGGTTTTTTTAAGGAAATACTCATTTCCCTGGCAGCTTCTCCCTGTTTTCCTCAAGGAAAATCCCAGGATTATCCCAGATTTTCCTCTTGCGCCGTCTACGGAGCCAGCAGGGAGCCATGGAAGGGGACAGGGGACAGGAGATGTCCCCAGTGTCAATACCGTGTCCTCCTTCTGCTTCTGCTTCCTGCTTCCCATCCCAGACCCAAATTTGGCTCCGACATCTCCTTGATCTCCTAAGATTTCAGGAGGAAAACCTCAGTTTCGGGACTGAAACCTCAGGTTTGGGGTAAAAACTTCAGGTTTAGGATCAAAACTTCTGGTTTGGGGTAAAAACTTCAGGTTTAGGATCAAAAGTTCTGGTTTGGGGTAAAAACTTCAGGTTTAGGATCAAAACCTCTGGTTTGAGGTCAAAACTTCAGGTTTATGATCAAAACTTCTGGTTTGGGGTCAAAACTTTGGATTTCAGGATCAAAACTTCTGGTTTGGGGTAAAAACTTCAGGTTTAGGATCAAAACTTCTGGTTTGGGGTTAAAAACTTCAGGTTTAGGATCAAAACTTCTGCTTTGGGGTAAAAACTTCAGGTTTGTGATCAAAGCTTCTGGTTTGGGGTAAAAACTTCAGGTTTAGGATCAAAACTCTGGTTTGGGGTCAAAACTTCAGATTTCAGGATCAAAACCTCAGGTTTGGGATCCAAACCTCAGGTTTCAGGTTCGGAGCCTGGACCACTTGGACTGAAGTTTATTTATGGAATTGCGGAATCAGTGAGGTTGACAAAGACTTCCAGGATCTTCGAGTCCAACCTGTGACCCAGGCCCGCCACGGCACCGATTTCCATCTCCAGGGATGGTCATTCCCAATCCAAGATCTTTCCATAAACACCTCCCGGGACGGTGATTCCCATTCCAAGGTCTAATCCCGCTTTCTGTGAGGAAATTCCAGCCAATCTCCAGCCTTATCCAGGTTTAGGGCAGAGGTTGGATGTGTCCTAAGGGCTGTGGCAAAAACGGGGAAGCTCCAGTGATGGGGTGGTCAGTGATGATTGGGACTTCTGCTTCCTGACTTGGCTTCACATTCCAATGGGGAGAAGTTCCCTGGGAGCCCCCAGGGCTGTAGGAATTGGTGGAAAACACGGAATCCTGTGGAAGCAAGGAATTGCTGAGGTTGAAAGGGACTGTTGGAAGTCGTCCAACTCTCTGGATCCTCTGGAGCAGGGCAGTGTCTGGACAAAACTAAATTATCCAGGAATAAATGGGAATGGGAAGAGCTGTTGGACAGCCCTGGGACACGCCGGGATCCCTTAAAGAGGTCTGTCCCGAGGTCATCAGTGTGGCACTAATGAACGTAATCCCATTAACGAGGAGGAAAAAAACCCCCAGGAATCCGTTCCTGGAAGTTGCACCGAGGATTCCGCGTGTTCTCCCTGCAGGGAGAGATCACGGGATCAGCCTCGGGATCGCGGGAATAAATGATCCCACTGATCCCATTGGGGCTCCAAGTCCTGCACAACCTGGCCTTGGGCACTTCCAGGGATCCAGGGAAATCCACAGCTTCCCTGGGAATTCCACCCCAGCCCCTCACCACTCTCACAGCCAAGAATTTTTTCCCAATATGCCATCCAA
Source organism: Irena cyanogastra (assembly GCA_013397155.1). Lineage (NCBI taxonomy): Eukaryota > Metazoa > Chordata > Aves > Passeriformes > Irenidae > Irena > Irena cyanogastra. The sequence continues at coordinate 54,143 of VWZV01010735.1, read as the reverse complement.
ATTTCCACTTTTCTGCTGAGAGGCCATTCCCTGTGTCCTGTCACTCCATTCCATGTCCAAATTCCATCTCCAGCTCTCCTGGAGCTCCTTTAGGCTCTGGAAGGGGCTCTGAGGTTTCCCTGGATCCTTCCCTTCTCCAGGCTGGACGTGTGAGGATGGATCCATCAGCGGCTCTGGATACAAATTCCGGATGCTCCAAGCGTGGTTTAACAGCAGCACAAAATCCTGGAGTGGTTCAGGTGGGAAGGGACCTCCAAGATCATGGAATTCCATGGGCAGGGACACCTTCCCCTATTGCAGGCTGCTCCAGTTCCTGGCCTTGGACAATTCCCAGGGATGGGGCAGCCACAGCTTCTCTGGGAATTCCATCCCAGCCCCTCACCACCCTCCCAGCCAGGAATTCCCTCGCAATATCCCAAATTCTGCCAGTTCAAACCATTCCCTGTGTCCTATCCCTCCATCTCTTGTCCCAAGTCCCTCTCCCGTTCTCCTGGAGCCCCTTCAGGCCCTGGAAGGGGCTCTGAGGTCTCCCTGGATCCTTCCCTTCTCCAGGCTGAACATTCCCAGCTCTCCCAGCCTTTCTCCAAACCTCGGAGCATCTCCAGGGCCTCCTCTGGATCTGCTCCAACATCTCCACGTCCTCCTGCAGTTGGAGCCCAGAGCTGGATGCAGAATTCCAGGTGGGAATTCCAGCAGAGGGACAGAATTCCCCACCTTTTCCCGCTCTAAAGCGTTTTCCATCCCCATTTCAGCTACAGCAGAAACGGGATTGGATAAAATGGGATCGGGATCACTCCCCCACACCCCCCCCTCTGCTTTCCAAGTATTTCCCTGCCTGACTCAGCTAATTAACATCCAGGATTTATGATAATTAATTCCGAACACGCCCTGGAGTTGCGCAGGTGCCCGGAGTGTCGCTCCCTGGGCACTCGGAATTAATTTGGGAGGATTTATTCCGTGCCTGGGCTTGACACGGAAGTGCTCTGGTCCTGGGCACATTCCCAGCTTTTTCCTGGAATGCTGAGCCACGGAAAGCTGAGCGAGAAGGGGAAGTGATTTGCATGCGGTTGCCTAATGAAGTGGTGGAAAATTAGGGATTAAACAGCACTGGGAGAGCTGGAAGTTTACTAGGGATGAGATTTTCCAGGATTTGGAAAAAACCTCTGGGAATTGTTCCCTGGGAGAGTTCCCCTCAAGGGGTTCCAGGAGAGCTGGAAAGGGATTTTGGAAAAGGGATGGAGGGACAGGACACAGGGAATGGCTTAAACTGCCAGAGGGAATTTGGGATATTGGGAAGGAAATCTTCCCTGGGAGGGCGGTGAGGGGCTGGGATGGAATTCCCAGGGAATTCCGTGGCTGCCCCACCCCTGGAATTGTCCAAGGCCAGGTTGGACGGGGCTTGGGAGGAACCTGGGATAATGGGAGGTGTCCCTGGAAAAGGCTGGGATGGGATCATTTTCCAGAGTTTCTCCCAACTCAAACCATTCCACGATACCCTGAACTTCACCTCCTGGCTGCAGATTTCACAAATATCCCAAAAAATGATGGCTCTGGCTGAAAAAAAAAACCAAATCAGGGAAATATCCATGAAATGTGGGGAAACAAGGAAGGGATGTGCGTTTCCTAGGAATTCTTTGCCAGAGCCTGGAAAAATCCTGCAGGGGAAGGTGCCACAGGGAATTGTTTTCAGCTGAGAGGGAAATCTGCGACTCGGAGTGTGAAAATTCAGGATTTTTGTTGGGAAAATCCTTTGGAAATGGAGCTGCCTGCCCTGTTCCCTTCTCTGCTATGCGATTGCTCGTGTCTTCATTCCGTATTCCCTCTTTTTTCCTATTTCCTGATTTCTCCAGGATTTTTCCTTGCTTAACATCCTTTATTCCCTGCCTTCTATCCAAAAAAAAAAATCGACTTGGGGATTATGCAGGATCTCGTCAAGAACTTTAAAAGTCATTTTGGGTCCAGCTTCCAGGTGGGAATTCCTGGTGGGAATTCCAGGCTCACCTGCATGGCACAGCCCTTGCTCCTGTTAGGATTTGGGATTCTCCTGATAAAATATGGGAATTTAAGGATAAAATAATAATTTAAGGATAAAATACGGGGATTTAAGGATAAAATAATAATTTAAGGATAAAATACGGGGATTTAAGGATAAAATAATAATTCAGGGATAAAATACGGGGATTTAATGGAGCTGCGAAGATCCCGACTTGATTTCCCAGCCTGTTTTCCCGTCATTCCAACAGCAAAGGAAAGGCGGATTGACATCGGATCGATCTCGGATGTGCATCCCTTGGGATGCAACCTGAGGAAAACCGGGAAAGGGAGGTGCAGGAGGAGCTTGGGAATGGCTCGGGAAAAGCCGGAATGGAGGCTCTGGCGGCCGCCCAAGCCGTCTGTCGGATGGAGGGAAGGGGGAGCTGCCCGACCTCCCCTCCTCCTGCTCCGCGATCCCGATAAAAACACCGGAGCGCTTTCCAGACGGATCCGGGGATGGAGCGCAGCCGCTCCGTCTATTCCTGGGAAAACAAAAAAAAAAGCAGGAATTCATCCACAGCTTGTTCAGCTCCTTATCCCGAAGGAGCTAAAAAAACCCCTCGGGATCGCTCCTCCCGTTTTGTTGGCGAGCTGGGAATGTCGGGAAGAGTTTTTGGGAGGTTGGAGGAGCGCCTCGCGTTCCTGCGCTTTTCCACCCCGGGAAGTTGTGGGACATCCCCGAGGAGAGGGTGAAAAACAGGGAATCCGAGCGGCGTCGGCGCTATCAGAGCCTTCGATCTGGTTCGTTTGAGGAAAATGAGTTATTAAGTGGGTTTCGGTAATTAAATGTTGTTATCAATTAAGAGCTGATAACGAGTCCTGCCACGGGGCCCTTCTTATCACCGGAACAAATCCTGGCCCACCAAGGATGACGGTGACGTCGGTTTGGGGCCTTTTTGGTGGATCAAAGCTCAGGTTTAGGATCAAAACCTCAGGTTTGGGATTAAAAACTCAGGTTTAGGATCAAAACCTCAGGATTAGGATCCAAACCTCAGGTTTGGGGTAAAAACTTCAGGATTAGGATCAAAACCTCCGGTTTAGGATTAAAACCTCAGGATTAGGATCAAAACCTCAGGTTTGGGATCAAAACCTCATGTTTGGGATCAGAACTTCAGGTTTAGGATCCAAACCTCAAGATTAGGATCCAAACCCTCAGGATTAGGATCCAAACCTCAAGCTTAGGATCCAAACCTCAAGTTTAGGATCAAAACCTCAAGTTTGGGATCAAAACATCAGGTTTAGTATCCAAATCTCTGTTTTAGAATCAAAACCTCAAGTTTGGGATCAAACCCTCAGGTTTTAGGGTCCAAACCTCAGGCTTAGGATGAAAACCTCCAATTTTAGCATCAAACCCTCAAGTTTTAGGGTCCAAACCTCAGGTTTAGGATGAAAACCTCAAATTTTAGGATCAAAACCTCAAGTTCAGGACCAAAGCCTCAGGTTTTAGGGTCCAAACCTCAGGTTTAGGACCCAAACCTCAATTTTTAAATTCCAGAAGCCTTTTCCTTCCATCCATGATGCGGAATCGAGACTCGAGAGCGCTTTGGGATTTTTTTCCGTTTTTCGCCAACGCGATTCCGCACGAGCTGATGCCGATCCCTCTATGGAAAAAACACGGATATTACACAAAAAAAAAACCAAAAAAGCTTTTCTTGGGCTCCCAGCGGGAGCAAGGAATTACCCCAGGAGCTGCCACAGGGAAGGAGGAGCCGCTGCCCCTCCAGGCCCGGAGCAGCCGCTGCGGTAATTTTCGGGGCGGCGCCGACGGAACCATCGGATTTTGCTCCGGGAATGCTTTTCTCCGAGGGTGTCCAGCAGCAGGCAAAGCCCGGAATAGCTCGGGATGAATGGAAGATCCAGGAGGTTGGAGGCCTCTGTGATTTTTTTTTTCCCGTTTCTTTTGTGTTTAATCCCAAATTAATGAGCGCGGCTCTTTTATTCCTGCGTGGCTCTCCCGGAATTTTGGGGGAGGAGGAGGAACAGGAACAAAAGCTCTGAGCCATGGATATAATTTTGGAATCAGCATGGATCTTTTGATGAACCTAGTTGTGCCCAGCCCACTTCCAAACCCTGGAAAAAACGGGATTTAATGGTGGGTTTCCGCACTTTTCCCCGATCGGAGTCCTCCGGAGGGTTGGGATCCTCGGAGCTGTCAAGCTTTAAACGTTTGATGCGCCCCATGGAATGGGATGGACACAAAATCTCCATAAATGGGATCAACAGCTGGGATTGAGGGAGCTGCTCCCGGGAAACCCCGGGGTGGCTGCAGGCGGTTCCTTGGATTTTGGGATGCGACGGATGCAGGAGGTTTAAGGGGAGCGGAACACGTGGGCCTCTCTTCCTCCTGTTCTCCAGAGGATCCCTTCAATTCTGGAATGTTTTGTCGTTTTGGCGGCATGGCTGAAGAATTCCTCTTTGACCAAAAAAAAGGGATTTCAGCATCCCAGACTCTCTCTGGAACAGGGAATATGGAAAAGCCCTGCTGCTGCTGGAGGAGCTGTTCCATTCCTTCCTGGGTCCGGGCTGGGGGATGAAGGGATGGAGAGCAGCTCCTAGAAGAAGGAATTTTGGGTGTTGGTGGGTGAAAAACGGGACATGGCCCATCCATATGCGCTCACATCCCGGAAATTCCCAGTGTCCCGGCTCATCCCACAGCGGGGAAGCATGAAAGGTGGGAATTCTGCCCCACTGCCCCACTCAGGTGAGATCCCACCTGGAATTCTGCCTCCAGCTCTGGGGTCCAACTGCAGGAGGACGTGGAGCTGCTGGAGCAGATCCAGAGGAGGTCACGGAGATGCTCCAAGGGCTGGAGCCAGGCTGGGAGAGCTGGGAATGTCCAGCCTGGAGAAGGGAAGGATCCAGGGAAACCTCAGAGCCCCTTCCAGAGCCTGAAGGGGCTCCAGGAGAGCTGGAGAGGGACTTGGGACGTGGAATGGAGGGACAGGACACAGGGAATGGCTTCCCACTGCCAGAAGGCAGGGACAGATGGGATTTGGGAGGCAATTCCTGGCTGGGAGAGCGGTAAAGGGTTGGAATGGAATTCCCAGAGAAGCTGTGGCTGCCCCTGGATCCCTGGAATTGCCCAAGGGCGGGTTGGGCAGGGTTTGGAACATCCTGGAATAGTGGATGGTGTCCCTGCCCGTGGAAAGGGGTGGAATTCCATGATCCTTGATGTCCCTTCCCACCCAAATCCTTCCATGGCTCTCTGTGATGACCAGGATAGGTTTTTTCCACCTCCCACATTCCTTGGCCGTTGTTCCCGAGTCTCCCCAGTTTTCCTGTTGGCCGACCCGGTGCCACCAGAGAAGGGAGGAGAAATCTGGGGGTGAAGCCAGATTTTTCCAGGCTGGAAACAGCACAGGAAGAGTTCTAAATGCTCCAAATGGGATTCCTGCCCAAAAAAACCTCAGAAAAACAGGAATGAAACCATGGCACAGCAGCAGGAATGTGATGGGTCCCGCTTCCACAGGCTGGACAATCCGGGAGCCTTCCCGATGGATTTTTTCCTGTTTTTTTTGCCGTGCTGGAGCAGGCTCAGATAACAGAACCACACACGGATAACTCTGAATGGCAGAGATCCCAAAAAACAGATTATGGAAAGGCCGGCTCGCCGGGATCTCTCCCGGGTTCCCTGAGGAGCATCCAGGACCGGGCTCTGGGGATGGCTCTGGTGGCAGAGCCGAAGCTCCGGCCCAGGTGGTGCCTCCTGATCATTCCCGGAATGTCGCCCCGAACCGTCGGATAATCGGGAGCAGGGGAGAGCCTCTCCCAGATGGATCCGCTGCGGATTCCGAGAGGGCGCCGCGTTAACGAGCTCCTCCAGCCCGGAGAGGAGGCTGGGAACGGATCCAAGTGTCCTCTGCACCTAAAGGGGAGGTGGGGAAGGGAAAACCAGGATTTTCCATGGAAGGGATGCACGGCTGCAGCATGGAAGGGTCTCCGGCTGGTTGATTTCCATGTTTTTGGTCAGCAGGAATGGTGAGGAGATGGCCATCCTTGGAGATTGCGGAATTTGGATGCTGAGTGGGAGAATTCCAAGGTTCCTGGGCTTGGGGGAGGAAGGGAGCGTGGCCCAGGTCGCCTCCAAACCCGTCCTAAAACATCAGGGAAACACGGTTATAAAAACGGGGAAAAATGGCGTTGGGGAGCTGCAGTTTCCCATCTCCCTCCTGGAATAAGGACTGAAGCCTTGGAAAAGGGAGGGGGGGGGTGTTCTGGCTCTCCTGGTTAGGTTTTTTTTGGGAAAGATTCCCAAAAAATTCCTAAATTCCTTCTCCTTTTCCCGCTCCGGCTGGGACGCTGAGGTTTCCTTTTCTCCTGTGCGTGCTGAAGCTCCTGTAGCCCAAATATCCCAGATTTTTTTAGTGGAAAATGCGCCTTCCTCATCCTCGCTGCCCATCCAGGCCAAGTTTTGAGGAGTATCCAATGGGTGTGAGCCTCTGGAATCCACTCCTCCTGCCAGAGGAGCCTCTGGAAGCGGCAGATGCTCTCGCACCTGCCCAGTCACTCTCCCGGGGTGGGTTTGGGATGAGGTTTCGCTCTTCGGGAATTCCTTCGGCAAAGTTCCTTCCAAGGAGTGGCAGAACATGGAAGTGTTGGGGTTCCTGGCGTGGTTCCGGTGCCAAAGGAGCATTTTTAGGTGGAATGTTCGTTATTTGAATTCCCTGGTTTGGTTCCCAAATTGAAATATCCGTGTTTTATTCCTTGGATTTGGGGGGGGCGGGGGAACTCACCTCTATTTCTGGCATTCCAGGTTTGGGGGTTTTTTTTATTTTTGAAGTCTCAAGGATTTTTAGGCCTGTTTGGAATTTTCCTCGGGGTTTATGAGCTGGTCCAGTCCTGGATTTGGTGTGTTTGAATTCCCGTTGGAACTTTGGAATGAAGTCATTATTCCCTGTGGGAACCCTCGGAGCTCCAGGGATGCTTTTTGGAGGGGTTTTGCTGCAGCATCCAGAGGGAACTGGATCCACTGGGATCCACTGGGATGTGAGGATGGATCCATCAGTGGCTCTGGATACAAATTCCGGATGCTCCAAGCGTGGTTTAAAAGCAGCACAAAATCCTGGAGTGGTTCGGGTGGGAAGGGACATCCAAGATCATGGAATTCCGTGGGCAGGGACACCTTCCTCTATTCCCAGGCTGCTCCAATTCCTGGCCTTGGACAATTCCAGGGATGGGGCAGCCACAGCTTCTCTGGGAATTCCATCCCAGCCCCTCACCACCCTCCCAGCCAGGAATTCCTTCCCAATATCTCAAATTCCTTCTGCTTGTTCAAACCATTCCCTGTGTCCTGTCCCTCCATCCCTTGTCCCAAGTCCCTCTCCAGCTCTCCTGGAGCCCCTTCAGGCCCTGGAAGGGGCTCTGAGGTCTCCCTGGATCCTTCCCTTCTCCAGGCTGGGCATTCCCAGCTCTCCCAGCCTGGCTCCAGCCCTTGGAGCATCTCCATGACCTCCTCTGGATCTGCTCCAACATCTCCACATCCTCCTGCTGTTGGCCCCCAGAGCTGGATGCAGAATTCCAGGTGGGATCTCACCTGAGCGGGGCCGAACTCCCCCCCCTTTTCCCGCTTCCCACAGCTCTGGCGGGAAGGCGCGGATCACTGTTTCTCCTGGATGAGGAGAAGGTTTGGGGAAAGGGGAAAAGCTGGGCAGCATCCCGCTTTTCCGCCTCCCTTCCCCTCCACCTGGCAGCCGGAACAACAGATTCCAGACCAGCTGTGCCGAGCCCTCGGATCACGGATCCCGGGCACGAGCCACGCTATCGGAGCGCTTTGTATCCACGGAACATATGGCCCCGTTTCTGTGCCGTAACGAACGCTTCCCTCCGTCCTTCCATCCTCCCTCTCCTTTAAATCCCTGCCTATGTCCCGAGGAACAATCCCAGCTCTTTTTTCCTGGATTTTGGAGCAGGGAAGCAGCACAAACTCCGACGGCCGCGCGCATCCCGTAATTTTCCTCCTACGAAGGATTGAAGGATTTTGTGGCTCCGCTCAGCAGGAGAGAGGAAGGGAGCGGGGAGGGGGAAGTTCTTTTCCCAAATGGGATTTGCTGTCTGGAGCGCCCGTCTTGGAGCTCGGAATGTTTTCCAGCCTTATCTCCCAGTCCTAAAAATACCCCGGCGGCGCTGCGGGGAAGAGGGGGAGAGCTGCTTCCATGTTTTCCTCCCTCCTGGAGAAGGAGTGGGAGGTCACCGGATATTTGGGAGGTGACCTCGGGAAGGTTATTCCCATTTTTCACTTTTTAATTGCTCCCATCATCCCAGGGATGAGTTTTTTTTCTTTCCTAGGGATCGAATTCCACAGGGAGCTAAACGGAGCTGACGTCCCGGACAAACAAGGATCCCTTGTTTTCATCCCAAATTCCTCCTGGATTCCTCCCTCATCCCGATCCCAGCCGTGCTGGGGGGAATCAAATGACAGCAGGTGGCCTCGGAATCACCTGCTCCCCGCCAGCTGCCAGTTCCCGAGGACAAGGAAAAATCATTCCAAAGCCCCCGCTCAGGATTTCCAAGGAATTCCACCCCCCCAGAGGAGCCGTGTCCGATGTTTGCTGCGGCTCTGGCAAAGGAGGAGGAGGAGGAGGAGCAGGAGGAGGAGGAGGAATATTTTTCTCTCCGGCTCAGATTTGCTGTTTGTAGTTCCCTGCTCTTTTCCCGACCTCATTCCATGAATATTTCGGAGTTCAGAAAGCACGGGATGTGCTCCGAGCCTTGTTTTCCTCTCAGGGCTGGGCTTAGCAAGGAAAACAAAACTTTTTCCAAGTTTTTCCTCGGTGCTGCTTTTCCCTTAGGCTTGTTGTGGATTGTTCCTTGGTTTTTTTGCCATTATTGAATATTCCCTTCTTTCCTCCCAGTGGCAAATCTCGGGAAAGGCAGGCTTGGAACTGGGATTTAAAGTTATTCCAGTCTGGAATTTAATTCAAGGTTGCATATTTAGATTTTATTTTCCCAACGTTAAATCCATAAAATATCGACCTGCCATGCTCCGATACCTCTTGGATTCCCAAAAAAAAAAAAAAAAAGGTGAATTTTTACTGTTTTGTTGGAATTGTTGTCCTTTTCCTGCTCTTTTCTGACCTCTGTGACTTTGGGGTTCCCACTTCTCCCATCTTCATCCCCGCTTGGGTTTTTCCTCCATCCATGCTCCACCTTTTTAGGTTAAAAGCTTTAAATTGAATCTTTTTCCCTCGGGATTGGGGAATTTTTTTTTTATGGAAATGAGGTTTTCCTTGGGGAGTTAAAAAACAGGAGTTCAAGGAAAGGGTGTTTTGGACATGTGGTGAGGAGAGTCGGGAGCAGCTGCCACTGGAATTTTTCCCTGCTCCTCTTACTCTCTGCCTCCCTCCAGCTGCCACTGCCCCAAAAAGCCAAACTTGGCCTTTTTTCCCTTAAAAATCTCCCCATCATTTGGGGAAAATCAGGGATGTCAATCATGGAATGGTTTGGGAAGGGAAAATCCCATCCAGTCCTCCGGACACCTTCCCCTATCCCAAATTGCTCCAACCTGGCCTTGGACAATTCCAGGGATGGGGCAGCCACAGCTCCTCTGGGAATTCCCTCCCAGCCTCTCACCACCCTCCCAGCCAGGAATTCCTTCCCAAAATCCCATCTTTCCCTGCCCTCTAGGAAGCCATTCCCTGTGTCCTGATGATCCAAGAGGACAAAAATTGGGAAATTTAAAAAAAAAAAAAGACCAAAACAGCTTAGCTGAGCTGGGGTGATTTCCCGAATCCCTCTCACAAGGTGGCAGCAAAACCACCAGGAATTCTGGGAAAATCAGGAAAAATAACATTCTTTCCAGTATTTTTATGGAATTTTCTGGCCCCTGATGTTTTTCTTTACATGGGATACGTAATGGGCACACCTGAGATTGGCAGAATTCCTTTTCCTGCCAGAATTTTCAGGGCAGGGCGAAACTTTCTTCCCTCGATTCTGATCACTGATCAATCCGGGTTTTTCCCAGACTGGTGCAGCTCTTGCTTGTTCCCGGCCTTCTGGCTTGGAGTTCAAAGCATTCCTCTCAATATTCCCCATTTCCAAAGAGCTTATTCCCATTAATCGCCTTTTCCTTGGAAGAGTCCGGTTGGAAAAGCAAAATGAGATTAATTTATTACTGATTTTTAGGAAGTGTTTGAGTCGGTGTTGGCAGGTCCCACTCAGATAATCTCCACTCCGATTTCTGGAAAGTTCAGGGATGAAAATTTGGGATTTGGGAGTGAATTAGAGCTGATTTGAGGGGTGGGATTTCGTGGAATGCCACCATCCAAAATGATCCATCCTGAAGGTGGGAATCATCTGCTCCTGTTTCACCCAACCCCTACCCCAGTCGCACCTCGGAGGTTGGAAAACCGGCTCTTCCCATCCCAAAATTGCCCCACAAACCCCGGGAATGTGGCTTTTCCAAGAGGACAGGTCAAGGGAAGGCATCCTTTTGATTGGAAAGGAGGAATTTGGATCCATTGGTTTGGATCTGGTTCGGATGGAAACCAGTGAGGACCTAAAGGTCTATAAAAAAACACGGAAAATGGATCACAGAGTTCTCCTGGGATAATAGATCTTCTGGGGCGTCTTCAGTTCCTGAAAAAACACTCCGAGGTTTTTTTTTGGGAATGCTGTCCCAGAACCTTGGAGAAGATGTGGGATGGGCATTCCACCCCCTGCCAGCCCCTTCCCTGGGATCTCTTCCCATCCCATCCCATCCCATCCCATCCCATCCCATCCCATCTCGTCCCGTCCCGTCCCGTCCCATCCCATCCCACGGTGTCCTCCAGCTCCTCTCCCACCATTTTGGGATGAGAAACGACTTTTCCAGCTCAATCCCGGTCCCGCTCCCTCTCCCACCCCTTGGCAAAAAGAATTCCCATCCTTCCGCCCTCACCCGCCCTCTTCCCTTCAAATCCAAACTTTTCCAGGGCTGATATCCCCAAGCCCTTGACCTCCCCGAGGTTTAATAAGGAGAGAGGATAAAAAAAGTGATTAATTGGCATCGGGAGAGATAGCGGATCACAAAAGCCTGCGGATAAAATTCCAGAGCTCCTTTGAGAGGCTCGAGGTCATTGCGGGTCCTCTGTTCATCCCGGGCTGTTCGCCTTATCACCTCTCCAGCAGCTTCCTAAATTCCTTTTTTAATTTTTTTTCCCCTTGGAGTTTAAAGGAGACGCTGGAGCTGTGAAGTTTGGATCGGGAAGCGGCCGCGCGCGCTCCGATAAGACGGAAAAAAATCCCGTCCTTTCCCTTTTCTGAAGCTCTTTGAAGCCTCCAGGGGTTTTTTTGGGGAGTCTTATCCCCGTGTCCTCCAGGCCAGAAGGGATGGGATGATGCCAAAGACACGGATGCGAAGTGAGATGCTGGGAGATGGGAAGGGTAGGAATGTTTTTCCTGGCTGCCTTCCATTCTCCACGGCAAAAATTCCTCCGAAAAAGGGGGAAAATTCCTCCGAAAAAGGGAAGGGTGAACCTTCCCCGCTCTCGGGGATTTCCTAACCTTGGAATACCCCGTTTAAAAGCTCTCATCCTCCTTGAACTTGCCTAATTCTCCTTTGAACCTATTTATGGGATTTGGCTGCCTTGCCGAATTCCACCGCTTAATTAGGAGCTACGGAAAGTCATTTCCTGGAGTTGTCTTTTAAACTCCGGAGCAGCCAATTAAAGGGGGGGGGAAAAAAAAGTGTGGAATCATTCCCTGCTCCTCTTCTTCACGGTGCTTTTTAGGAATAACGGGAAAATTGTGTTTTCACGCTTCTGAAATAGCCTTTGGTTGTTTTTTAAGGTTTCTTTGGGAATTCTTTTCCTCTGAGGGTGTGATTTGTGGAGCTTCCCAGCGAAGTTGTGGATGTCCCATCTCTGGGAGTGTCCAAGTTGGAAAAGGATTGGAGCAACCTGGGGTAGTGGAAGGTGTCCCAGCCCATGGAATGGGGTTGAGTGAGACGGTCTTGAAGGTCCCTTCCAGCCCAAACCGTTCCATGGTTTGTGGGGCTCAATCTCATCCCGAATCCCGGGGATTTTGATTCCCGGTGGAATCGGGGCACTTGCAGCAGGGATGGGATTTTGGGTTTCGTAGAACGTCGCTATTGGATGGTGCCTGATCCGGCACTGGGGAACATCAGATTTCCTCTTGGATTCCCTCTCCCGATTCTCCGGTGGAATCAGCTGGTGGAAATGCTGATTTTCCGTGGGTTTCCTCACAGAGTTTGCCTGGACTCAGGGAAGTCGCAATTCCATGAATTCCATTTGTGGCCGCCCTCAGTCGCTTGAGCACCAAAGCTCGAGGGAGGCCTCTGCAATTCCCAGATCCATGGGAATATTGATATTTAAAACTATCCGGAGATTTACTCCTTTAGGAAGGAGCTGGCAGGAGCTGCAATTCCAAGAGCTGGCAGAGAAATCCAGGAGCTTCATCCCTATGCAAAAAATTCCTCCTCCGTGGCTTGGCTCCCGAAAGTGCTGAGGAAGAGCTTGGCCAGCCGGGAGCGCGCCGGGAGCTTTCCCAGAGCGCATTCCAAGCCGTGGCACATCCCAGGACGCGTTATCCTGGTTTATCTGGGTCCGGGAATTCCTCCGGGGCTGTCATTTGGGCTGCAAATCGTTCCCGAGTTGCAAATCCCGGAGTTGTATCTCTGGAGAATCAAAGGGGGAAGTCGAGCTCCGACGCCGTTGGATCCGTCAGGCCGTGTTATCCCCATGTTCCCCCTCTTCCAGAGCATCTGGATGAGCAGGAATGTCCCATATTCAGATCTCTGGTGGTCTGTGGATAAATAAATGATCCTCAGGGTCCTACCACTCCTTTTTCGCTGTTTAATTCCCTTGGGACAATCAAATATCCGATGGTTTTCCAATCGTTGCGGTCAGCGGCGAAGGGAATGGTTGGGACGATGCAGGGTGGAACAAAAGATCTTGAGATGCCTTCAAACCCCCCCCGGAGTGGGAAAAAGGACCCTCAAAATCCTTGGAATGGTGGTGGAAAGGGAAAAGACTTGCTCACATCAAGGTTGGGAATTTGAAACTAAAAGTGGGGAGATTCAGTTGGATATTGGGAAGGAATTAGGTTATGGAATTCGGTAATGGCGGCGGTTGGTGAGGGCCTGGAATGGAATTCCCGGAAAAGCTGTGGCTGCCCCAAGGGGATGGGGCAGCTCTAATTAAAGACGATTTTCCCTTAATTAATGATCCCCCCTCCTTTTTTAAGCGCCTTGAAATCTCCATCCTTGGAATTTCTCCCATCTCTGCATTCCCAGCCCCGGATTTTTTCCTCTATCCCAGCTCTGGCAGGAGCTGGATCAGCTCCCAGATTTCCTTTATGGATTTATTTCATTGCTCAAGGAATCAATCCAACGCCTGATCCCGGGAATCTGCTGAGCAAGGCAGGGACAAAACTCTTTGTCATCATCAACATCCAGGGGAGGATTTTTTTATTGGATCAGCCTTTGGAGATGCTTTTCCCAACAAAAAAAATCCTCCTCGTGTTGATGTTTTGGAGGAACCTCTCGCAATTTGTGGGATAACGGGGTTTTTTGAATTTTCATGGTAATAAATTTTAATAATTTAATTTAATTTAATAATTTTAATTATTTTTTGTAATCATTTTCATTAAAGTCCCGTAGGATCATGGGAACATCAAATGGGCTGGGTCGGGAAGGACTTTTGAAGGTCATCAAGCCCGGCCTTCCACTGGACCGGGTTGCTCCGATCCCACTCGCAGCTGGATTTAAGCCGGGTTTTAAGGAGCTGGAATTGGTGTCACTGAGGTTAATTTGGCCTCAGAGCCCCCTGGGACCTGACCCCTCCCTTGGTGTCACCTCGGCGTCACTCCTGGCACCGGGGTTAACTCCACGAGCCGACCTGGCTTAGGACGAGCTTAAATTTNCGTTATCCCGGTTTATCTGGGTCCGGGAATTCCTCCGGGGCTGTCATTTGGGCTGCAAATCGTTCCCGAGTTGCAAATCCCGGAGTTGTATCTCTGGAGAATCAAAGGGGGAAGTCGAGCTCCGACGCCGTTGGATCCGTCAGGCCGTGTTATCCCCATGTTCCCCCTCTTCCAGAGCATCTGGATGAGCAGGAATGTCCCATATTCAGATCTCTGGTGGTCTGTGGATAAATAAATGATCCTCAGGGTCCTACCACTCCTTTTTCGCTGTTTAATTCCCTTGGGACAATCAAATATCCGATGGTTTTCCAATCGTTGCGGTCAGCGGCGAAGGGAATGGTTGGGACGGTGCAGGGTGGAACAAAAGATCTTGAGATGCCTTCAAACCCCCCCATGGAGTGGGAAAAAGTACCCTCAAAATCCTTGGAATGGTGGTGGAAAGGGAAAAGACTTGCTCACATCAAGGTTGGGAATTTGAAACTAAAAGTGGGGAGATTCAGTTGGATATTGGGAAGGAATTAGGTTATGGAATTTGGTAACGGCGGCGGTTGGTGGGGGCCTGGAATGGAATTCCCGGAAAAGCTGTGGCTGCCCCAAGGGGATGGGGCAGCTCTAATTAAAGACGATTTTCCCTTAATTAATGATCCCCCCTCCTTTTTTAAGCGCCTTGACATCTCCATCCTTGGAATTTCTCCCATCTCTGCATTCCCAGCCCCGGATTTTTTCCTCTATCCCAGCTCTGGCAGGAGCTGGATCAGCTCCCAGATTTCCTTTATGGATTTATTTCATTGCTCAAGGAATCAATCCAACGCCTGATCCCGGGAATCTGCTGAGCAAGGCAGGGACAAAACTCTTTGTCATCATCAACATCCAGGGGAGGATTTTTTTATTGGATCAGCCTTTGGAGATGCTTTTCCCAACAAAAAAAATCCTCCTCGTGTTGATGTTTTGGAGGAACCTCTCGCAATTTGTGGGATAACGGGGTTTTTTGAATTTTCATGGTAATAAATTTTAATAATTTAATTTAATTTAATTTAATAATTTTAATTATTTTTTGTAATAATTTTTATTAAAGTCCCGTAGGATCATGGGAACATCAAATGGGCTGGGTCGGGAAGGACTTTTGAAGGTCATCAAGCCCGGCCTTCCACTGGACCGGGTTGCTCCGATCCCACTCGCAGCTGGATTTAAGCCGGGTTTTAAGGAGCTGGAATTGGTGTCACTGAGGTTAATTTGGCCTCAGAGCCCCCTGGGACCTGACCCCTCCCTTGGTGTCACCTCGGCGTCACTCCTGGCACCGGGGTTAACTCCACGAGCCGACCTGGCTTAGGACGAGCTTAAATTTCCCAGCGTTCCACACCCTAAAATGATTTGGAATTTATTGATCGCTGCAGCCCAAGGGGAAAAACGGCTGAATAAGCGATTTTTGGGGTCAGAGAGAAACGGGATCGGATTTCCGCATTGATTCCTGGGATTTTGGTCGGAAAGGAGCAGCTCCAAGTGAAGACCTGAGGGGAAGAAGCTGGAGGAGTTGTTTTAAATTCCTGGAAAGAGGGAAATTAAGTTCAAGCAGGATCGGCTTTACCCAGAGTTGAGGCTTCAAGTTGTCAGAGGAACAGGGAGGAGAGGGAAGGGTTTGGAATTAAAAATGGAGAGGTTTAGATTGGAATTTGGGAAGGAATTCTTCCCTGGGAGGGCGTTGAGGTGCTGGGATGGAATTCCCAGAGAATCTGTGGCTGCTCCATCCCTGGAATTGCCCAAGGCCAGGTTGGATGGGGCTTGGAGCAACCGGGGATTTTGGGAAAGTGCCCCTGCCCATGGAATTCCATGATCTTTCAGGCCCCTTCCAAACCATTCCATGATTCCACGATCCTCCCGACCATCCCGTGCTATTCCTGCTGCCATCTCTTCTCCACGTCTGCCCTTGGATCTTCTCCCGACATTGCCCAGGGAGTCGCATCCCTTCTCCGTCAGAGCACCCGGATCCGACAGCTCCTGCCTCCCAGAGCTGGGCTTTTCCCTCTTTTTGTTTAATTGGAACGGAACGAGCAGCGGCCGGGGCCGGTCGACGGCGGATTCGCTCTGATGGAGGAGTTGGTTTTTCCCTGAGCTGGATTTAGCTCTGCCTCGTCAGCGCTTTTCCGCCGCTGGAATTGGATTCAGGATGGAGCAGAGGGCTCGGATTTCTCCCGCTGTCCTGGAACAGCTTTTTCCAGCGGGGAATGAGGAATTGAGGGATTCTTTTCCGGGTTTTTCCAAACCGCGCGGGTCCTGGTGTTTGGGTGGTTACGGATCAAGGCCGGGATCTGCCGGAGCATCCGCCTGGGTCCTGAGCTCTGATGTCACCGGACATTCCCTGCTGTCCCCAGGGATTGATGGAAAACGGGATTTGACCTGGTTGTGTGTGTGGCCACATCCCAGAAATTCCCAGTGGATGGCAGGAAAGGAGGGAATTCTGCCCTGCTCAGGTGAGACCCCGCCTGGAATCTTCTTCCAGCTCCGGGGTCCAACAGCAGGAGGATGTGGAGCTGCTGGAGCAGATCCAGAGGAGGCCACGGAGATGCTCCAAGGGCTGGAGCCAGGCTGGGAGAGTTGGGAATGTCCAGCCTGGAGAAGGGAAGGATCCAGGGAGACCTCAGAGCCCCTTCCAGTGCCTGAAGGGGCTCTGGGAGAGCTGGAGAGGGAATTTGGAAAAGGGATGGAGGGACAGGACACAGGGAATGACTGTGGAAATTTAGGAATCTTTCCACCTCTAAATTTAGGTGGGATATTGGGAGGGAATTCTTCCCTGTGAGGGTGGTGCGGCCCTGGAATGGAATTCCCGGAGAAGCTGTGGCTGCCCCTGGATCCCTGGAAGTGTCCAAGGCCAGGTTGGAGCAGCCTGGGACAGTGGAAGGTTCCCCTGCCCATGGAAAGGTGTTGGAAGGAGATGACTCTCAAAGGTCCCTTCCCGCAGGGAAAAATTCCATGATTTTCCTTGACAATCACCGTTACTGAGGCACGGTGAGCTGGACTCACGGCACCACGGGGTTTCCTTGGAATTTTGGGGAGAGGACACTCAATTTCCCAAAATTCCACGGGACCAGAGTGATTCCACGGCCTGGCTTTTCTGGAGCAAACAGCGAAAACACCGGAGCCGTTTTCCCGTTCTCCATGGAGTGGCTGAGGCTCCACCCCTCTCCCTCATTCCATGATTTTTTTTTTCCATTTAACACCTCGGTTCCGGGTTTTCCAAGGTCTGGCATCAAGGAATTGTGGCGGGTTTTTTTCCCATATTTAAGTCAAATAGTCCTAAAAAATCAGTAATAAAAAAAATTATGGGTGTAATAATTAAAGGAATAATAATGAAGTGGATAATAAATTAAATAATGGGGATAATGAATAAAATAAAGGGTGTAATAATGAACGTTAATTAATTAATTAATAATAAATAAAATATCAGGCGAGGTTGGAACAGATGAGCTTTAAAAGCTCCTTTCACCCCAACCCATTTAATATTTCCATGATTAATTTAAATTTTTATGAAGTTTGAGGCGGGTTTTAATTAATTTTAAGCAGGGAAAGAAGATGAGAAATAAGATGGGAAATAAGATGAGAAATAAGATGGGAACTGTCGTTTCCTGGGAATTTTGCACTGATTTGGGTTCTTGGACAGGTTGGGAAGTCTTGGATATTTTGGTTTGTGAATCCAAAGGGATCGCCTGGGAGTGGGAAATTTGGGGAGCAGAGCCCCCCAGGTGGTGCAGAGCCGCTTCCGAGGTCTCCGAAACCTCGCCGGGAATCGGGAATTTGAATTGCTCCTCATAAAAACGTGGAATGCTTTAGGTCAGAAGGGACCTTGAAGATCATCCCATTCCCTTCCCTGGCCCCTCAATATCCTGGGAATCCCGAACCCTCCCTGGGCTGGGACACACCAGGTGCTGTTGGCCACATTGGCCGGTTCTGTGGCCAATTCCACTTCTCCAAATCTGGAAGTGGCCTCCAGCTGCGGTTCCGTGCCGGATGGGATCCGGGTTTTGCGGAATGACACCAGCCATGATTTAGGACCGACTCTCCTCTGACTGCTTTTAGTCTCTGTTCCGCAGGGAAAAGCTTAATTGTGGATTTTCCTCTCATTTCCAAGAGGAGCTGGACACGTTTTACTCCTTTAGGGGGTTTGATCCAAGCTGGGAACCCACACCCTGAAAATCCACATTTTTTTCCCATCCAGAGGTTTTTAAATCCTGTTGGAAAACGAGCTGAGGGCTTGGGGCCGGGCTGGCACCTGGGACCCCCCTCCAGGGACTTTTTTTCTTGCAAATTGGGAAGAAATTGGGAATGTCTGAGAAATTGGGCATTTCTGAGGAGTCTCCAGGGGTTCATTCCCAGGAAAAGGCGTCAGGATGCGATCCGTGTGATCCACCATTGTCTGACTCCCTGGATGTGTCAGGTTTAAGTGGCACCTGCCTCAATAAGCCTCGCTTAGCTTTTTATTCCTCCTCATCCATTTCTAGACGTTCCCTAAAAGCCTTGGAAATGCGGATGAGGAAAAATCCCAGATAACTTCATTAAATTTCTTCCTTTTTTTTTATAAAAACTCACACAGAGGAGGAATTTGAATAAAGATATGGATCCTGGAATGTCTCAGGGTAGCCTCTGGATTATCTGGAGGTGACAAGTGCAGTGTCTGGGGTAATATGAAAAATCGGTGGAATTCTCCATTTCTTGGGACTGTGACTTCTTTTAATCCTCTTTGGAATTTCTAAGCTCCTGATTGCTGCTGGATGGTCCCAAAAATCCCTTTTGTTGTGTTTCTGAGTGAGGGAAGGAGCCCCTCTGCTCTGGAGCCAGGCTGGGAGAGCTGGGAATGTCCAGCCTGGAGAAGGGAAGGATCCAGGGAGACCTTGGAGCCCCTTCCAGTGCCTGAAGGGGCTCCGGGAGAGCTGGAGAGGGACTTGGGACAAGGGATGGAGGGACAGGACACAGGGAATGGCTTCCCACTGCCAGAGGGCAGGGATGGATGGGATTTGGAAAAGAATTCTTCTCTGTGAGTGTGGGGAGGGGCTGGTATTGAATTCCCAGAGAATCTGTGGCTGCCCCATCCCTGGAAGTGTCCAGGGCCAGGTTGGATGGGGCTTGGAGCAGCCTGGAATGGGGGAAGGTGTCCCTGCCCATGGGACAATTCCGTTCTATCCCGTCCCATCCCATCCCATCCCGTCCCGTCCCGTCCCGTCCCGTCCCATTCCTCCCCATTCCATCATTCCGTCATTCCATCCCTTCCGACGGAGCCCAGGACCCGGCTGGGCCCGTTCAGCCCTCACCATCTCCATCCCCACCGCCATCAGGTTTCGGTGTCGGTGCCGCCCGTGGTTGTCGCCCAGCCCGGCTCTGTTGGGGCCGGTGGTTTTGGGATGGTGCCGGAGGTGGAACCCACGGGGCCGACGCCTTTTCCCGGTGTCGAAATCGGGACAGAGGGAAGGAGCCTCGGGATCTTCGGAGTGCTGGGAAGCCGCGCTGCTCCAGCTGGACCTGGGGAGGTCGAATTCCTAATTTTGGAGTTTTTGTGGGAAATGCTGCTGGGTTTGTTGGTGTGGGTGGCAGCACCGTGCTGCGGGTTGGTCGTGCAGAAGTTCATCTCCAGGTTGATGATTCCGGTCCCTCCAGTCCTTCCCATTCCCTCATGGAATATGCTTCGATCCCCGGCTCTGGACCTTCAAGGGTTCGGGGCGGATGCCACGATTCTGGGTGGACATCGGGGCGCTTCAACCCTGGCACGTGTCCTGCAGACTTGCTGGGTATCCCTGGGAGCCGAAAATCAGGGATCAGTTGGAAACCCTTTGGGAAATTCTGTGCTTTGTGTAAATAATTCTGCAGGACTCGATGGGGGTGGGAGAAAGAGTTGGGAAGTCGCTCTTCATCCCGTGCTCGCTGCGAGGGTTGGTCGCGGAACCGTCGGATGGTTGGGATTGGGAGGGATCTTGGTTGAATTTCCCCTCTCTCCTTGTTTTTTCCAGACCGGAATGGGTGGGAATCATCAAGCCTTGGACATGGGAGAGTTTATGGGGGTGGAAGGAGAAGTTGTCAAATCGCTCTTCTCCACCCCGTGAACACCGCGTCACGGAACCATTGGATGGTTGGGGTTGGGAGGGACCTTGGTTGAGGCTTCCCCTCTCTCCCTGCTGTTTTCCAGGCTGGAATGGGTGGGAATCATCGAGTCCTGGACACGGGAGACTCGATGGGGGTGGAAGGAAGAGCTGAGAAGTCACTCTTCTCCGTCCCACACTCGTGTCAAATCACAGAATTATCGGGTGGTTGGGGTTGGGAGTGACCTTGGTTGATGCTTCCCCTCTCTCCTTGTGCTTTTCCAGGCTGGAATGGGTGGAAATCATCGAGTCTTGGACATGGGAGACTCGATGGGGGTGGAAGGAAGAGCTGAGAAGTCTCTCTTCTCCATCCCACGCTCGCGTCAAATCACGGAATTATCGGGTGGTTGAGTTTTCCCTCTCTCCCTGTTCTTTTCCAGGCTTTTTCCAGGAATGGGTGGAAGTCATCGAGTCCTGGACACGAGAGACTCACTGGGGGTGGAAGGAGGAGTCGAAAAGTCTCTCTTCTCCATCCCACTCTCCTCCATCCCGCTCTTCTCCATCCCACGCTCGCGTCAAATCACGGAACCGTCGTGTGGCTTGGGCGACCTTCCGAGACCGCTCGTTTGACATTTCCCTTCTCTCCTTGTCCTTTCCCAGGCTGGAATGGGTGGAAATCATCGAGCCTCGGACCCGGGAGCGCATGTACGCCAACCTCATCACGGGGGAGTGCGTGTGGGACCCGCCCGCCGGGGTGCGGATCAAGCGCACCAATGAGAACCAGTGGTGGGAGCTCTTCGACCCCAACACCTCCCGCTTCTACTACTACAATGCCACCACACAGAGGACGGTGTGGCACCGTCCCCAGAACTGCGACATCATCCCGCTGGCCAAGCTGCAGACGCTGAAGCAGAACACGGAGTCGCCGCGGGCTTCCACGGAAAACAGCCCCGGCAGGAGCAGCAATGTCAGCAGGGAGGGAAGCACCAGCTCGTCCTTGGAGCAGGAGCTGGAGGGCAGCGAGAAGGTGCAGGAGCAGCGGTCGAGCCGCCAGCCCAGCCAGTATTCCGTGGTGAAGGAGGAAACGGAGAGGTAAAGGCGGGATGGGTGGGGGGAAACCGGGAATTCCCAGCCCTGGTGGTCTCCAAGGGCATCCCGCAGGTCTTGGGCGGAGATGTTTTGTGGATGGTTCCTCCCTGCTCGACCTTTGGTGGGTCTCCACCGAGTTGGATCCTCCCCAAAACAAGGAGGAAGAGGGAAAAATATCAGGAAAAGGCGTTTCCCCACCTTAGGGATATTTTAGGTGTTCCCTGCCGGAAGGTTCCCTAAAGGAATAATTTCTCGTGCTCTGAAATTCGTTTTTAGGGTTGGAAATTCGGGTTTAGAGCCCGGCGTGGTTTTTTTTAAGTGATTTCCCTGGATCAGATCTCCCTGAGGAGCTGGGATGATTCACGCCACAACCACGGCTTGTCCCACAGGTCTGGGGAGCTCCTGGCAGGGATGGTTTCCCTCGGGAAGGAGAAGGGAGCCAGTGCTCAATTCCCAAGGACAATGCTCGGAGACGTTCGTGCCTCTCCTCCATTGTCGTTTCACCTTTTATGGATTAAAAGCTGCAAATCCCGGAATCATGGAACGGTTTGGGTTGGAAAGGAGCCGTAAAATCCATCTTTTTCCGCCTCCTGCCACGGGCAGGGACGCCTCCCACCATCCCAACCTGACTTGGGACAATTCCAGGGATGGAACAGCCACAGCTTTTCTGGGAGACCCGAGGCGGGTCATTAATTAATGCATTTGCCTTCCCTTAATTGATGCTTTTGACCACGTTAAGGACCTGACTGGGTTGAGGAGACCAATTCGGGGTGGAATTCCTGTTCCCAACTCCTGCTCCCAGAAACTGCGGCTGGATGGGAACAGGAATTCCCGGCTCGGCGAGTGCTTTCATGTGGGACATCAGAGGCAGCCTGGGCTCTACCTTCGGGAGGTTCCGCCTTCCCGAGGTCCTGGGAGAGGCTCTGATGGAATCTCTGAGCCTGGGAATGGGGGGGATTTTGGGGAGGGAGATGGGATTGGGGTCGTTCGCTGCAGGCGGATGTGGAATCACGGGGTCGTGGAATTACAGAATCGTAGAATGTTTTGGGTTGGAAGAGGCCTGAAAGGTCGTGGAATTTCAGCCTTTTCCATGGGCAGGGACACCTTCCCCCATCCCAGGTTGCTCCAAGCCCCATCCAACCTGGCCTGGGACATTTCCAGGGATGGAGCAGCCACAGATTCTCTGGGAATTCCATTCCAGGCCTCACCACCCTCACAGACAGGAATTCCTTCCCAAATCCCATCCATCCCTGCCCTCTGGCAGCAGGAAGCCATTCCCTGTGCCCTGTCCCTCCATCCCATGTCCCAAGTCCCTCTCCAGCTCTCCTGGAGCCCCTTTAGGCACTGGAAGGAGCTCCCAGATCTCCCTGGATCCTTCCCTTCTCCAGGCTGGACATTCCCAGCTCTCCCAGCCTGGCTCCAGCCCTTGGAGCATCTCCGTGGCCTCCTCTGGAATCGCTCCAGCAGCTCCACATCCCTCTGCTGTTGGATCCTGGAGCTGGATGCAGAATTCCAGGTGGGATCTCACCTGAGCAGGTCAGAGGGGCAGAATTCCCTCCTTTCCTGGTGGGAAATGAGCCCAGGAGATGTTGATGGAGCAGGATCCCATTCCCAAAGCGGCGTGAGGGGTTAAAAAGGATCGGGGGATGGATTTTAAATTCCCTGGGATTTGCTGCAAGAACAGGGGCAGGATCAGCAGCTCCCTGGGGAAAGGATCATTCTCGAGGTGGGATCAGGAGTTTCCTGGGGAAAGGATCATTCCCAAGGTGGGATCAGGAATTTCCTGGGATAGGGATAATTCCTGAGGTGGGATCAGGAGTTTCCTGGGGAAAGGATCATTCCCAAGGTGGGATCAGGAATTTCCTGGGTGAAGGATCATTCTCAAGGTGGGATCAGGAATTTCCTGGAGAAAGGATCATTCCCGAGGTGGGATCAGGAATTTCCTGAGGAAAGGATCACTCTGGAGGTGGGATCAGGAATTTCCTGGGTGAAGGATCATTCTCAAGGTGGGATCAGGAATTTCCTGGAGAAAGGATCATTCCCGAGGTGGGATCAGGAATTTCCTGAGGAAAGGATCACTCTGGAGGTGGGATCAGGAATTTCCTGGGTAAAGGATCTTTCCCGAGACAGGATCAGGAGTTTCCTGGGTAAAGGATCATTCCCAAGGTGGGATCAGGAATTTCCTGGGTAAAGGATCATTCCCAAGGTGGGATCAGGAATTTCCTGGAGAAAGGATCATTCCCAAGGTGGGATCAGCAGCTCTCTGGGGGATTCCCACATTGGATCCAATTCCCACATCAGACCCAGCACGGATGCAGATCTGCTCGACTCTCAAATAAAAATGTTTAATCCCTGGAAATCTCCGGGAAGACAAAAGGAATTCAGCCCTGGGCTGGGTTTGGCTGAGGAGAGGTTGTGTGTCCTCGAATCTCCCGGAATTCCAGGTCTTGGCCTTTGCAGGGTTTTGGGATTGAGCAGATCCCAGGTCTTGGAGGTTTAAAAATTCATTTAAAAAATTTTTAAAATTGGGATGCCACTAGAGGGAGCAGAAATTCCTGCTGACCGGAATTTCCACCTGCATCCCTGGAGGTGCCAGGGATGAATCCCGTCGGCTCAGCCAAACCATGGCTGCGTCCCACTCTTGATCCTCATATCCTGGCTGGAAAAAAAAACCCATTCCCACATTTTCCCCACCCCTGGAAGTGTCCAAGGCCAGCTTGGGCAGGGCTTGGAGCAACCTGGGATAGTGGAAGGTGTCCCTGTGGAATTCCGTGGTCTTGAGGGTCCCTTCTGACCCCAACCATTCCATGATTCCATGAGATTCCATGATTCCCAGGTCTCAGTTGCGTTTCTCGCAGAAGATCCACAGCTGGGAAGGAGCTCCGGAGGTTTCCTGGTGGAACCTCCCAGTCCAGGTTTCATCCCATGAAATCTTGTTTGAAGATTTCTGGGTAAGCTCAGCTCATCCAGCTGGAAAAGGGAAATCGGGAGAAGTGAGAAAGCTTTTTACTGGAATTCACCCCCGGGGCTTCCCTTAAAATTTAGGATTTAGGAACCAGAGCATCTCCAGGTTTGGCTGGAGGTGCTGGAGGCCTCTCCCAGTCCATTCCTCTCATCCACGGGGATGTTCCACTCCACCTGTGTGGGTCAGGGATGCGCCAGCCCTTGGAATCCACAGGGAATTTGCCATTGCCAAGCTCCTGGATCCCGGCGAGGTGGGATTTGTTCTAATTAGCGGCCGGATCCGGCTCGGGAATCAACCCTGGGATCCCAGCAGCAGCTTTGTCCTGGTGGTCAGCAGAGCCTTCCCAGAGGGATTTTTCCAGCTTTTCCCTGGACTTTTCCATGCTCGTCTTGAAATGGTGGCTTTTCTCCGGAGCGTGGCTTGACAGCCGTGAAATCTTGGAGCGGGATCGTCGGCCGGATTTTGTGTCAGTTCGCCGGGATTTTCCACGCCGCCAGGAATCATCTGAGGTTATTGGCTTGACATCGTTGCAGAAGGTGTCAGGCAGGGAAAAAGAAGCCTTTTCCATGGAAAACTCGGCTCCGAGGCTGCTCCAAGGAGGAGGAATTCCGAGGGGAGGATTGAAGGACCAGGAAATGGATTTTTGACCAGCAGGAGCGTTTTCCTCGGACCAAAACGCAGGAATCTTGGAATGCAATGGGTCTTCACCCAAATCCCATCTGCTGGGAAATCGTGCCCAAGTTATTCCTCAGGATTCCCATTTCTTTTTTTGTTATTCCTCAGGATTCCCACTTTTTTTTGTTATTCCTTAGGAATCCCACTTTTTTTTGTTATTCCTTAGGATTCCCACTTCTTTTTGTTATTCTTCAGGATTCTCACTTTTTTTTTTTTTTATTCCTCAGGATTCCCACTTTTTTTTGCTTATTGGATTCCCATTTCTTTTTTTGTTTTTCCTCAGGATTCCCCTTTCTTTTTTTGTTATTCCTCAGGATTCCCACTTTTTTTTTGTTATTCCTCAGGATTCCCATTTTTTTTTTGTTATTCTTCAGGATTCCCAATTCTTTTTGTTATTCCTCAGGTTTCCTACTTTTTTTTGTTATTCCTCAGTATTCTCACTTTTTTTTGTTATTTCTCAGGAGTCCCTTTTTTTTTCTTATTCCTTAGGATTCCCACTTTTTTTTTTTTTTTGGCACATCCCGGTTCCGAAGGCGCCGGGATATTGGAGATAAAATGCAGCATTTAAATCTTCCTGGATTAAGTGTGGAATATCCAGGGAGGATTCTCTCAAAATCCCTGGAATGCGCCCGCCACGGCTCTCTGGGATCAAAACCTCCCCGCCCCTTACAGGCAGCAGCCGTTTCCTGCCTCCAAAAGATCCCCAAAAAAAGCAGGTTTGTGGAATAAAAGACACCTCAAAGCTCTGAAATATCCAATTGGAGCGTCGCACGATTTTTCCTTGGAATTCTCTCCGTTTATCTCCTTTCCCGGGAGGCGCCGGGAGGAACCTGCCGTGCCCGGGTTCGGAAGACAGGTGGACCAATGACATCAATCTCTGCAGCATCTGCTGCCCCAGGGTTTTCCAGGTCCCTGCAGGCATTCCCAGCTTTCCTCCAAGAGGAGAAGGAAGAGGAACCGAGGACTTTGGGAAAACGGCGCGGAAGGACCATGGCACGGAGAGGATCCTCACGGGCTTCCTTCCCGGTGTCCTGCCTCCAGCAGGGGCTTCCGGCTTGGGAATTCCGGGCCTTTCTTCAGCCAAATGTTGGGTTTTCCCAGCTGGATGACGTCTCCTGGTGTGAGGAGCCAGGAGGAACTTGGGAGAACTGGGAATGTTCGTCGGGAGGAGGATCCAGGGAGACCTCAGAGCTCCTTCCAGGGCCTGAAGGGGCTCCAGGAGAGCTGGAGAGGGATTTGGGACAAGGGATGGAGGGACAGGACACAGGGAGTGGCTTCCCACTGCCAGAAGGCAGGGATGGATGGGATTTGGGAAGGAATTCCTGTCTGTGAGGGTGGTGAGAGGCTGGGATGGAATTCCCCGAGAAGCCGTGGCTGCCCCATCACTGGAAGTGTCCAAGGCCAAGCTGGAGCAACCTGGGATAGGGATTTTCCCTTCCAACCCAAATCATGGATTTGGGCATTTGATGTTTTTCCATGAAATTTCCACAATTTGATGAAGTTTTGAACTCCCCTACCGGAGCGAAAAAGAACGAAATTTTTAAAGCCTGGAATTGTTGATCCTGTTGAAACTCCCACCCAGATCTGGATCAACCCCAAAAACGGCCTCATCCCTCCCATCCCTTAAGGACAAAGAGGATGGGCTGGAATTTCTCCGTCTTTCCAATCTCCGGCTCTGTGGGAACCTCATCCCATTCCCGGACCACGGCATTCCACTGGAAATCCTTCTCTTCCCGATGTTTTACCCACCTGGTGGGTGGGCAGAGCAGGAGGTCGGGGCACCAACTCCCCCCCGGCTCCGGTGGCCGGGAACACCACGGGCTCTTCCTGCCCTTGGAGCAGGCTCCGAGGAATCCCAATCCCCGAATCCAGCTCTAGGAGGGAATGTTGGAGGGAATTCTTGGAATTCTTGCAATTCAGATTTTTTTTCCCCCCTCTCTTTTATTTGCTGCCTGTGGCAACAAATCCTGGCTTTTTCCAGGTCCATCCCCCTGGGACAACTTCCCCAAAATCCCAGGTTGCTCCAAGCTCCATCCAGCCTTGGACGTTTCCAAGGATGGGGCAGCTGCAGTTTTTCTGGGAATTCCATTCCGGTGTTTGCTTTGCTTTTTCCCATTTTTCTCCTCTGTCCTTGCACAATCCAAGGATCCTCAGGACATGGAATTATCTCCTCTTTCCACCCTTCCGGAATCCACGACAAGGAGCCGGATCCATCCCAGCCGAGTTGTCCTGGAGATTTTTTTAAATTTAAGGATCATCTGGAAATTCCCCGTCTCCAGCCTCTTCCCCTGGTTCCACGAGAGCCTCAGTTTCCCAGATAGTGAGGCAGGATGTTGGGAAGGATCCCAAATTCACTCTTCCAGTGTTTTTTTCTGGTGTTTTATCCCTGGTTTTGGCTTTTCCCCCCCATTTCACGGCGAAAATCCAGCTCTGAGTGACGCTGGATGTCCCTGTCCACGGCAACGGGGTCGGAATTCCGTGGTCTTTGAAGTTTGGGTTGCCCCAAACCTGGCCTTGGGCACTTCCAGGGATCGGGCATTGCCGGAATTCTTTGATAGGATCTCCCAGCATTCCCAAATTTATCCAAAGATTTGTTTTTCCCCCCATGGGAGATTTTCCTACGCCAAAATTCCTTTGGCTTCAACTTCCTTTCCCCTTCTCCAGCACTGGCGGTGCTCCAACAGTGCCGGGCTCTCCTCCCACCCACGCGGATGAGTTTTCCATGGAATTTTTAAGGTCGGAAAAGACTTCCAAGACCCTCAAATCCATTTTCCAGGCTCCCTCCTTAATCCAACTCCTCGCCATGATCCTTGGGTTTGTTGAGATTTATATGGAACCACCCGAGGGAATATTTGGGGATAACCAGCGGAAAACACATTCCCGGCATTACCCAATCCCCTTCCTCATTCCATCCTCAAATATTTCCCAGGAAAACAAAACAAAACAAAAATCTCATATCCGGCATTTCTTGCCCAGAGCCGGGGTGGAAATCGGGGGCTGAAGCTTTTTAATTTCCTTCCCTGGAATTCCCCGCTTCCCGTTGCGAAACGCGGCTCCGGATTAGGCGGATATTCGCCTAATTCCCCAAAATTCCGGTTGCGTAATTCCGAAGAAAACCATCCTTGGAGTTTCACTGGGCTGTAATTAAGAGTACGAAGGGCAGCGATTAAAGCCGGGGATTTGGAGCCGGGATTTCGTTTCTATTCCTGGCTTTTGCCACGGAGCTGAGCTATTTCCGGCCACTCACTTTCCCTGAGGAACCAGAAGCCGGGGAATGGGAATGGTGCCGGTGCCTGTTCCAGGCAGGAGGATAAAAAAACCTGCTGGATTTATTGATTTTTAAAAAAATATCCGTTAGGTTTTATTGTTCTGACAGAGATTCCCAGGATAAAGGTGGCCGGGATAAATTTGGGTCTGTGCTGGAGGCTTTGTAAGCCGTGGTTTAGGGGAAATTATTGAGGGAAAATTAAGTTTAGTGATGTAAAAGTGTCTTGGTTAATGGAAAATTGCCTTAATTAGTGGAAAAACACCTTTATTAGTGGAAAATCACCTTAATTATTGGAAAATCACTTATTAATGAAAGAACATCTTGATTAATGGAAAATCACTTTTATTAGTGGAAGAATCATCTTAATTATTGGAAAATCACCTTTAATTATTGGAAAATCACACTTATTAATGGAAAATCATCTTGATTACTGGAAAACCACCTTTGTTCATGGAAAATAATATTTTTATTGGAAAATCATCTTTAATTATTTGAAATTCACACTTATTAATGGAAAATCATCTTGATTACTGGAAAATCACCTTAATTATTGGAAAATCACCTACATTATTGGAAAATCACACTTATTAATAAGAAATCATCTTGATTACTGGAAAACCATCTTTATTAGTGGGAAATCACCTGAATTAGTGGAAAATCACACTTACTAATGGGAAATCATCTTGATTACTGTAAAATTATCTTTATTAGTGGAAAATCACACTTATTAATGGGAAATTATCTTGATTACTGTAAAATTATATTTATTAGTGGAAAAATAACCTTAATTAGTGGAAAATCACACTTATTAGTGGAAAATCACCTTTGTTCATGGAAAATCACTTTTTTATTGGAAAATCATCTTTAATTATTGGAAAATCACACTTATTAATAAGAAATCATCTTGATTACTGGAAAATCACCTTAATTATTGGAAAATCACCTACATTATTGGAAAACCATCTTTATTAGTGGAAAATCACCTTAATTAGTGAAAAATCACACTTATTAGGGGAAAATCACCTTTGTTCATGGAAAATCATTTTCATTACTGGAAAATCATCTTTATTAATGGAAAACCACGTTTATTAGTGGAAAAATAATTAATTATTGGAAAATCACCTTTTCCATTGGAAAATCACCTTTATTCATGAAAAATCACCTTTATTCATGGAAAACCACCTTCCAAGTGTCCCAGAACGGCTTTGGATGTATCCCTCATCCAGACAGGGACACGATTTGATGGATGAAAACCGGATCGTCCGGCTCGGCGGGCGGCGGTTGAGGGTTCATTCCCAAAGTTTGGCTCCTCCCAGGCCGATCCCGGCTCTTCTCCTGATCCGTGTCCTTATCGATAATCTGCAGAGCCACCCCTGGCTCCAGACAGGCTGGAGGGCAGGGCTGGAGCTCCGAGGGATCCGATGGATCCAGGAGAGGTTGGGAAGAACTTCCCAAAGCTCAGCAAGGCCGGGTCTAACCACGGGGTGGACAAACGGATGGCCGCTCAAGGATTCAGGAATGCTGGGAAGAGTTATCCCAAGGGCGGGTGAGGAAGGGAACTTGGGAACACCTCGGAAGGTCCAGGGGAGGTTTAAGCCTCGTTTGACCACAACTGGGCAACCTCGGGGCATTTTGGGTTATCCAAAACCTGGGAGAATCCAGTGGGGAATCACCCAGGATGGAGCACGGGATGCGTGAGGAGGGAATGAGGGAGCCGGGCTGGCTTTGCACGGAGGAGGATTTTGGGGAGAGCTCAGGAAACTTTTCCAAAACCAAAGCCGGGTTTTTCCAGACCGGTCAGGTTTTTGGTTGGAGCTGGTTTTGCTTCCTGTGGTCGGCTCCGTGCGATTTGATCTGCCGGGATTTTGGGATGTGCCAGTGCCTGTAGCCCCGTGCTTGTGGGAGCCCTCGACGCCCACTTCGGGAACTTTTTTGGGCTGAGCTTTCCAGGTTATCCCGGTTGTTCCAGGTTGGCCAGGGCCAGGTCGGGTGGGAATGTCTGGCTTGAGGACACAAGCTGGGCCAAGGTGGAGATTGCAGGAAAAACCTTAAACATGGAATGGTTCGGGTTGGAAAGACCCTCAAAACCATCCAATCCCACCCCCCTTCCATGAGCAGGGCCACCTTCCACTATCCCAGGTTGCTCCAAGCCCCATCCAACCCAGCCTGGAATATTCCAGGAATGAAGCCTCCATAGATCCTCCCATGTTTCACCACCCTCATCATAAAATTCATCCTTTAATCCAAGGAATCTGTTAGTCGAGCAAAATCCCGAAGGATGTGGCTTAAAAACCTCGGAAGAACAGGTGGCCAAGGGTAGGGGCCGCGCTCCGTCGCATCCCTGCCCGCAGGAAGCCGGGATAGGCGGAATCCAGCAGCGCTGCTGTTTAAATATTAACCAGGAATCAGCTGGGAATCCTGCCCCGAGCTCTCCGGACAATTCCAGAGTCTGCTCGTGAATGTGGTGGTTTTTAACGATTCCCAAAAACTCGGCTCATCCCGGAAAAGCGAGCGCCGCTGGCTCGGCCACTCCTGGGAATGCGCAAGCGCCGCTCCGTCCTCCCGCAGATCCCTGCGGAGATTCCCTTCCCGGCTCCCCCCAGTCGGAATCTTGGCGATGGATTCGCTCACCCGCCGATTCCGTCGGCGCAGAAACCCCGTCGGAGGTGGATGGGAGGAGGCCTGGAGTTCGTTTGGATGGGGATAATTAACGGTGATGGGAAACGGAACAGCGGGAGAAAGGATGGGGGGAAACCAAGGCATGGCTCCAATGGATTGGGGAGATCTTGGAGGCGACAGCTCAGAAAAATTCCAAGAAAAATCCACCCACCCTCGGGCTCAGCTGAAATAAAGGATGGAGGAGCACGAGGAGCTTGATCCTGGCACCTGGAGCAGAAATCTGGGATCCGTCGGAGTGGGAATTCCCTCCTGGAGGGGTGTGGACCTTGCCGATGGCGGTGGGAGGAGCTGTGGGTCCATCCCGCGCTGGGAATTCCGGTGTCCGTTGGGTTTGACGATCCCGTTTTGGCCGTGGCTGGGTTCCAGTGGAGTTTTTAGATGGAAAAATCGACATTCCCACCAGACTTACCCCAGGAATGCTGCTGTACGGGATGGGGGCGGAGTGCTGGGAAGCAGATCCGTAGGGAAGGGACGTTGAACAGCTCCTGAACTCTCCTGGAATCCTGGAATCACGGAATGGTTTGGGTCGGAGGGGACCTTAAAGCCCATCCTGGGCAGGGACACCTTCCCCGATCCCAGATTGCTCCAACCTGGCCTCGGACAATTCTAGGTATGGGATCCCTCTGGATTCTCCCATCGATTTGGGGATCCATCTAAATTCCACCATGGATTTGGGGATCCCTCTGGATTCTCCCATGGATTTGGGGATCCATCTGAATTCCACCATGGATTTGGGGATCCATCTAAATTCCACCACGGATTTGGGGATCCATCTAAATTCCAGTGTGGATTTGGGGATCCATCTGGATTCCACCATGGGTTTGGGGATCCATCAGAATTCCACCATGGATTTGGAGATCCATCTTAATGCCGCCATGGATTTGGGGCTCCAGCTGGATTCTGCCATAGATTTGGGGATCCATCTAAATTCCGCCATGGATTTGGGTACAGCACTGGGATCAGAGGTGATGCCTTTCTCTCGGGAATCCCGGAGGAGGAGAAGCAGGAAGAGGAGGAGGAGGAAGAATTCCATTCACACGCACTGGCGAGGAAAAAGGGATTAAGCAACTCCACACAGCCGTAATTCCAGGGCTAAATCCCATTAAAATTAGCTTTGGCAGAAGCTTAATTTTTACGCCTCCTTGCTCCACTAAAATTTCGGAGCTTTATCCTATTAGGAAGATTTGCTTCTTTTCCCTCTTTTTTTTCCTCCCGAAACCAACATCGGATCTGAATTTTATCAACTGGAGAATCTCAACAAGGGAAAGTGGGGGGATTTTAGGGATGGGGTTTTTTCGGGAATAAAGTTTTTTCTCCAGGTGTTTTCTGATTATTTGCTCTGGTGTTTTCCAAACGGGACTGATTCCGAGCGCATTCCCGTCGGGAAGGGCTGTTAAGGCAAAAACAAACCTTTTCCTCTGCGTGATCAATACCTGGATTTTGGGAAGTGTGGGAGGGTCCCGACATGGATTCACAGCCACTGGAAAAGCGTGGAGCCAAAAATACGGAGCAAGAGTGGGTTTGATCCTACAGGAGCGGCTTTAAGTCCTTCTTGAATCCCACAAAATCCTCCTTGGACTCCAAGAATTCCCAAATCTTCACTGAACCCCAAAAATCAGCTTGGCAATTCCATCCCACGCTTCCAGAGGTTTTTTCTCCCGTGTTTTTCCAAGTGTGGTGTCTCTCGGAGTGGGTCAGTAGTGTGACCTTCTCCATCTTCTGGGAACAAGAGCTCTGCAGGCTCAGATTTGATGAAAATGTGGCAAAAATGGGGTTTTGGGGGGGATTTTCCTCTTCCCATATTGGCTCTGACCATCCGAGGTTGTTGAAGAGCGGGAGCAGCACTCGGATAAGTTGGGATGAAGCCGGGAGATTTTTGGGATCCTCTCAGATGTTTTTAGGGAAAATTTGGTCTTTGAGGGGTTGGACAAATAAAAAAATCAGTGACTCCAAGCTCGAGCAGGTCCTGGGAGCAGATCTGGGATGGGTGGATCCCATCCTGATGGGATTCATCTCCGCTCATCCTAGAGGAGCCATCGATGTCTCCGCTGGTGACTCCTCATCCTCCATTCCTGTTTTCCAGTTCGTCGCCGTCCGGGGTGTTCGAGAAGGAATACGACATTTATCGGGATTACAGCGCTGAAGGACAACTCCTGCACTACAGGTACCCGGAATTTCTCTCCGGGAGCGCGGTTGGGATGGGTGGGGCAGTGAAAGTCGCGGGTGTTTCGTTCCCGAAGGATTTTCCAGTCCTTTTCCTCATCCCTTCCCTTGGTTTGTTGCCTTCAGGTCCTTGAGGAACTCCAAAAGTCCTCAAGGAACCCCAAAAATCCTCACTGAACCTCAAAATCCTCATTGAACCCCAAAAGTCCGTCTTGGACCCCAAATCCTCGTTGAATCCTAAAATTCCTCATTGAACCCCGAATCATCACTGAACTCCCGAAATTCTCATTGAACCCCAAAAGTCCTTTTTGGACTCCAAATCCTCACTGAACCCCAAAACCCTCACTGACCCCCAAAATTCCTTCTTGAGCTCCAAAAATCCTCACTGAACCCCAAAATCCTCATTGGACCCCAAAAGTTCGTCTTGGACCCCAAGTTCTCACTGAACCCCCAAAATCCTCATTGAATCCCAGAATTCCTCATTGAACACCAAATCCTCACTGAACCCCCAAAATTCTCATTGAACCCCAAAAGTCCTTCTTGAACCCCAAATTGTCACTGAACCCCCAAAAATCCTTCTTCAACCCCCCAAGTCCTTCTCGTGCTCAAAAAATCCTCACTGAGCCCCCAAAACTCTCACTGAACTCCAAAATTCCTTCTTGAACCCCCAAAAATCCTTTTTGAACCCCAAGATTCCTTCTTGAACCCCAAAAAATCCTTCTTGAACCTCAAAATTCCTTCTTGAACCCCAAAAATCCTTCTTGAACCCAAAAAGTTTTTCTTGAACCCCAAATCCTCATGGAACCCCCAAAAACCCTTCTTGAACCCCCCCAAGTCCTTGTTGGACCTCTCCAAGTCCTTCTTGAACCCCCCCAAGTCCTCACTGAACCCCAAAAGTCCCCGTTGGGCCCCACCAGGTCCTGGTCAAACCCCAAAAATCCGAGGCGAGGATAAGAGCGGATTTTGGGGATTTATGGAGTCACTCCCTGCCTGGTTGCTCCGGGCTTCGATAAAACCCCAAATTCCTGGATTTTTTCTGGACTTGGAGATGAGTGGAGGCACCTCCAGCTCTTCCTTTGCTTTCCATGTTGGAAATGGTGACCGGGAAGGGCGCGATGCTCCTCATCCCTTTTCCCAGAACGTTTTCCAGGTTTTCCAAGCTGATCTCCATCCCGATCCAAGACACGCGCGGGTGGAAAATCCCTCCCGGCGGCGCTGGCCGCGTTCCATCCCGCCTTTCCCCGGAATTCACCGAGTGACCTCCTGGGAGGCGTCGGAATTAATGGCCACTTAAGGAAGAGCGGGAAAAAATTCCGAGCTTCCTGGGAGGGAAAACCAGCAGGGCGATGGGATCGGGTTTTTATCCTCGCTCTCCGTGAATCCGTGGACAACCCGATCCCACCCGCTCTCGGGGTGGACCCAATTCCCAGGAGGAGTGGGAAGGAGCGGGAGTTGGGAAGCGTGGAGATGTTTGGTGAGGAAACAGGGATTGGCAGCGGGAGCCGAGCTGGAATCCGGCGGGATTTGCCGGTGACGGGGACACGGAGCAGGGACAGGGACAACGGGAATTTGGGTTCAGTTGGCATCAGCTGTGCTATGGGAGACGCCTCCGTTTTCCCAACCCCATAAAAACCCACGGAGCAGCCCTGGCTGCCCTTCCCCCAGCCAAGGAGCTAATTAGCAGCTTTGCTTAATTAGCCGTGAGTGGACGAGCTTTGGTTTAACCCCGTGAGTGCCACGAGCTGGAATCGGAGCTGGTGACGAGTTCCTGTTAATGGGATTAATTGTGAGGGGGAGAATTAATCATGGAATCATGGAATGGGTTGGGTGGGACCTCAAAGATCATCCAGTCCCACAAAAACCATTCCAAGAGCAGGGACACCTTCCGATATCCCAGGTTTCTCCAAGCCCTGTCCGACCCAGCCTGGGACACTTCCAGGGATGGAAGTGCGGTGGTGCTCCAGGGCCTTTGGACAGGGATTGGGAAGCCTCTGGTTGTTCCAACATGGAGACGACGAATTTGGAGCAGGATGGAACCCAACCAGAGCCTCAAAGATCCGTCATGGACTGGGATGAGGCCTCAAACGCTTGCACTGGAGCTCCACAGCTCCCTCACATCCATCTGCTTCCAAACCCCGTTGGTGAAACGATCCTGGAGGTTCCAGGATCAGCTGGAAAATCAGGTCTGCAAGCCAACAGCTTTCCCAGGTCTTTCCAACCCTCTTCTCCTCGAGTCTGGCGTTAATTCCAGAGGTTTTCCTCTGGAAAATGGCCGGGGGACGCAGGATTGAGCCCCACAACTCATCCATGGTTCTCTGGCGGGTGGGAAAGCGTGGTGAGATCCAGGTCATGGTTCCCGCCTTCCTCCATCCCCTCTGGCCAGGAAAGGAGAAGCTGGAGAACCCCCAGATGTTGGGACAAAGTGTGGGATCGAGGTGGCTTGTGGAGAGAAGCCGGATCCTGACTGAGAAATCCCGTGGGATTCAGCTGGGGATCCCCACCCATGGAATCATCCGTGGAATCATCACCACCTCCAGGTGCAGCTCTGGGGTTCAGCTCCTCCCCAGGAGCTGCAGCCACAGCCTCGGGAGCAGGGAAGGATTTTTCCGCTCCCTTGGAGCTCCTACAATTCCTACGGGAGATTTTTCCCATAAAACGAAGATGAGTGGGTGTCATTAAGAGGATGACGTCGGCTCTGCTCCGTCTGCCTGGAAGGCTTTTGTCGGGGAGCCCTGGAATCCCAAATCCCATCATTCCGGATCCCTGCCCTTAACCCTTTCCCTCTTCACTCCCTCTGGATTTGTGGTCCCCAGAGCTGCTCCGTGTCCTCGTTCCGTGGAGGGAGTTGAACTCTTTGCTGATCCAAAATCAGTCTTCCCACCGGGAAATCCGCTTGTTTGTGGGAGAAATCCCAAATTTCTGTCTTCATCCCATGGTTGCATTGGCCAATCAGTGGACGGAAGGTCCAAGGCTGCTCAAGCTGGATTTTAGACCAAAAATCTTCAGCCCTGAGGACCTTCTTCTCCCTTTCTCCTCCCGACAGCAGGGATGGCCCCAAAGTTCTCCAAAGCTGTGGCAAATCCATCGTTCCAGGCTTTGGAGCTGGAGAAGGTGCCCTGTTGTGTTCCAGCTCTTTGTGGAGAGTTG
The DNA here is from genome assembly GCA_013397155.1 of Irena cyanogastra. Classification (NCBI taxonomy): domain Eukaryota; kingdom Metazoa; phylum Chordata; class Aves; order Passeriformes; family Irenidae; genus Irena; species Irena cyanogastra. The sequence goes on along the minus strand of VWZV01010735.1, from coordinate 18,202 downwards.
GGATGTCCAATCCACGAGCAGGGAGAATCCCGGAATTCTTTCGTGGGTGTTTTAGGAGAGCAGGATGGTGGCGGCTGCTTCACCTGCACGGGACCCTTGGCTTGGTTTTCCTGCATTTCTCCTGGACCTCCACATCCAGGAATGTTTGGAGAGGTCTTCAGTCTTCTTGGGGTCATCAGGAATCACTTCATAGTGAAGAAAATGGGGAAAAGAGGAGAGAATTGGGGTTGGCTCCCAAAAATCCCGGCACCAACTTTCAGAACCTCACGTGGAGGCACCTGGGGTGGTTTCGGAGGTGGGTTGGTCTCTGCCGGGGTTTAGGAGGTGGCCGTGATGGTGGGGCCGCCTCTCTTTTGGGAGACAGCCGTAATTTGCCAAAAATTTGTAGTTTTCCAGCTGTTTTCACCTCCTGGCTCTCACAGGAGTTTTTGGGTTTGTCCTCCGTGGTTGGAGGTTCAGTGTCCAAATGGTTCAGTGTCCAAATCCTGCCCTGGCCGTGTTCAGCCCTTCTCCATCCGGATCTGTTGTCCTAGTGCCAGAAGGATTCAGGGAATGGCGGTAATTCAGCAGAGTTGTGTAAATCCAGGCTCAAAATTCAGGACGAGACTTGCAGGAGCTTTGGAGGAACCCGGGAAGGAGGTGAGGAACCACCACGCCGGATTTTGAGCGCAGTTCCGACTGTGAGTTAATAAACGTGACCATTCCTGGTTTTTAGAGGTCAATCCATTCCCTGGTTCCCTTGGAAGTGAGGAGGAGGAGCAGAACTGACACCAGTGATTCCCCGGGGAGCCATGAGATGAAAATCCCATCTTTTGGGAAAAAAGGGATGAGGGTTGATGGTTGCCCTTGGTGGAATTGCGGTGGTGGGACCTCCTGGGCTGGGCCTTCCGCCCAAGCCTCATCCAACCTGGCTTTGGACACTTCCAGGATGGAGCAGCCACCGCTTTTCTGGGAATTCCATTCCAGCCCCTCTCAGCGAAGAATTCCTTCCCAAAATCCCACCTAACCCTGCCCTCTGGAAGTGGGAAGCCATTCCCTGTGTCCCATCACTCGGGCTGGAGACACCAAGAGGAGGAAAGGCTTCGGCGCAGGGAACGCGCTCCGGGGGATGCGAAATCCACTCGGAATAGGCAAGAGCTAAAAAAAAATAATCTCCATTTTTGGAACTCATTGTGGCGCTCGCGGAGCCAGCGGGAGCAGATTCCCTATTGATCGGCTATTTCGGGAAATGTCACTTCTGGTCCCTTTGTTCTTCCCAGCTGATTCCTCAGAACGATAAAAGCTCTTCTGTGCTCCCTTCCCAGCATTCCCTCCTCCCTCCCCAGTCTGGAAAAATCTCCTCTTGTTTTTGGTGACATTTGGATTTTGGGAACAAAGCTATTTTTGGGGGGGATTGCTTTAATTGGGACGAGCAGCCCCGATTGGCTCCCGGGAATTCGGCGTCCGTGTCCTCCGTGCCCGGCTCGGTTGTGTTGGTCTCGTGCTTCCTCCTGGTGGGTTCCTGATGGGATTGATCCCGGAGGAGCTCGCTGGAGACCCCCCGGCCATCATGGATGTCCCCAACTGAGAGGACAAGGTGGGTGGCTTGGCCCGGGGAAGGTCCACCCCGAGCTGACCTTCAGCAAGGTCCACGTGGCCTTCAGCCGAGGAATTCATCCGGAGCCCTCGTCCGAGTTCGTTTTGGGGTTTCCTCCTCATCTACATCCCGTAAAATCCTTTGGTCATGGATTCGTGGCCTCTAACGTCCCTACCTCACCATCCCACCCAAAGAAAAATTCGTCCTCCAGGCCCTGCTTCTCCTGAAAAAAAAAGTGGGAATGGGATGGCAAGGGATGGGATGGGATGGGTCGTTATCTCCCTCTGGTCTTGATCAACATCCGTGGATGTTAATTAGCGCCGAAGCCACCGGAGCAGCAGAACTTCGGAGATGTTTCACGGAGAGATTCGGTGTTGAGGGCTTGGAGCTAAAAGTGATCCCATAGCGCCATCCAGAGATAGGGATTGGGCAATCCCTCCCTGGGACCTTTGGAAAAATAATAGGGATTTTCTTTCTTTTATTGGTATTTTGATGGGTATAATCCTTCGGGAATATTTTAGTTGGAGAACGGAATTGTGTGCGGAGGAGCTTCAGGAGGTCGTGGACATCCATCAAACCAAGATTTGATGCCGACAGACTTTGGGCTTCAACGTACCCATCGCTCCAAAATTCCCCTAGTCCAAAATTCTGGATTTTCCCCTTCCTGGATATCCTGTGGATTGTGTTGTGCCCGTCAAATCATCCTGGGAAAACTCGATCCTGTCACTCAGCTTCTTCCCAAATTCTCGTTTTATTGCCCAAATTACGCAAATTTCACCTCGCTCATTCCGGTTTTTCTAGGAATCAGCTTCAGCCAATCAAAAAACTTCCCAAAAAAATGAACTCCAAGGCAGAAGTGATGCTTCCAGGCTCCAAAATATGGGAGAATGGATTGGAAGTGTGGGAGAATTGTGAGAATCCCCAATCCCACAAAAACTGAGAACCGAGGGCTTGAGCAGGAATTTGAAATTTCAAAATGTAGAATTTAAAATTCCAGTCCAAGCCCTGGGATATTTATATTTACAGAATTCCACAGAATTCCGTGTCAATTTTTGGGAGCAGTGCTACTCGCAGGTGAAGGACAGCAAAACCTTAAGGACGCAGGATTTCAGGATTTCACCCTATCGCTTAATTTAATTATCAATCAGCATAAAACACGAGTTTTTGCATGGTTATCGAGGCTGGATTCCTGTCCTGAGGGCGTTTTCCCATCTGGAAAATTCCGGACTGATCACAGGAGGAAGCCTGGACATCTCCAGGCTCTGCTGCTCACCTTTCCCTGCCTTTTTCACGGAGATTTTCCCGCTGCCGGAGCGCTGCCGGGCACCATGCCAGGCACCGGGAGGGATTTTTCCGCCGCCGGCTCATCCCTGACCCCGGATTCCCAGCGGGATGCGCTCGGAGCAGGCGGTGCCCAGCTGGGAGGGAAGAGGGGCCGGGCTGATTCCCTCATTCCCATCCCGGCTTAGCCCTGGAAAAGGGAATTTTAAGCTCGGGTGGAAGGCGGAGGGAGAAGATGCTCCCAAATCCCGCGGCCGGGGGAGGAAGGTGAGGAAGAGCGAGGGCGCGGTGGGAATTTGGGAATTTGGGGGTGCCCAGAGATCCTTTGCTTTTCCTGGAGAATCCCGCTGCGTTACGATATTTGAATTATTCAAATCAGGGGGTTTTCCCCCCTTTTCTCAGGGAGGGGAAAATACACTTAATCCCGGCTCTAAATTTTAATCTTCACCTGCAAAGTCACTGGGGCAGGGGAAGAAATCTTGGAAAAATGCATGGTTTGGGTCAGTTTATGGAAATATTCTTGTTTTTGAAGCTCACGTAGCTGCCTCATTCCATAAAAACCCAAATAATTTTGGTTTAAAATAATGAAATATTGTTTTAAAATAATTTTGCTTAAACCTGGCTGTGATTTATTCCCTCAGTCCCACCTTGAGGGAGCGGAGCTGCCCCTCGGCTCCGTTAAAAGCACCAGGAATGTAAAAAACCCATAATTTTGGTTTTTTTGATGGGATTTTAAGGAATTTTGAGCTATGGGTGGTCGGAATTCTTCCTGGAATTAATAATGATATGTAAATGGGGGGGGTTACCTGCAGGTGTGGGGGGTCTCCAGAAAAAAAATGGGAAGCAAAGGAATTCCTGAATGAGGGATCCAGGATTCTCCTCTCCCCTCCATCCTTGACTTCCCAAAGGTTGGAAGAAGATCAAGGAGGAGGCGTCGGAGAAGGGAATTTTGGAGAACATGGAAAAATCCTGCCCTAAACCAGATGGAAATTCTGTGGCGATCACGCAAATTTCCCAAGAAATCCATGGCTTGGACAGGGAGATCCGGAGGGGTTTGGGAAGTGGTTTTGTCATGGAAATGTACAGAGCAGGAAAAATCTTCCCCATGCGGAGAAAACAGCAGGGAGAAGCCGGTGCCAAGCCAGAAATAACAGGAATACTTGGAATTTCTGCCCTGTGCCAGCATCCCCTGAATTTCTTGGAGCGGCCGCGCTGCTCGTGGGCAGCGATTTCAGCCCAAAAATCACCTTTTTGGGATTCCTTTCGCCGGCAGAAAATTCCATTTTTTCTGTGGCTTTTTCTTTGAGGGGGGTTTAACCATAATCCACAGAGCTTTCAGGAATATTGCTTCCCGTTATTTAATATTTGGGATTGAGAGCTCGGCGGAAGCGCCGCTGCTCCCTTGGGGATTTTTATTCGGATCTGCTGCTGCCAGATGCCGCGGGCTGGGATATTTAATGCCAGCTGCAAAGCCGGGAATTAAGCGGAGGTTTCACCTGGTTGGAGTGAAAACACCTGGATTTAGGAGGGATTTGGGTCCCGGTGGGGGTGGGGGAAGTGTGGAAACGTGGATTTCCGCTGGGAACTTCCGGATCGTCGCATCCCAACCCCTTTCCATGGGCAGGGACACCTTCCACTATCCCAGGTTGCTCCAAGCCCTGTCCAAGCTGGCCTTGGACACTTCCAGGGATGGGGTGGGCACAGATTCCCTGGGAATTCCAGTCCAGTTCCGCTGGGAATCGTCTGTGGCTCTTCTGTTTCCTTTCCTCACGATTTTTGGGATCTGTGTATAAAAATCAGGTTATTCATGGGGGTTAAAGACCTCCAGTTCTTCCAGAAGAAACACGGAGCCATCCAAGATTTTCGTGCGTGGTTTGAGCAGGAAAAGCAGATTTTCCAGGAGCACAGCAAGGTTGGAAGGAGCTCGGAGCAACCTGGAGTAGTGGAAGGTGTCCCCACCCATGGCAGGAACTGGATGAGCTTTAAGGTCTCTTCCAACCCAAACCATTCCATGAATCCATGGTTTTGTGGTGGTGGATGGAATTTTGAGGTTCTGGAAGGGCTCCATAAGGGATTGAGATCCATCAAACCAAGGTGGAGGAACCCAAACTCATCCAGGTGTTCGACAGCAAGAGGTTGGCAGGAGGCTCAAGTCCCCAGGAGCTCCAAAGGAACTTCCTACAGTGGAAAAGGAAGGAATAAATCGTTCCCAAATCCCTTGGAGCGAGGACAAAGGAGAGACTGTGGAGCCTCCTGCAGGGAATTGTTTGTGGCTTTTTGTGGGAATTTTTCCCTCAAAACTCAGCGGTTGAACTCACTCCACCTTTTCCTGGGGAACGGAAGGGACAAATGGCTGGGAATAAATGAGAGTTGGAGGGGGATGAACTGGGAGAGCAGACGGTGCCTCCGGCATCTCTTGTTCCAGCGTGGGATTGGTGACAGGATGTGCTTCCCTGTGCCTCGGGAACAGCAAATTCCAGCTCGGATCCCTCCTGTGAGCCAGGCAGCTCCATAAAATCCATCTTTGCTCTTCTTCCTGAGTGTCCCAGGGACTTGGAACAGGGAGAGAGGAGATGAAAATCCACCGTGCCAGGGAAGAATTCCTCACGGGAGAATTTCTTCCCGATATCCAATCCCACGGGCAGGGATGCCTTCCACTATCCCAGGTTGCTCCAAGCCCTGTCCAACCTGGCCTTGGACACTTCCAGGCATGGGGCAGCCACAGCTTCTCTGGGAATTGCATTCCAGCCCCTCACCACCCTCACAGGGCAGAATTCCTTCTCGTTATCCCATCCATCCCTGCCCTCTGGAAGTGGGAAGTCATTCCCTGTGTCCTGTCCCTCCATGCCTTGTCCAACATCCAATCCCATCCAATCCCTCCCATCTCCATCTCTGGGGTGCTCGGGAACATCCATCCTCCAGCCTCTGCCATGCTTCGAGAGGTTTGGGACCGGCGATCCCAAATTTTGGTGGAATTCTGACCCCCCCCCATGATGTTTCTCCCCGCAGGACCTCATCGCTCCGATGGAACGCCGGCACCAAGGAGCGGATGCTGATCAAGGTGACGGATCGGGAGCCCAGCTTCCTCCTCCACCAAGGCAACGGCTACGCCCCGGAAAACCAACCGGGCTCCCGCTCCCGCCGGCCCTCGGGCGGCCAACAGTCGCCCAACCTCCAAACCTTCTCCTCGGACGCCGACAACTCCGTCTTCTTCCCGGAGAGGAAGCAGTCGCCCTTCCTGAAGAGGGCCGAGCACGTGGGCAGCTGCTCGCCGCTGCTGGGCCGGGGCGACTCCTTCTGCTCGCCGCTGCAAGCCCAGCACCGCAAACATTCCAGCGAATCCCAGCCCTCGTCGCCCCGCTACGCCTACGAGCCGCCGCTCTACGAGGAGCCCCCCATGGAGTACCAGGCCCCCATCTACGACGAGCCGCCCGTGGACATGCAGTACGAAGCCAGCGGCAGCTACAAGGCCGGCTCGCCACAGAAATCGCCCATCCGGAAGCCTCACCCTTTCCTTCAGTCGCCCAAGCAAGGCTCCAACTCGCCCTACCAGCAGCTGGTGCTCACCAAGCAGAAGTGTCCCGACCGCTTCATGAGCCTGGAATACAGCCCGGCCGGCAAGGAATACGTCCGGCAGTTGGTCTACGTGGAGCAGTCGGGCTCCAGCCCCAAGATGAAGACGGGCTTGAGGCACAAATATTCCCCCAACCCCATCGGCGGCTCCTACTCGCTGCAGCACAGCCCCTGCCTGGTGCGGGACCAACGCCTGGAGATCAAATCGGGCGACTACAGCAGCATGGAGGGACCCGACTTCTGCCCCGGCCCCGCGGGCGCCCAGGTGGCCCAGGGCGAGGACTCCATGTCGTGGTCCAGCCAGCAGGACACCTTGTCCTCCACCGGTTACTCGCCCTCCACCAGGAAAAGGAAAAGCCGGAAGCCTTCGGCAAACCACGACGCCAACGCCTCCTCCACGGACGGCTCGGCGGAGCGGGAGGCGTCGGGTGAGCCGGGCGAGGAGCGAGCCACGCCGGGACCCAACCGGTCGCCGATGAACCGGACGGAGAGCAAGGCGGCCGAGGCAGAGGCGGCGCGGGGCTTCCCGGAGCCGTTCCTGGCGCAGGCGCGCCTGGCGTGGGAGGCGCAGCAGGCCCACTACCACATGAAGCAGCGGAGCAGCTGGGACTCCCAAAAGGACGGGTCGGGCTACGAGAGCGACGGAGCCCTCCCGCTGCCCATGCCGGGCCCGGTGGTGCGAGCCTTCAGCGAGGACGAGGCGCTGGCGCAGCAGGAGAACAAGCACTGGAAGAGGAACACCTTCGAGAAGCTGGGCTTCCCCCAGATCCTGCTGGAGAAGAGCGTCTCCGTCCAGACCAACCTGGCCTCCCCCGAGCCCTACCTGCATCCATCTCAGGTAACGCCCTCGGGAACGGTCTCGGTTCTGGGGGTCTTCACCACACGGCCAATTCTGGTCAAAGCTCCTTCTCCTCCAGTGTAGATCCAGTGGGATGGTTCCTGGGGTGATCCCACGCCAGGATTGGGCACGGGCATCTCTGCCATGGTGGCCTCAGGTCTGGGCTGTGGCTTCTTCAGCCCCGGTGTGGGGCACATCCTGGATCCACACAGCTCCCAGGAGATTCCTGAGTGCCCATCCCTGGCTGATCCCTCAGGGAAGTTGGTCCTTGCCAAGGTGGTCCTTCAAAGTTGGTCCTTGCCAAGGTGGTCCCTCAAAGTTGGTCCTTGCCAAGTGGTACCTTCAAAGATTTTGGTCCTTGCCAAGGTGGTCCCTCAAAGTTGATCCTTGCCAAGGTGGTCCCTAAAAGTGGTCAAGTGCCAAGCTGGCCCTTGGTCCTTGCCAAGGTGATCTCTCAAAATTAGTCCTTGCTAAGGTGGTCTCTCAAAGTTGATCCTTGCCAAGGTGGCCCCGCAGAGTTGGTCCTTGCCAAGTGGTCCCTTCAAAGATTTTGGTCCTTGCCAAGGTGGTCCCTCAAAGTTGGTCCTTGCCAAGGTGGTCCCTCAAAGTTGGTCCTTGCCAAGGTGGTCCCTCAAAGTTGGTCCTTGCCAAGGTGGTCCCTCAAAGTTGGTCCTTGCCAAGGTGGTCCCTCAAAGTTGGTCCTTGCCAAGGTGGTCCCTCGAAGTTGGTCCTTGCCAAGTGGTCCCTTCAAAGATTTTGGTCCTTAGCAAGATGGTCCCTCAAAAAAGTTGATCCTTGCCAAGGTGGCCCCTCAAAGTTGGTCCTTGCCAAAGCGGTCCCTCAGAACCCTGGCATGAAGGAGCCACCAGTTTTCCAGGTTTGTTTCCCAGGGTTGTGGGCTGCCTCTTCCCTCCCCGGAGATCCCTCCAGCCCCGAACTCCCATTCCAGAGGAGACCCTGAGGCACTGACCTGGCATTGCTGGAGCTGGTGCATCCCACGTGCCCAGATTCCGGCCCATCAGATGTTTCCCTGGTTTTTGGATTTCCTCCATCGGCTTCTGGACATCCTCCATCAGTCCCTTCCCCTCCAGGAAAGGCTGGGAAAGGCTGTCCAGGCTTCCAAAACACGGGTGGCGATGCCACATGTGGGGATAAATCCCACCTGGAAAACTGCCCAGAAGATGGAATTTGGTGTCAGCAGGAAGGAGACCCGGGACGTGGACCTGGGAAACGGCAGATCACCTGGAAAATTCCCTTTTTGTCCATGGAAATGTCTGATGGAACCAGTGGAGCGTTGTACCCTAAGGAAGCAGAAGAAGATTCCCGAAGCACAATTGTCCCCAAGGACCCCATGCTGCACGAGGAGATCCAAACCCAAAACCGGAGAGCTCCAGATCTGCTTTGGATCTTCATGCCAGGAGAAGAAGCTGCCGCCATTAGTGATCCTTCACCTTCTTCACGGAGCTTGGGACGTGGTGGGAACCTTCTCCACTCCCCAGAGGCTTCTGTCCCGGTGGCCCCGTCTGTTGTCCTCAACCTCAGGGACACCAAGGTGCTGGGACGCTGGCACCGGTTTCCCAGAGAAGCTGCCCCGTCCCTGGAAGTGTCCAAAGCCAGGCTGGACAGGGTTTGGGATCGTGGAAGGTGTCCCTGGCCATTGGAACGCGATGACCTTGAAGGTCCCTTCCAACCCAAACCCGTCCGTGGCCGTGGCTGTGATGGTCACCGGTGGAGTGTCCCCACACTGAGGTGCATCCAGGCCCCATCCACGTGGCTCCAGGACCTTCTCCCTTGAGGATTCCCTAATTCCTGAGGTGACACCACGGTCACCCCGTGGGACAGGCAGGAGGTCACGGCCATTTGCAGTTGACACTCAAAGGTTTATCCCCTTCTTGTAGCCCAGGGCGTCCCCCAAGTTCATTTAGGTGCTAATTAGAGCTAATTAGGGCTGAAGTTAATTTCCTGCTGGCTCTGGCAGCAGAGGATCCATCACATTTCACTTCCAGTGTCACTCCCTGGCCTGACCACGCTCTCCTTGGCTGGAGAAGGTTGATGTCCTCAACCAATGTGGTCATTTCCTTCTCCTTGGGGGCTCTGCTCCAGCCCATGGACCGGTTTTCGGAAGAGCCGTGTCCCCAGCAGTGCCACGTGAGAGACCTTGGAGCATCTCCTGCCTCTCCTTCCGCCCAGGAAGCCCCGTGGGCCTTCAGCTGACCAGGCTGGAGGACACACAAGGACCTTTGGGGTGAAGTGGCCGCCACAGGGACAGCAGGGTTGGGTCCCTTGAGGGATGAAGCTCCCGTGTCCCCATCCCATGTCCCTGCCATTGTCACCGCGGTCCAGATGGGAGTGGAGCGATGTCGATGGAAAGATCTCGATATCGGAACAGGATGAGTTGTTGAAGAGACAAGAAACTTGACTTGTTTGAAGAAGTCAAAGGTGGTCAAACTGGTCCCTCAAAGTTGGTCCTTGCCAAGGTGGTCCCTCAAAGCTGGTCCTTGCCAAGGTGGCCCTTCAAAGATTTTGGTCCTTGCCAAGGTGGTCCCTCAAAGTTGGTCCTTGCCAAGATGGTCCCTCAAAGCTGGTCCTTGCCAAGGTGGCCCTTCAAAGATTTTGGTCCTTGCCAAGATGGCCCCTCAAAGTTGGTCCTTGCCAAGGTGGTCCCTCAAATTTGATCCTTGCCAAGGTGGTCCCTCAAATTTGATCCTTGCCAAGGTGGTCCTTCAAAGCTGGTCCTTGCCAAGGCGGTCCCTCAGTCACCTGTCAGGAGCTCTGGTGGCTTTCTAGGTGGCTTCCTTGTCACCTCCTGTATTTTCCACTTCCTGGGTTTTTCCACCTTCTGCTTTTCTTCTGTTCCTCATCTGAAGCCCAACCCCGAGTCCGTGGCAGCACTGCAGTCACCTCGCCCACGGACTCTGCTCAGGACCACCAACATGGCTCCTCCCCACGAGGTGGGGACAGCGGTGTCACCTCTGGATGGTGTGGCATGTCCTTCCCTGCCATGGGTCACGTTCCCAGGGCCCCCCAGCCCACCTGGTGCTGGCCTGGATGCTGCAGAAGAGATGATTAAGCCACCTTGGCTGGCCATAGGACCACGGAATTGTCCATCCCAGTTGTCCCTTGTTGGCCTCCTCCATGCTGGTCACCAGCTGTTGGGGTGTCCCTCCACCTCCTGGGGTGACAGCCACCAGCTGTGCTGGTTCCACCAGGAGGACACTGCTCCTCAGGGGTCCTCTGGGTCCTTCCCAGCTGGATGCTCCGCAGAGGCCGAGGTTAAATCCTGAGCATCTCCTGCCCTCAACATCTCAGGATGTTCGGAAGGACCATCCACGTTGCCCGTGGCCTGGAGGAGCCGCCAGCCTCCTCCTGTGGCCGCTGCAGAACCACCCTGGAAGGTTGTTTTGGTCCTGATTCAGAGCCAAAAATTAGGAAGAAACCTCGGGAGGGTTTACTTTGGGAGAAGCCATTCCAAAATGGCCCCTCCCACTCACTGGCTCGGGAAAAAAAAATTCCTTAGGAGAAANCAGTCCCTCAGGCCTGCAAACGCCGCGGCCCAGGCCCGGCCTGGCGGCCTCAGGTGCGAGCTGCCGCTGCTCTGCTGGGTGTTCAGTCCAGAGCAGGGTTAAACAGCTCCAAAGAGAAAGAAAACCCACAGTCCAGGGAACTTCTCTGCCTCAGCTAGCTCAAAACTAACTAAAAGCAAAGGAGAGCTCTGTTCTGCTGTCTGTCCATCCGCAGACAGCACAGTCCAGCAGCAGGAATGCGGGGGAGCGAGTGCAGTTTGTGATAACAAACTCCGCGCTTCTTCTGTCCCCCCTTCGCTCTCGGAACAAATCTTAAAGGTGCAACACTTATTATCCAGCCTAAACAGAGCAGAAAACTGGGGATAAAGCCATCGTACAGCCAACCCAGGACGTCGGTGATTTTGGGGTTTCCTGGGGGGCTCTTAAAGGTGGGCGTGTCCCCAGTGTCCCCGAAGGACGGGTGGAACCCAAAGCCACTCGCCCTTTGTTTCCCCCGCGTTGCCACCGACTTCTTCTGTCCATGACTCCGCTGACCGAGCGTGAAGAGTCCGGCCTGTCACTTGTCCCCACCGGTCCCCTCCCTCCCGATGGCAATCGGTGCCACAGCCCGCCTCGGCTGCCGGCACCGGGTCAGCTCCACTCGGCCACCGTGGGATCCAGGAGGAGCTCCCTGGAGAGGATGAGGTTTATGGGAAACCTCGGAATGCTGCGATGGTTGCTTGGGTGATTGATTGATTGATTGATTTGTTGGTCAATTGGTTGATTGTTTGGTTTCTTAGATTGATTCATTGGTTGGTTGGTTGACTGATTGATTGGTTTGTCGGATCGATTCATTGGTTGATTGATTGATTGATTGGTTTGTCGGATCGATTCGTTGGTTGGTTGATTGATTGGTTTGTCGGATCAATTCATTGGTTGGTTGGTTGATTGACTGATTGATTGGTTTGTCGGATCGATTCATTGGTTGATTGATTGATTGATTGATTGATTGGTTTGTCGGATTGATTCATTGGTTGGTTGGTTGATTGATTGATTGGTTTGTCAGATCGATTCNTTGGTTGATTGGTTGATTGATTGGTTTGTTAGATTGATTGATTGGTTGGTTGGTTGATTGATTGATTGGTTTGTCAGATCGATTCATTGGTTGGTTGGTTGATTGACTGATTGATTGGTTTGTCGGATCGATTCATTGGTTGGTTGGTTGGTTTCTCCACTTGCCGGTTGGTTGATTGGCTTGTTGGCTGATCTTTCGGTTAGATGATCGGTTGGTTGATTGATTGATCGCTTTTCTGGTTGGTTGGTTCATTGTTTGATTGGTTGATTGATTGGTTCATTCAGTGGTTGGCTGGTCAGTTGGTTAGTTGATTGATTGATTGATTGATTGATGGATTTGGTGGATCAATTAATTGGTTGCTTGGTCTGTTGGTTTCTCCACTGGTCAGTTGGTTGATTGGTTGATCAATTGGTTGTTGGCTGATGTATTGGTTGGACGATTGGTTGATTGATTGATTGGTTTGTCAGATCGATCCATTGGTTTGTTGGTTGATTGATTGATTGATTAATGGATTGGTTGGTCGGTTCATTGCTTTGTTTCATCAATTGCCTTATTGGTTGGTTTGTTGGTCTGTTGATTTCTTGGTTGGTTCATTGGTTGATTGATCCATTTGTTTGTTTGCTGATTGTTTTACTGGCTGGTTGTTTCATTGATCAGTTTGTTGATTTATCAGTTTGTTGGTTGGTTTATTGGTTTATTGATGAGATTTTTGATCTATTGGTTGATTGCTTGCTTCATTAATTAATTGATTGGCTTGTTGGTTGATTCGTTGGTTGGTTGCTTGATCCATTTGTTGGTGGGTTTACTGGTTGGTTTGTTGATTGATCAGTTCATTGATTGGTTGGTTCATTGATTGGTTCATTGGTTGACTGGTTTACTGATTGGTTTACTGGTTGGCTTGTTGGTTGATTGGTTTGTTGATTGATCAGTTCATTGGTTGGTTGGTTGATTGATTGATTGGTTGACTGATTGGTTTACTGGTCGTTCCATTGGTTGGCTTGTTGGTTGATTGGTTTGTGGATTGATCAGTTCATTGATTGATTGGTTGGCTGATTGGTTTATTGGTTGGCTTGTTGGTTGATTGGTTTGTTGATTGATAAGTTCATTGGTTGGTTGGTTGACTGAACCATTGGTTGGTTGGTTCATTGATTGATTGGTTGACTGATTGGTTTATTGGTTGTCCCATTGGTTGGCTTGTTGGTTGATTGGTTTATTGATTGATCAGCTCATTGGTTGGTTGATTGATTGATTGAGCCATTGGTTGGTTGGTTCACTGATAGATTGGTTTACTGGTCGTTCCATTGGTTGGCTTGTTGGTTGATTGGTTTGTTGATTGATCAGTTCATTGGCTGGTTGGTTCATTGACTGATTGGTTTATTGGTTGTTCCATTGGTTGGCTTGTTGGTTGATTGGTTTGTTGATTGATCAGTTCATTGATTGATTGGTTGACTGGTTTATTGGTTGGCTTGTTGGTTGATTGGTTTGTTGATTGATCAGTTCATTGGTTGGTTCATTGATTGATTAAACCATTGGTTGGTTGGCTCATTGATTGATTGGTTCATTGGTTGGTTCATTGGTTTATTGATTGATCAGTTGGTTGGTTGAGCCATTTGTTGGTTGATTCACTGGTTTATTGATCTGTTGCTCAATCAATCGATCGAGCGATCGATCAGCCCCGCCAGCCCCGCTGACCTGTCCCGCCTGTTGTCCCGCAGTCCGAGGACCTCGGCGCCTGCGCGCAGTTCGAGAGCAGCCGGCAGACGCGGAACATGATGCCGAGCGCCAGCTGCGTCTTCCCCACCTTCAACCTGCGCAAGCCCTCCTCGGAGACGGACATTGAGAACTGGGCCTCCAAGCACTTCAACAAGCACACCCAGGGCCTCTTCCGCCGCAAGGTCTCCATCGCCAACATGCTGGCCTGGAGCAGCGAGTCCATCAAGAAACCCATGATCATGACCAACGACCGCAACGTCAAGAAGGAGGCGTGCGAGATCTTCAAGCTCATCCAGATGTACATGGGCGACCGGCGGGCCAAGACGGACCAGCTCAACGTGGCCTTGGAGATCGCCACCAAAGGCTGGAGCATGCAGGGGCTGCGAGACGAGCTCTACATCCAGCTGTGCCGGCAGACCACCGAGAACTTCCGTTACGAGAGCCTGGCCCGCGGCTGGGAGCTCATGGCCATCTGCCTGGCCTTCTTCCCGCCCACGCCCAAATTCCATTCCTACCTTGAAGGATACATTTACCGGCACATGGATCCGGTGAATGACACCAAAGGTAAGCCGGGAACCGCGGCCCGGTGGCTTCTGTGCGTGTCCTCCATCCCTGGAAGCGTTCCAGGCCGGGTCGGGTGGGGATTGGAGCGACCTGGGATAGCGGGAGGTGTCCCTGGATGGTCTTTGTGGTTCTTCCAACCCAAACCATTCCAGGATTCCATGTCGAACCCGTTGATCTGGTTTCTTTCCTCTTGGCTGAGTCTCCTCGTGGAAAGGTGGATGAGGAACTCATCCAAAGCATCTCCTGGAGGTGCTCCTGGTGCTGTGGGGCCTTCCCCACCCTTCTCCTTCCCGGAAATCCAACGGGAGGTTCAAGAGGAAATGAGTTTTGTGGGATTGGTGTCACCTCCACACCTGGAGCATCTCTCATCCCCTGAAGTTCCTTCCAACCCAAACCATTCTATGAGTCCATGGTTTCCATCATTCTCACCTCCAGATGTTTCCTCTCGAGTAGCTTTGGATCCAAAATTCCCTGATTCCATCATTCCCACCTCCAGATGTTTCCTCTCCAATAGCTTTGGATCCAAAATTCCCTGATTCCATCATTCCCACCTCCAGATGTTTCCTCTCCAATAGCTTTGGATCCAAAATTCCCTGATTCCATCATTCCCACCTCCAGATGTTTCCTCTCCAATAGCTTTGGATCCAAAATTCCCTGATTCCATCATTCCCACCTCCAGATGTTTCCTCCTGAGAATCTTTGGATCCAAAATTCCCTGATTCCATCATTCCCACCTCCAGATGTTTCGTCTCCAATAGCTTTGCATCCAAAATTCCCTGATTCCACCATTCCCACCTCCAGATGTTTCCTCTCCAATAGCTTTGCATCCAAAATTCCCTGATTCCACAGTTTCCACCATTCCCACCTCCAGATGTTTCCTCTCCAATAGCTTTGGATCCAAAATTCCCTGATTCCACGGTTTCCACCATTCCCACCTCCAGAGGTTTCCTCTCCAATTGCTTTGGATCCAAAACTCCATGATTCCATGGTTTCCACCATTCCCACCTCCAGATGTTTCCTCTCGAGTAGCTTTGGATCCAAAATTCCCTGATTCCACGGTTTCCACCATTCCCACCTCCAGAGGTTTCCTCTCCAATTGCTTTGGATCCAAAACTCCATGATTCCATGGTTTCCACCATTCCCACCTCCAGATGTTTCCTCTCGAGTAGCTTTGGATCCAAAATTCCCTGATTCCACGGTTTCCACCATTCCCACCTCCAGAGGTTTCCTCTCCAATTGCTTTGGATCCAAAACTCCATGATTCCATGGTTTCCACCATTCCCACCTCCAGATGTTTCCTCTCGAGTAGCTTTGGATCCAAAATTCCCTGATTCCACGGTTTCCACCATTCCCACCTCCAGAGGTTTCCTCTCCAATTGCTTTGGATCCAAAACTCCATGATTCCATGGTTTCCACCATTCCCACCTCCAGATGTTTCCTCTCGAGTAGCTTTGGATCCAAAATTCCCTGATTCCACGGTTTCCACCATTCCCACCTCCAGATGTTTCCTCTCCAATAGCTTTGAATCCAAAATTCCCTGATTCCACGGTTTCCACCATTCCCACCTCCAGATGTTTCCTCTCCAATAGCTTTGAATCCAAAATTCCTTGATTCCATGGTTTCCACCATTCCCACCTCCAGATGTTTCCTCTTGAGTAGCTTTGGATCCCAAAAAAACCCCAGTGTTGGGATGGAACCCAGAAGATTCCCATCTCCCGAGCTTTTTGGTCATGGCCGGAGAAGGAGGAGATGGAAATCTGGGAAATCCGGGAATTTCAGGAGATCCTCTCCAGCCTTGGGATTGGTTGTCCCAAATCCCTGACGTCCCCATGAGTCGCCGCCACCTCCCGGCGGGTCCTGGACGCGGCGGGATCGGGAACCCAGGAGGATTTGGGATTTCGGATCCCAGATTTCTCCCGGGGTTCCGAGGTGTCCTTCAGCTGCTGGGGACGCCGGCGGGGACACGAGGAGACGGAGACGACCCCGCGCCCGAGCGTTCCCGACGGGAATCCCGGGAACGCCGCGATGGGTCGGGTCGGTGCCACCGGAAGTGTCCAAGTCATTTCCCGCCACGGGAGAGGCTCCGCCCCCAACTCCTCCCCAGCCAATCAGAGCCCGTCGCCGGGAATTCCCGAGCTCCAGCCTCGCTCTGAGCTCTCCGTCTTTTCCCGGGAATTTCCTTGTCTCTGTGTTGATCGGTTTCGTTGTCGGCGTTGATTTGTTCCAATTTGCATTTTCGATTCCATCTCATTTGGTTAAATTTGCATATTTGTTCTCATGTTTATTGGGTTTTCATTTGCGTTTTATTCTGGTTTTCTTCCTTTTATTTGCACTTTTAATTTTATTTTAATTTTATTTCTTTTTCTCTTTTAATTTCATTTTTAGTTACTGTTTTTCTATTTTTAATTTATACTTTAATTGATATTTTATTTCTTTTTCTTTTAATTTTCTTACTTTATTTTCCGTTTTAATCGATTTCCATTGTATTTTTAATTTTCATCTTTATTTTCTTTAATTACAGCTTTAATACCTATTTTATTTTTATTTTCATTTTTTATTTCTATTCTATTAGATTTTTAAACTTTTTTTCATTTTTAACCTTTGCTTACTTATTTTTGTTTTATTTTTCAGTTTAATTTTATTTATGGATTTTTTATTTTTATGTTTTAATTTTTTTAATTTTGCATTTTTATTGAACTTTATTTTTTAATTTCAATTTTCATTTCCACTCTTTATTTTCATTCCCATTTTCACTTCATTTCAATGTTTTAATTTCATTTTCACTTTCATTTCCTTTCAGTTTTTATGTTTTAATTTTTTAATTTAAATTTTAATTTATTTTTGAAATTTTAATTTTCATTTTTTCATCTTCTTTTCATTTTTTCCTTTAATTTAATTTCAAATTTTTATTTCCATTTCTATTTTCATTTAATTCTAATTTCCATTTCAATTACCCCTTGAATTTTTCCTTTAATTTCATTTCAATATTTTCATTTCAAATTTAATTTCAATTTTACTTCAATTCATTTCAAATTTTAATTTGATTCAATTTTATTTTTTTCAATTTCAATTTCAATTTATTTTTGTATTTTATTTTAATAATAATTTCAAATTTAATATAAATGTTTAAAATATTAATTTTAGATTCAGTTTTAATTTCAATTTAATTTTAATTTTTTTTAATTTTAAATTTTATATTTTTTTCATTTCCATTGCATTTCAACTTCAATTTCAGTTTTTCTATTTTA
>VWZV01010734.1:130181-298768 GCA_013397155.1 Irena cyanogastra | reverse complement strand
CGGGTAATAACCAGCATTGTCCACAACAGCATCATGCTGTAAGGTAACATGGAAGAGAAAAATGCTGAAAAAGTAATGTTGATGAAAGAACAGAGTGATCAAGATGCCAAAGATATGCTTGAACAGTACAAGAAACTGAGACAAGTAGAAGTTGAACTTTAAAAGGCTGATGCAGGCTGAAAGTCTGATCAAATAGTTAGAGGAGGGAATTGTTAAAAATAGGTTAGACACTGTTGTAAAATAGTTAATAATTGTTTAGTACATACTGTTAAAAGGTTTGGTTATTGTACTGTAAAAGGGGTTTAAAAGTGTAGTTACAAGAAATACGGTACTGAAGTTACTCAGGATATTCTGTGATTCTTCAGCAAGTGTTAATCAGCTCAATTTAGACACAGCAGCAACTCTTCTATGAAGCAGAAGAAATTTAAGTGTCCGAGTAAATCAACATGAAAACCAACACGAAAACTTGTCTAGCACAAGAGAAACAGCTTTAAAAATTGTTGCAGTGGTGTATAAATTTAAATTCCCCCTCAGAAGAAATATTCCTAAATTCCTTTGTAAAATTAGACCTTACAGGAAAATGGGTGAGAAATCGATTAGTTTGCAGGACCAGGAGAGTTTTTTAAGAGGTTCTTACAACAAGGCTACACAAGCTAACATGTTAGGTATGCCTGAACAATACCTCTTTAGTTCAGCAGTCAATACCTGAACAATATCTCTTTAGTCCAGCTTTAGTTCCCTTCCTTACTAAATCGAACGGGCAGAATGATCTATAACAAGTGATCTAAACGTAGCAGCAGCAAGTTATTAATCTCTCTCATCTACAAAATAACTTCTCAGTTAGCAGAGTACATAAGGGCTGCCCCATAGGGCAGTAAAGCAGGAATTATCCCCATTTATTGTACAGATATTCAAATTAATGTATTAGAACAAAAATTGCTTGCAGCCAGATTCCTTGGTTGACATGCACTGAAATGGACCTCAAGACTTTAAAACCAGGTTTTAAGATGCTGGAGAAATATGGGGGCGGAGTTCAGAAACTGTCCATTGTTACCAATAAATTTGAATAGGATGGGTTGAGCTTCAGTCAGGAATAAATACAAGGATAACATCCCAAATCTGAGAATGGAGGAATGAAGTCAATAGTATGGTTTATCTGCTTATCAAATATTACCTAAGGCATCTAGATAGAAGTAAACATGTATAAAGGGTTTTGGAGATCAGCCATTCAAGAGTTCCAAAGTCACTGGAGAAGGAAAATGAGAGAAAGGTGGTAAACCCCTATTTGAGAGCCAGTTATGATCAGTGGGAAAGTGATCTTCCCTGGATGCCTCTTCTTGATCACAGGGGGCAACCTAGGCCCCTAGGGTGCAACAAGCTCAGGCTGAGTGACAAGTGTCTACAAGGTAAACATGAGAAGATAAATAGCTCTCTTTTAAGTAGTACAATGGTCGTAATGTTGCAGGCAAGTAAAACAAATCCATAAGGACTCTGGGTCCAGTGGGTTAAACTGTTACATTTTTTTCCTGTACCATCACCTCATCTCCCTCCAGGTGAGAATGGAAGTCATATTGAGGTTTTAGTTCAAAAGTAATGTTTAGACAGAGGCAGAGAGCTCAGAAATACAAGGTTGCTATTAATACCTATGAAAATTAACAACTGACAGAGGGTGTCTATTCAATTTGTGTTTTCCATTTGTGTATTCCATTTGTGAGGCCGTACTGTTACCAGAATTCACAGCATTCACGTCAAGGTAAAGTTCAGGGAAGGAATCCCAGAAGAGTCGAGTTTAAAAGCAACTTTCAAGACCATCTAGTTCCAATCTCTCTGCCATGGGCAGGGACACCTTCCACTAGACCAGGTTGCTCCAAGCCCTATTCAGCCTGGCCTTGAACACAGGCTATCCCACCTTCACAGGGAAGAATTGCTTCCTAATTTCTAAACTAAACCCACCCTCCATCAGTTTAAAGATATTATTCCTTGTCCTTTGAGCTTCACAGCTCATTAAATTAATAAAAACATATAAAAGTATATAAAAAGAAAGTAATGTTAGAAAACTATCATCCAGTTACTCAGAAACTTTAGAGACTATCAGGTATTCTCCCCAGTAAGAAGGGTTTGGCTTGCAGGAGCACAGCCCTTAACTCCAAGGGACAGCCTTGAGCTGAATTACTCAGATTGGGCTGATTCACTTTCCAGTCACAATCCCTTGGTTGGTCTCCTGAGACACCAGACAGGTGTGGAAGTCTGTCCAAAAAGAATGGCCTGACTTGTGGAGTATAAAAACTGATTTGATTAATTGTCATTAGGGCCTAATGACTTTTAGCCATCAGGTTGGATGACACTAGAACTGGTTACGCATACAGGTATGTACAGTTCCTGTCAGAAAGAAGGATTTCTAAATTAAAAAAACAAACAAACAAACAAAAAAAACAGTAAGAAGCCTCAGGTCGCCAATTTCAATGTTTCAATTGCATCCAAATCTTAAAAGCCAATTCTAACAGTCTGACTTCAGCTTGAAGTTTTTCTGGCAGCAAAATGACAAAGTAGCTATTTTCTTCCAAAATACTAATTTTCACTAGTTAACAAATAGTCAGTTTGAGCATTCTTAGGCCTAAGGTGGAAGACACAGACTCCCAACTGTAAACAGGTGAGATAAAGCGACTAAATTAAGGCACAAACATTTCTGAAATTATTTTCTTAGTGAACACATTCTGGTTACAGCTTTGATAAAATGTTTCTTTCGTCAGATTCACCTGTGATTATTCAATCTGTCTGCAAGTGGCTCAGAGAAACTGCAAAGCAATATGAGGGACAAAATACAATTTACAGGCTCAAATATGTATCTTTTCCTCCCCACAAAATGTTTCCTGTGAGGAACATTACTGGATCACAGCTGGACAAAATACTAAATTTTGATTGCCCTGGCCGAAAGCCAAAATCCACAGTTACAGCTCTTTGCTATGAGAATGCTTTAAAAAAATGCTTAAAAAATTGCAAAAACCTAAACACCATTTGATCTTTTTGTATTGTAAACTATGACCTCATGGCAGTAAGAATACTAAATGAAGGTGTTTTAGCTAGTTTATAAGCTATCTGAAATGCCTGAAGCTCCATACGAAGTTCAGAGCCATTATCATGTCAACTGTGCTAAAAAGCAGTAATAGTTTCTCACCTTCTTAGAGATTACTGATTAAATAATGTACAATAGCAATAGAAAGGCTGCCAATATGAAGTTAAGATGAAACTGCATCTTTTGGCAGCTAAGAAATTCTGCAACACATTTTTAAAAACGAAATCTTCATAAATCAAGCCACCAGAATTTTCATAACTAAGAAGTCTTGGGCTCCTCTTGATTCTAGCAGTGTATTAATCAAGACAAAGCCTCAAACCACAAATTTAAGCTTTGGCACTCAAGTATTTTTGAGGAAAGCCTTTAAATGCAGCTCAAAAGGGCATCTCCCTGCCTACGGACAAGTCATTGCAAAGGAATATCTTGTATTTGCCAGCATTAGATAAGTCTATTGTCTATTCACTAAGAAAACATCTTCTTGCTGGACTGCTCAGGTCTGCAGCATGTTCTTTACTTTCTGTTAATCACAAATACTATCCCTCATAAGTTACAGAGTAAAAAAAAAAAAGCTGAAGAATAGGACAGAAAATGAGTCAGAGTCTCTTGATTTAATGCAACCATGATCTAAAGAGCCTAAACTTGTGAAAGGTAAATCTGAACATGCAAAAAGAAATAAAACTATTTTAATTAAAAATGTACAGGCTACACAGAAGTGGGGATTTGAAGGGGATTATGAAAAACACGGAGAGCAACTTTTTAAAGAGGCAGAGAGGGATAGGACAAGGGAGAATGGTTTTGAACTAATAGAGGGGAGATTCAGATTAGAGATTAGGAAGAAATTCTTGGCTGTGAGGATGGTGAGGCCCTGGCACAGGTTGCCCACAGGAGTTGTGGCTGCCCCATCCCTGGAAGTGTTCAAGGCCAAGTTGGACAGGGGTTCCACTAGACTAGGTTGCTCCAGGGCTTGGAGCAACCTGGTCTAGTGGAAGGTGTCCCTGCCCATGGCCAGGTAGTGGAACAACATGACCTTTAAGGTCCCTTCCAATCCAAACCTTTCTATGATTCGATCTCAAATGCTGGAATAAACTGCCTGCTCACAAGAAAAAGGATTTAAGACAAAATCTGCATAGGGCCTTTTGCATCCACAAAAGCTAACCTAAAAAAATGAGCTCCTTTTCTGGAAGCCAGTGAAATTCTAGGACTAAAAAACTGGAAACAGAGGGAAATATTCCCAAAAGGAAACAGAAAAGATTCGGGGGACGAAAGCAAACACAGCAGGACATTGGCACCAGGAGAGGAATGAAGATGGAAGCAGAGCTTGCAGACCTGCAAGCTTGTTGCAATAAATCACATTAATATTTTAAGCGTAATGCCTGAGAAACCAAAACAAAGCAAATCTCACCAGACTCGGGGAACCAGCCACTAAACCTTGATGGAGAAACACTGGACTCTGAAGACCTTCTAAAGGGCCAAAGGCTAGCCCAGAGCTCCAGGCAAAACAAGGAAACTCATAGAAGACTTAAGCAGAGACTTTACAGCCAAATTTGCTCTTATGGATGTATGAAATAAGTGAGCTCTTCTACAAAAGCCACAGAGGATTTTTTTGGGTTTGTTTTTATTCTAAAATGGTAATGATTATGGTGGTGACAGAACTTAAATTCAGAAAAACCCAGCTGCAGAGCTCAGAAAGGAAACCGAAGACCAGCAAGAGAACCAAACAAATCAGGCAGTGCAAGTGAGTACGTGGATAAGAAAACCTCTTATCTCCCTGCTCTTATCCTCCAAACAAAGAATAACCTAGAAATATTTTACTGACTACAGTTTGTGTCAGAGGGTATCAGATTACTCACAGTAATCTGAAAACAAAAAATTCCTACAAATATTCATTTTAACAGCTAGTGGCTTGTCTACTTGTTTCAATGTTCGTAATCAGATATTATCCACAGGAGAGTGGACATCTCTATTCTGCCCAATTATGAAAGTCTAGCCAGTTTTCCCCTCAAGACAGACTCCCTGTAAAGCCTCATTTCCATTTGTATTATTAGGAAGCACTAAGAAGCATTGTTTGGAATCACCAGTTTAAAAAAAAAATAATTTAAAAATGAACAACTATTCATACAAGTTCTGGAGGTGAGAAGGAAATGAGGCATAGACATCCATGGGGAGAAGGGAATGGGATACTCCCAAAGAACTATGCTTAATATTCCTACATGGAAATATTATCCAGCCGAAAAAAAAAGTGCTTTGTTTTATTAATGATTGTGCATCACCTACAGAAAATAACAACAGGATTGTATGGTGGCAAAACCTCCAAAGCATAACTAAAGTTTTCAGATCAGTTCTTCAGAGACAGCACATGGCAGAAGGGAAGAACAGGCATCCACACTGAAAATTATTCCCATTTCACATGTTCCAGTGTCAACTCATGTCGCTGTTACAGATGCATGAAATGAGACTCCAACATTTCTTAAGATCAGAAGGCTTCTATCCCTTTATTGTAACACGGCGTTTTTTTATACCACCACTCGCAAACCATTATTTGATTGGCCAGGTGGCACAACACCTCTCTGCCACCGCTTGGGCTGAGGCAGAGAACAATGTTTTGAGAATGAACAGTAAAGGAAAAGTA
The DNA here is from genome assembly GCA_013397155.1 of Irena cyanogastra. Taxonomy (NCBI): domain Eukaryota; kingdom Metazoa; phylum Chordata; class Aves; order Passeriformes; family Irenidae; genus Irena; species Irena cyanogastra. Next base: position 293,066 of record VWZV01010734.1, on the reverse strand, counting down.
AACAAAAGAGATATTTGTAAAATAAGGGAAGTTTACAAAAAACCTTTATCAGTCCGTTGCCTGAGAACATGAAATTCCTCACAGAGCTGTCCTTGGAAAGGCAAGCAGCTCTCTCCTGAGAAAGCCTAGAGCCTGTTCTGAGATTTCTCTAAGTTGCACTGAAAAACCAGCCCCACAAACCCACTTCTGCTTAATCAAGACTGTAGGAAATATCCATGACCTGCACCCCTCTCACTCTACTGATGAGCAGAGAGAAGTTCTACAGATGTCACAGTCTGGCCTTTCATTTTCAGATTTTCTGAGGATTTTTACACTACTGTGATGGATACCATACGAAAATCTGTGGTGATATTCTCCTAATGAAGAAGGTTTTTCTTTATGCATTTTCCTAGAGAAAAAAATAAAAGCTGGGAGAATCTTTTCAGCTGTGCCTGAAATTAATTACAGAATAAAACTGCACAAGAGGCTGAGCTTCCTTTTCTCAGGACCTATTTACTTCCTCTGTTGGCTGAGCTGAATTTCCATCAACCAACACTTTTTACAGTATTGTTCAAAGAGGAAACTTTTCCTATTCCTATATTTGTTTTCCTTAGCCAAGACTCCAAACAGCAGCCTCGAAGTGGGAGTATTCAGCCTAGAAGAAGAGAAGTCTCCAGATACACCTTAAAGCCCCTGCCAGTGCCTAAAGAAGCTCCAAGTGAGCTGCAGAGGACCTTTGGACAAGAGCCTCGAATTACAGGACAAGAGGGAATGACTTCCTACTGCCAGAGGGAAGGGTTAGATGGAATACTGGGAAAAAATTCTTCCCTGTGAGGGTGGTGAGGCCCTGGCACAGGCTGCCCATCCCTGGATGTGTTCAAGGTCAGGCTGGATGGTGCTTGGAGCAACCTGATCTACTGGGACGTGTCCCTGCCCATGGCAAGAGGTGGGAACTGGATGATATTCAAGGTCTTTCCAGCCCAAACCATTCTATGATTCCCTGTGACCTGTTACAGTAGGATTCACACAAGTACTTTTCAACATCAAAATCAATTTTAAAAAGAGGAAAATGTAGGGAGAAGAAACTGCTTTACTCATGAGAGTTAAGAAGGCGGGAAAACAAAACCATTTTATGATTCTATGATAAGATGAGAATGCAGGACAAAATAATTGCTTGAAGCAAGAGACTGCATGAGTGCATGCAATTCCAAGAGCATAAATTAAAACAATGTGAATACAAACCATCACCTGTTGAAATACACCAGGTAGTAAACTATGCTTCACATTTAGTAAAGTTCACCTCCATTTAAGGAGAACTGGTTAAGCCTCCTGCTCAATACAACTGCTGCAAGATAAACCTAAACTAACTTTAGCCTTAAAACATAGAAATCTGTCTTGATTTGATTTTCTGTAGGCAGTGGAAGATGAGTCTGAATCCTCCAGAGTGAATCAGAACAGAAATACACAGGATTTCCCTGGAAGATACTATAATCTTCATTTTTTATTAATATAGCTTCTCATTTAGCAACAACGCTGAACATGCAACAGCTATTTTCATGAGCAGCAATTATACTACAGAGAGGTTGTGCTGCTTATCATTCACATTCCTATGCAGCTCACTTGAAATACACAGTCAGGGACTGCCCAGGCTATGACTTGTTCTGCTTAAGCAGTTTGATACAGAAGTGGCACCTGCTACCAAACATTAAATACAGTCTTAAGACAACAATTAATTCACCTCCCTCTAGTGAAGAACATTGTTTTTTCAAACAGGATTCCCTTGCTACGTCAACCTCTGAGAAGGGTTGTGGGCCCATCGTATGGAAGAACTTGTAAGAGCATAAGAAAACAGCAGAATGTTGTGGACAGTTACACGGTCTGTATTTCAGGAAGGCCATAATCTCACCAGGTATGCTCAGCTTGTGAAGAGGAGCTGCTTGTTTAAGACAAATTCTTACCTTCAATTTTTTTGTAGCACACACCTCTTTCTTTTAAATTACAAAAAATACTTACCACCTAACCATTAGCCCAAGCTCCATGAAGTTTTTCAGGTTAGGAAGAGTTTGCCTTAGATCTGGAGTACTCAGCCCATGCTGGTATCTAAGCTACAAAACCAGAAAAAAAAAATCCTAAAATTAGCACAGCATTCCAAATCCTGAAGAATACAACATCATGGTCAGTTAAGTTACTAGGTTTTTAGGAAGTTTAGTATGATTATCCAGCAGTTCCAAGATATTTACTCCCCTTAAGAAAATGTTTAATTTACTACTTGTATTAGGAAACCCACTCAAGAACAGGGACAAAAAAATCAGTCAATCTGACTCTTAAACTTCCTTATTCTTTCTCCATTTACTATCTGCAACAGGAGAGCAGGCTCACAGCTTAATAAAAACATGGCCATTATGGGAAGAGACCAAATTCCATCACAATGTTCTATATTCATAAATTCCAAATACTTATTTGTGTGTACTTCTCGTCTGAGTGTATCAGTGTATACTGGAATCAGTAATGGAAGAATTATAGTAACATCAATGAGTAAAAATACATATTGTCACACAACAGATCAATATCTGTGCTCCTTACATAGTTTTTATCAGCATTTAAACTCCTGTTACTAGTATCATAATTAAATCCAGAACTCAAATCAGATGCTACTTAGTGAAGGGAAAGGCTTTAAACATTGACATAGTTTATAACCTGAATATTGATTCCTACAAGTTGTTCTTATGTCGTCCACATGACATAGCTGTCAGTGCTGAGAATTATAAACTCCATGTTTAACAAGTCACCAAATTAAAAACACCTCTGAAGAAAACAGCACACAGAAGGGAAAAAGTCTGCCTTTCAAGTTTGAATCTCAAAATTTCAGGAAAACTTTGCAGATAAATTTACCCCTTGTGCAGTTAAAATATGAAAAAAACCCCAACACCCTACATTCTGGTATCTCTAAGGCTACTGGATGATGCACTACCAATTTAATAAGCAGTTCTCAGCATATGTTAACATGCTCTAGAAGTCTCTGCTGGACTCCAACACAGGCACACACAGTAACTGCACAAATTTAGTGCTGATAGAGCTACTTGCTGAAACATGATACAGTCCCACTCAAAGTTAAATTTCTTTTGATTAGAATCACACACGTGTTTCCATAATCCCTGACAGCAAGATGCAGGAAAGTATCTTAAGTTTCAGAAATTTTTGACTTCTCCCAAACAATCAGTTTTTCAGAGAAAAAGACTCCTGAAATTGGGAATGATTTTTATGCTTGTCTGAATTTCAGAAAGAAAAATTACTTTGGAAGAAAATCACCCTCAGTACTGCATTGTACAACAGCTGGCCATTTATTACAGTTTATTATTTCCATATGGACAAAGCCAAATCATATGGTGGGCTTGGGTTCGTATTTTCTGCTACAATGACAGAATCTGGATTAAGACAACCATACAATATAAATTACAAAAGCATCACCACATTCTCCTGATGGGATTATAGTGGAATTGGTTAACTGGAGAACTAGCCTGGAGCAAAAGAAATAAAGAAGAAAAAAACCACCAACCTCACAAAACTTTTCCTCCTCTAACAATGAATAGTTCATGGAACACCCCTTTTTATAGTCATTCTTACATTTTAATGTTTCAGAACAAAAAAATAAGAGATCTCTCCAACAGACAAGATCAGAAGAATTCATGGGATACTCCAGTATCCAAACACGGGCAAAATCACTGCTTCTACTAAAGGACATTTTCATATTTGCAATAGTAGAGATGCATATTAAGTAAAGTTAGGATGCAAGTTTCATGAAACCTCTAGAAAAAGTTATTCTTTAACTTCATAAACTGCATACTATTTTGGCTTTGTAATAGATTAAAAGCAAAGCAATACTGCCTTGTGTCTACATCAATACATGCTGCTGCTGATGTACTTACAAACCCAGAAATCGCTGAAAAACTCATCTACATTCTAGGGACAGAAGAAAACATACAAAAATCAGCTGAAGAATCAGGTATTAGTGTGTATCCAAAATTATCACTCCATTAATGCAGCAAAGGTTAACTCCTGCTTCACTTAATTCTGTAACAGTGTCACATATCCTGACCAAAGAAATCTCTGCTTTGCTGCATGATGCAGGCCACTACAGGTACAACCCCAAACAAATGGGAAAATTGAGGTGGAGGGAGCTTAAAACCAACTTTTTTTTTTTTACTTAAAAGATCAGAACTCCTCTCCCTCCTTTCCTTAACCTCTGACAATGTAAAAAAACAAATATTAGTAAGGACTGGGTTTTTTTCTCCCAATCCATGAAGCATTTCTTATACACTTTCCTTTAATTTTTTTAACATCCAACACCACACACGCAGAGCTAGTTTCTCCACCTCATCCAATAAACAGTAAGGCACTGAACAACAGTCATAACGACTGAATCCAGAGGACACTATGGAAATACACCAAGGGTTGCTGGAGCACCTCTGCTCTGAAGACAGGCTGGGAGAGCCAGGGGTGTTCAGCCTGGAGAAGAGAAGGCTTTAGGGAGACCTCAGAGCCCCTACCAGTGCCTAAAGAGGCTCCAAGAGGTGGAGAGGGACTTTGGACAAGGGCCTGAAATGACAGGACAAAGAGGAACGACTTCAAACTAACAGAGGACAGGGTTAGATGGAATATTGGGAAGAAATTCTTGGCTGTGAGGGTAGCAAGGCCCTGGCACAGGTTGCCCAGAGAAGCTGTGGCTGTCCCAGGCTTGGAAGGATAGGGCCCCAAGGTTGGATGGGGCTTGGAGCAACCTGATCTAGAGGGGGTCTCCCTGCCAATGGCAGGAGGGTGGAATTGGATATCTTTAAGGTCTGTTCCAATAAAAACCATTCTATGATTCCCTGTGACTTGTTACAGTAGGATTCACACAAATACTTTTTAACATGAAAATCAATTTTAAAAAGAGAAAAATGTAGGGAGAAGCTGCTTTGCTCAAGAGAATTAAGAGGGCAGGAAAACAAGAGCAGATAGAGGTAACCATGTGCTGTCTTGATTCTCCTAAGAAACAGTTCAAATTTCAGTTGTTACTATTAGAAGTCATCCATCTCCACAGTAAGTTTCCAATCGAATAATTTTCAAAAGCAGCATTTTATTTAAGATTTTAAAGATTAGATTGTTTCTTTAGGATATTACAGACCAAGCCATCCAAAGAAAACATGCCTGTTTTAATTGGAGCAAAGAGGTGTCCAAGATTTGTGTTCACATAGAAGACCATGTACTCTCCACAGGACTTTGAGTAAATCATTAATGATGTTCCAGTCATAAAATATTAATTCTGATTTCCATACCAATATTTAGCTCCTATGCACAGCTTTGTTTTCCCAAGTGCTGCTCTCGTATTTGTTACTAGCAACACTTACTCCACAAAAACAAGATACAGGAGATGAGATGCATCATATTTTATGAACAGTTCAAGACAGAAGAACTTAAAGGATTATCTGTATAGAGAAATCTGAAGAAATAGGATGATGCATTTACTTTAAGGCCAACTTCTCTACAGAAAACCAGCTAACATACCAGTGGCTATTTTCTATTATACCTACATATTCCAACATCACAGAAAACCATAAATGTTAAAACAAGCTGCATTTAAAACAGTGGTTCTCAGAGCAAAAGGTAGATTTATTTTTTAAAAACTTGTATTAACTAAGAAAGATTTTAAAGACTAAATTTCCTTAAAAGACTAATACCAACAAAACCACAGCATTAGCTGTAGGTGAGGCATGACAAACTAAAGTTAAATTGTAACAAAATAGGCATAATTATTTTACACTCTAAGATGAGAAAAAATAATATTCATCTGCACCAGTTCTACCTGTACTTCCTTCTCTGCAATGGTCTGAACTTACAGTGGAAGGTGAGTGAACCAGCAGTGAACCAGCTCCAATCTGAGCATCTCTATTCCACTGCCAACCAAACAGCTTCCAAGGATTCATTTCATCAACTGGACTGTTAGACTTAAAACTCATGACCTAAAATCATGTTAGACAACAGAAAAGCTTACTGCCTTCCTAAAGGTAACAATTCCACAGCAAAATGTTCATTCATCAAACTTACCAGTAGAGATACATCATTTGTTAACTAACTAAAATACAAACCTGCAAAGGTTCAGTTACTTTCCCATAAAGTGCATAAGAAGGACTACTGAAGTTTTTCAATCAAGTTGGCTTAAAAAGAAACCATTTAGTTATCTTTCTATTCCTGGGCAATTGCAGGTTGCACCCAAGATCAAAATTAGGGGGTTTGCCACTCTAGGCCTGCTCTTAAGAAAAATAATTGTATCCTGCATTTATGTGCAAAGAACAACTGTCCACTTCCTATCCTAATTCCTGAAGCAGTATTTGATAACTAATGGTATACAAGCATATACATTTGCTTCCAGCCAGAAACTACAGAGTACCTGGGCTCAAGTATCTTTTTTTGGAGGGTTGGAGTGCAGAATGACTCCAATTCTAACTGTGGGAATTCTTAAAATCAGAGGGTTTTGGGAAAGCTGTAAAAGGCAGGCCTCAGAAACAGCGGAACTGCAACTAGAGCTAAGCAGTAGCCGTAAGATTTGTCAGCAGAAAAGTTATATGAGATGTAGAAAGCAAAGACAAATAAAACTATGGTCTGCGTATTAACGCTTAACTCCCTAAGCTGCAGAAAAGTGTATCTAGCAAGATATTAGGAAGTTCTGAGCTTAATAATGGAGCTCTGTGCATTGTATTTTAAGGCTTACAAGCAGGTATTGTTTCTGAAATAAGTAAGCATTGTTTTAACAAAACGTACATGTGCTTCTAGTGGTTGGCTAACACTACTGTCACTATGCTTTTGCTCTGTGCCATTGGTCAAAAAACTTTCAAAGTGAGTTGTAACACTGAGTTCTTCGTCTGCTGTCGAGGACGTGAGCTGCTGGCATCTTCCCACTGTCATAACCATGTAATGAGAGTGATGCTGGAAAATAAACAGCTCAAGATGCATTCCACGGCAGTCCCATCCCATTCGTGATTTTGTAAATAGACCTTTGGCCAGCAATAAATGGTGTCCCATGTGAGGAGGAATTTTAGCCTAGAGGAATATAAAAAAAGAAGATCGTGGACAATTCGGTCGCTGGAGGCCCAGGCTACAAAGAGGAATGGATCATCCCCTTTGTTGTCTATAGCTGATATACTTGTAAGTAGTAAGTAGCAACGTTAGGAGCTCCTGGGCAATGAGATGGGAAACAACTTATCTAAAGCAGAATAAGATGTCTTTTACCAGCTTGAGACAATTTTACAGGATAAAGAATGTTCAGACATCTCAAAACATGAACTAAAAGACTTATTAGTCTAGGTAAAAGCAAATTCTCAAATACAGACTTGAAGTCTGCTTTTACCTTTGATTTCTGAGACCAGATAAACTAGAAAATTTACAATCTAGTCTCTCTTAAAACAAGAAGAGACTTTGGTCAAACTAATGCTTGTCTCCAGAGCTAATAGAGAGCTTTAAACAGAATAATCATAACAGAGACTTTCTTGAACACCAAAACAGAACTCCTAGTTCTGAGACTTTAATTCCAAGCCTTCGTCCTGCTCTGAGGGGATCTCGAGTTTTGTTCAGAGTTCCTTTCCTTCTCCTGGAGTTTCCCCGAACAGCGTAGTCAGCACCCCAACCCCCAAGGGAGAATCAAATAATCTTCCACCTCCAGTCATGTCCTCCATTTCTTCCAGAATTCCCTGTCTCACTGCCACTGCAATTAGACGTCCTCCCATTCCCCCACGAAATCATCCACCCCCAGACTTTCTAAAAAAGCGTTCGGAATTTTCATTGCATTCTGAGACTTTAGGGAGTCAGCAGTCATATTCTGGAGAAGTTGAGAGTCAAACAGGTTAATGAGATAAGAGTTTGGAAAAGTTTTGTAAAACAAAGGCTGCTGTTCCTGTGCTCTGCTCCTTTTCTTCTGCCAGTGATGCGGCCGAATCTTGTTCTGAGATTGTGCAAGCAGAGTCTGCCGGGGGGGTGCTCTAGATCCACTCTGTCTGGCCAAGGGGCTGCCAAAGTCACCCCTGCCACTGTTTCCCCTTCCCAGGAAATCACTCCCCTAGATTGAACTCAGGCAAACAGTTTGCTTTGTAGTTCTGAAAACTCTTTTGGTATAGATTACTCTGCCAAGTCTCTGCCAGAGTTTTTGCTGTTATTAACTCCCCAGCCTCCAGTTTCAGCTAGTAGAGGAACTTTAGATTTAGCTCTGCCTGCAAGATAGCAGACAAGAAGACAGACACAAGCAGCGGGCAGCAACCAGAAGTTGAACAGAACCGAGATGACTCTGCCCAGAGAGATAAATAGAGGTGAAAGAACTCAAGAAAGTTTCTGTAGAAACACAAACAATAAATTTAAAAGCCTTAGAACCTGTCTCATTCACTACTAGGGAGAAAAAAACCATATCAAAATCACAACTCAGACCTAAGAGTTTTCCAGCTAGATCCCTGCTAGCAAAGACACAGTGTGAAACTTGTAACAGTTTATTAGAAAGTACCACAAATTCAGAGTTCGCAGCACGCAAGCAACCCGATTTGTGTGAATCTAAAAAGATCCATGATTCTAAAAAGATACAATTTAGTAAACTGAAATGCAAATTAGCAGATTGATTCCTGTTATGAAGAGAACACATTCCTCAGCCGCTCCATCCAGCAGGAGGGAAGTTGTGAAGAATGTAGAGCTCTCCTCCCACCACCTTCCGAGCAGAGCTCCCAGAAAAGCTAATTGCTGCGGCACACTACTGCCAAGAACTTAGAGCTCTGCTCCCCTACCCTTCTTAGCAGAGCTCCCGAGACAGCTGATTGCTGTGACAACACTACCTGTCCTTCTGTATCAGATACAAGAGTGATAAGAAGAAAAAACACAGTCTAAAGCAGAAGTAAATCTTCCATTTCAACTACCTAATCAGTCTAATATTAATCAAAACTTAGAAAAAGAAAAAAAAATTAGATTCAAATAAACAATTCCTTGTCTTTGTTATAATGATATAAATCCACAATACCAAACTCTTTCTCACCATGATATCAAAAAACTTAAACAAGCATAAATAGTCTTAACTCAATACCCTCAAGTACAAAGTTCAAACTGGCCTCCTCAAAATTAATACACCTTTTAAATAATTTTTCCTATGAAAACATTCCTACTAGATTTACTAATTTTTTCAACAAAACCAAAATTTCTTAATTATAAACAAGACCAGCAACAAGATTTTCAGATTTTCAGTCCTTCCCGCTATTGTTTCAGTAAATTGTAATGAAGATCTAATAATTTTACCTTTTGCATTTAATATTCCTATAGTTCCACCAAAAACACCTATAGCTGTTACATTTCTTTTACCCATAAATACACCCAAGCAAAACAACTTTCCAAAGAACTGAATTATGTCTGTACCATTTAGAATCGCAAGTCCTAAGATCTTTTGGGTGCAATGTTTAGACCACAACCATTGACTTGCAAATTGACCACAACAAATTGACTTGCAGCCTGACTCACTGTGGTAAAACAATCTACAAGCATACCAGATACTAGTGCAAATGTCACTGTAATTTCTCACATTTTAACCCAGTGACTGAGACTTAGCAGCTCCTACAAGGTCCCTCACAAAGATCAGAAGTGCTACTGTGTGTTCACAAAGTACATCCATGACTAACATTACAAGTCCTAAAAGAAAAACAACAACAACAGTATGTCCTTTTGTTGTTCAAAAGCTTCTCACCATCTAAGAGACGTCCTGTCCCAATAGAGAGCAAAACTAGAAGGAGACTTGTGATAAAAACCACCTCAAAACCTGCCACTTTAAAGCTGGACTAAAAAACCGATCATCCTATATAGATTGATCAATAGTCTTTAACAGAAAAAAAATTCAATATCCTTAAAAGATTAGTAACAGAGCAATTACAACAAGATCACATCACACCCACAAACAGTCCCTAGAATTCACCAGTATTCATCATCCACAAAAAACATCAAACTCCTAGAAGTTACTTCACGACCTGAAGATCAGTGAAGTAATTGAAAACATAAGCCCTCTTCAACCCGGACTTCCTTCTTTATCAATGATCCCAAAACACCAGCCTCTTGTCATTTATTTAAAAGGCTGTTTTTGCCACATACCACTTCATCTCAATGATGCTCCAAGAGTTGCCTTTTCAATTCCAGTCATCAATCTAAAAAAGCCTATACAGAGATATCACTAAAAATCACTACCTCAAAAAATAAAGAATTCACCTATAATTTGCCAATACTTTGTTACACAAACTTTATCTCCAGTTCAACAAAAGCATCTAAGATCCATAAATTCTACACTACATAGATGATTTGCTCATTGCAACTCCAACACAGACAGAAATAAAGCAAACTCGTACTAGTGTTGTTACCAAAATCCAAAATGCTAGACTTAAAATTTCTATAAACAAAATTCAAAAAGTTCTACCCTAGAATATCTAAGATAGAAGATGACTGAAAAAACAATTACACCACAGAAAATACAGCTTCAAACCAGTGTCAACAACCTACAATATTTACAATAGCTTTTAAAAAAAATTAAAAAAAATCAATTAAGTCAGACCATTTTGAAAATTACCAACAATGAACTGAGTCCACTTTTTAAAGCTGCAACATCAACTCTCCTAGAACTCTTAACACCTGAAGCTCGTGCAGCCCTCAACAAAGTCATAAAAGCTCTCAAAAAACAAGCTCATCGCTGTAGTCCAAAAAAAAATTCTTTTTTGCAATTTTAAGAAAAAAAATTACAACTTTGTAGTCTCATTTTTCCATATGACCTTTCTAAGAAAAATCTTTTGCTGATAATAAAATAAGTTTTTCTTTCCTACAAGTTTCCAAAGATTATTTTTACAGTTTCAGAAACAATAGCACAAATTGTAATTAAAGCCAGAACAAGACTGTTAAGTTTAGCAAGTCAAAAATTTGCATCTATTTACCTTTGAAAAAAGATTATCTTAATTAGGCATTGCAAAATTCTGATGATTTGCAATATGCATTTTTAAATTTTCCAAGTATTTGTTCTGTTAATTACCCAGCTCACAAATTATTGCAGTCAAAATTAAGTTTTAGGAAAAAACCTATGTTGAGTAAAGAACCTTTAAATACAATAACTCTCTTCACTGATAGATCTAGCAAAAGTCACAAATCAGTTGTAACTTAGTTAAACCAAGCAACTACAGCTTAAAAATCGGATATTAAAATAGTTGAAAAATCTCAAATTGTTGAGCTTGTTGCTGTAGTTCAAACTTTTCAGCTCTTTCCACAACCTTTTAATTCAATTACTGACTCTGCTTATGTTGCTAATGTAGTTAAAAGAATAAAAGATCAACTTTAAAAGATGCTAGTAATGACACTCTATATCATTAACTTTCATGTCTTTATACAACTTTGCAATATAAAACTAATCCATATTTTGTTTCTCACATCAGAGTTCATTCTTCGCTTCCAAGATTTTTAGTAGAAAAAACTGCGAGAACAGGAAAAATGACAAGTTATTTCAAACACTTTACCAAACATTTTTGAACAGTCATTTATTTTTTTCACCATACACTCAAACACTTGTGCGAACGTTTCGAATTTCCAAAAGTCATACTAAAACTATCATTAGTACTTGCCCTGACTGTCAACTTGTGCAACCTCCTGTTTCTACAAGAGCGGTCAACCCACAAAGTTTACAAAACCTACAGTTACAACAAAAAAATATCACTAAATACCCTTCCTTTAGTAAATCTAAGAAGATCCATGTTTCAGTAGTCATGTTCTCTGGTGCAGTTTTTGCTTCTCTTCACACAAGTAAAACAAGTAATGATACCTGTCAACATTTTTTGCAATCTTTTACTTCATTGATTGTACCGCAGAAAGTAAAAACCGGCAACAGTCCCACATATATATCTCAAAAATTAGCCACATTTTTAAAATATTGAAGTGTTTGTCACATCTTTAGCATTCCTCAGTCTCCCACAAGTCAAACAATTGTTAAAAAAACACATCAAACATTAAAACACATTCCTAATCAACAGAACAGGGGAGTAGAGGTCACACCACAGATGAGACTGAACAAAGCTTTATATGTTTTGAATTTCTTAAACAGCTATGTTGCAGAACCCAATCCACCAATTTTTAGGCATTTGTCAAATAATGCATATGCAAAATTGAAAAAAAAATTTGCATTCTAATTATAAACCCTGAGACAAGACAAATTAAAGGTCCTTTCCGATCAATCACTTGGCACAAAGAGTACGCTTCTGTCTCTACAGGTGTGGGAATTAAGTGAGTCCCAGCAAAAAATGTCAAATCATATTGCATCCAAGAACGTGTTGACTAGTTCAAGACCATAGATGCAAGTACACAGACATGAGCCGCACAAAGAGATCACGGGTCACGCCTGACATTCCTTGTCCATCAGTAGAATATGCAAACTATGATTTTATGCTATTTATAAAAGTGTCAGTTGTTGATTTCATAGAGCTCTTTTGGCAAAAGCGTGGGTTTTGTTTTGTTATGCTACAGATCCCCTCTATTGGATTTTCAAATGTGAAATTTTTATTAAAGGTCAAAAGTAAAGTTTCTAAATTGATATAAATGGGAAAATCTTTTGCCAAAAATTAACTCACAAAAAAGACAGAGCAAAATTGAATGTTAGGCTGACTTTGTTGTGCACGAACAATAATAAAGCAGTTTTTATCATATAAGAGAGAGAGGTAGGAAATGGATTCCCAGAGAGTTCTCGAAATCTTACAAAGATAGTGGATGAAGGTATAGAAATAGAAGAAGGTTTTGAATTAAGAGCTTGGAACTGGTGAGACTTTTTCGAACAAAAAATCGTAATTGCTATCAGATATGACTTATACCATTTGAGCTGACTAGACTGTCACAGCATCAAAATTGCTGTGTTGTAATATACCAACGCCTAGTGCAAACAAAAAGATGTTTTAAGCAAGTAATAAGCAGATATACTACAGTAAAGCTATGAAATGCAAGGTAGTTAATAAATGACACGATTATGAAGGTTTCTTTTTAGTTGGATCGAGAGGAGGAATTGTGGGAATCCTTAAAATCAGAGGGTTTTGGGAAAGCTGCAAAAGGCAGGCCTCAGAAACAGCAGAGCTGCAACTAGAGCTAAGCAGTAGCCTTAAGATTTGTCAGCAGAAAAGTTATATGAGATGTAGAAAGCAAAGACAAATAAAACTATGGTCTGCGTATTAATGCTTGACTAGAATAACTGCCTAAGCTGCAGAAAAGTGTATGTAGCAAGATATTAGGAAGTTCTGAGCTTAATAATGGAGCTCTGTGCATTGTATTTTAAGGCTTACAAGCAGGTATTGTTTTTGAGATAAGTAAGCAGTTTTAACAAAACGTACATGTGCTTCTAGTGGTTGGATAGAATTACTGCCACTATGCTTCTGCTTTGTGCCATTGGTCAAAAAACTTTTAAAGTGAGTTGTAACATTGAGTTCTCCGTCTGCTGTTGAGGACGTGAGCTGCTGGCATCTTCGCATTGTCATAACCACGTAATGAGAGTGATGCTGAAAAATGAACAGCTTGGGACGTGTTCCACAGCAGTCCCGTCCCATTTGTGATTTTGTAAATAAAAAAAAAGCCTCATCTGTTCATCATTTCTCATATTGTTTCCCCAGCCATATTCATCTTGTTCTAAGCCCTGTGGAAGCAGTCTAACAGGCAGAATATGCTATTAAAGCTCAAAATAGCAGCCACTTTAGTACATATTGTGCATAATATTCAAGACTATGCCAAAATCTGCTGTATTTTGGACTTCCTTTAGTCCCCAGTGCAGGCAACTAGTTCTTGATATTGTAGCAGCACCCGTACTTACACAATAGGTGGACTCAACCCACTATTACGCTGGACTCAACCCACTATTACGCTATGCAAAAATCCTGCAATATTAAGGCAGTCAAAAGCAATTTTGAATTATTTTCAGCTATATGAGAAGTTTCTCTTGATAGCATCAAGAATTTCAAAAGAGCATCTGCTCCAAAAATGTGAAAACCTACAGAGAAAAATAGAAGCAAAAGTATTGTTTCAATCAAATGTGCAGAGCTGGTCACAAGCCAAACATTTGCATAAGGTTTTCAGAGAACGTCAAACACTGAAATATTAAGAAACAGAAATATTAAGTTTTAGAAGTTTTAATAAAATGACATAGTTAATTGTTTTACAAGATCCTGGATGACTTTTTCAGAGTGTGACGGAGCACTGGCAGAGATGCAGATGATTAAGCACTGCAATAATGAAAACAGTAAGTGTTGTTATAATGCCTATTGCTATATAAACGACTATGGGGGATCAGTGAAATAATGCCTGCTGCTATATAAACAGTCATGTGTGTTTATACCTTTTGGGAGCAATTATAAAATCTTAGATTATTGAACTCTTCACATGTTGCTTCCCTTTGTTTTATTGAATCTGGCTAGTTGTTCTAGCTCTGAACACCTATGCGGGTTTACTGAAAAACCCTTAAGCTACAACATTAGTGAAACATGTTGTAGTATCAATAGCTCTTTAGATAAATATATAATGTACCTCCAAACTAAACATCTAAAAATAATTTTCATTTTTCATACTTAAAAAGACTATCAGCAAGCATCAATTACAGTTTGGAAGTAAACATAATAAAAGGGTTTTTAAAACTTTTTAAAGATTCTTGGGGAAGTAGGAACTGAAAAAAGAAAAATAATCACTGTGATTATAATAAGTTTTGAAGTCTTGAAGTTCTCAATCTTGCTTCCAGAAGGAGCAAATAGAGAATTGCCACAGTAGTGACAGGCCTCATCCAAGCAAGAGGAAGTGCTCAAATACAACAGCTGTTTCAGTAGATATTATGACTTATCTTTAATATGCCTATGTCCATGTCCCGGAGTTACACCTAAAAAGCAGATGTTTACTCTGCAACTCATTTAAGAATATTAAACTAACAAGAAAGCAAGTTACATTCACATCCTTGAAGACCCATGTCCTTCATCAATCCATTGAACATATGCTTTCAAGTTCCTCAAGCCAACCCGGCATGCCTAAAGCCTTCACTAAAACCATCTTAATAGACTCCCACCACAGTTTTGATCTAGCAATAGCAAATAAGCCACACAAACAATGACCAAAGCAATAAGAGGAGATAACTGCATTTTATGCTATACCATTGAAGGATACTTACAATCAGTTATTTTTAAAGCATGCTTAGTCTGAACTAACCTGATTTGTCCCACACTTTCAAGGGAGATGCTGTTATCACAAATTTCTAGAATGGTTTGAGTTGGAAAAGACTTTTAAGCTCATTCAGTTCTAACCCCGCCCCCCCCAATGGGCCTAGATACCTCCCACTAGACCAGATTGTTCCAAGACCTGTCCATCCTGGCCTCAAACACTTCCAGGGGTGGGGCAGCCACAGCTTCTCTGGGCAACCTGTGCCAGGGCCTCAACATCCTCACAACCAGGAATTTCTACCCAATATCCCATCTAACCCTGTCTTCCAGCAGTGGGAAGCCATTCTCCCTTGTCCTGTCATTTCAGTCCCTCTCCGGATCNTTGGAAAAGACTTTTAAGCTCATTCAGTTCTAACCCCGCCCCCCCCAATGGGCCTAGATACCTCCCACTAGACCAGATTGTTCCAAGACCTGTCCATCCTGGCCTCAAACACTTCCAGGGGTGGGGCAGCCACAGCTTCTCTGGGCAACCTGTGCCAGGGCCTCAACATCCTCACAACCAGGAATTTCTACCCAATATCCCATCTAACCCTGTCTTCCAGCAGTGGGAAGCCATTCTCCCTTGTCCTGTCATTTCAGTCCCTCTCCGGATCTCTTGGAGCCCTTTTAGGCATTGGAAGGGGCCTTAAGGTCCCCCTGGAGCATTCTCTTCTCCAAGCTGAACCCCCAACTCTCCTGGCTGTCTCCAGAGCAAAGGGGCCCCAGCCCTCAGAGCATCTCCGTGGCCTCCACTGGACTCACTCTAACAAGGTTCATGTCCTTCTGATGTCGAGGGCCCCTCACTCTCTCACTTTGACCTGTAACAGTGATAACTAACATTGGAGATGCTACACAGTCTCTGGACCAAGACAGTCACTACTACAGTACAAAAATGTTGTTCTCTACATTAGAGGAAAACATCCTCACAGAGCTCTGGCTGATTCAATTCTCACAAACTGCATCAAATTGAGATGGAAACTTTTTCTCACCGCTGTTTTTTCCTGCCCCAAGAACAGCCTATCTCCTTTCCTCTCCTCTCAGCCTGGAGAATTTTAATTCACTTCCATCTGAAAGGCAGGGTAAATTCATGCATGGAATCTATATACAGGAATGGTTCAGAAGTGATCAGGGAAACTATATTCTCGTCTGATCATAGACCTAATTGTCTTTTACCTTCTTTGATTTGTGCTAGAATTATATTAAGCAGCTTCTTCCTCTTGCATTCATCAAAACACAAAGTCTGATCTCTATTCAAAGACAGCAGCAGCCTCAATTCTAAACGCACAGCAACTTGTACTATTCTGCCAAACATTTATGAAGCATTTTTCTTCTAATTTTCAAAACCTCAGCAATATTTAATACTGGATTTTGGTTTCACAGCAACAGTGTTTATTGGAGATAGATCTCAAGAGAATAAGGAAATAGGAGTATGTGTTTGAGTACATGTAGAACACACTGTAGAACTAAAGATTTAGATGAGCCAAAAAGCTGCGCTTCCCCAAGAACTCTCTCACTGGTAAACAAAACACCCCTCCAGAGAGGTCTCAAACATTAGCCTTCATGGTTTCAATCTGGTGTCCAGTAAGGGAAACCATTGTCAAAGACAGGCTGGGAGAAATAGCCACTCATGTAAGTAAAGTATTCCTGTAAAACTTAGCAGTTTACTGGGCTTGTTACAGAAACCAACATATATGGGCCCCATGCCCATAAAGGTACACCTCATATGCCATGACTGTTTCATAAAAGAACATTTAAAAAGGCAATTTAGAAGATAGAGCAGTTACTAGCCTCCAAAGAACTTCCCCCACTCCCCAGTGAAGCACTCAATAACTAAAACCATGTTTACTGCAGTCTTGCTGCATTTATAGCTTGATAAGATGAAACTATAGAGCACATAACCTTTACAGGTTCGGGTCAGAGCTTCTTGTTCAGTATCACTAATTGATGTTCACTGGATTATAGGAAATGGGCACACTTATTTCCTATGACTTCATTCATCCAGAGCTTTTGTATTAAAAATCATTACATCAGGCACAGGAGGTCAGATGTGCAAAAGTCAAAAGAGGAAAGATAAGTAACATTCTGTTCCTCCATCTTAAACAAGAAATTTTCTCTGTGTGTTTAGTTTCCCAGATGTAATCTGCATACCTGAAGTTTGCTTTTTACCTATATATCAACCTATGAATACCAGAAGGGCAATATTCAGGGAATACACAGGTATGTACAGAGAACGCTCCCACCTTGTCCTGTATGGAAATCAGAGAAAATATATGGTTAGGGTTATAGAGCTACACATTCCTCCTCCACTTCTCTGTTAGTTTCACATTTTAATAAATCCACTCCAAAACCAAGCAATTTTCCGGTATGACACCAGTCCAGCTCTACCCTGTACCTTAAGATGTTGCGAGAAATGAACCCGCAGAATTATTTCAGTGGGCAAACAACAAGATCCATTAGATGTTATAAAAACAAAATATTTCAGCTGTTTGCTCTTTCATGTTGTGTCAGGAAAGCCCTTGTTTTAAAATGGGTGAAATTGAGCTTCTGGCCATTCATTCATCCAGGTTTGTGAACCCTGCTCTTTCAGGTGAAAATGTTTTTGCTTCAAGAAAGCTCTATTCAAAGAGCAAGTGATTCAGCCCATGACACAGAGCTTAAATGGAAAAAGAATTTGGGGATTCTCTGCTCCCAGCCACATACTGCATTTCAGCTGAACTGCTTTCCAGGTATCTATTACGTTACTGTCAGTCAGCAAAAGAGACTGATTTCTAAAAAAGATTAGATTGTGAATCAAATGGGAAGCTCTCTCACTTAAGGAGCACAGAATGAACAGTTTAACCTATGAAAGACATGCTTCCTATCAAGATAACACTACCATTCAGTGAACTCCACTTGGCAGGAAGACGCATCAATATAGGAAATGGTTCCCCATACCATGGATGATATTTCAAACTTAAAAGCTGAGGTTAGAGAGTATTAAACCAAGGACAGTTCAGCACTGGTCTTCCTGAAAACGTCAACTCATACGTGCTAAATTGAACCAGAGCTTGTTTTTTTCCTAATTACACAATATTAACTTCACAAATATTCACACGAATTACACACAAGGCCAGCAGAGAGATGCAATAACCCTGGCCTCAAACAGTTCCAGGGGTGGGGCAGCCACAGCTTCTGTGGGCAACCTGTGCCAGGGCCTCACCACTCTCACAGCCAAGAATTTCTGCTCAATATCCCATCTAACCATACCCTCTGGCAGTGGGAACCCGTTCTCCCTTGTCCTGTAACTCCAGGCTCTTCTCCAGGCACTGGAAGGGGCTCTGAGGTCTTCCTAAAGCTGTGTCTTCTCCAGGATGAAAAACCCAAGCTCTCCCAGCCTGTCCATACACGAGAAGTGCTTCATCCCTCCGGTCACCCAACCACACTGGTCATCTCACCACAGCTGCAGGAGCCTCCAACATTGCCTGGGCTTAGGCTGCAGGTGCCAGGCTCTGTACGAGTTGAACACCCAAGATCTGCTCCTTCACAGAGCAAGTTAATATTGACCTTTGCCTACAGACAAGGATAAGCAGGCTTTCAGCTGAATAAAAGCCAGGATTTCAGTTACAGCTAATCCAGTCTCATTTTAACCTATTTTTTCTTGGCATGGGTGATAGGAAAGGAAAAAAAGAAAGCCTTTCCAAAAAGTTTGCAAAAAACGTATATAAATTCCCCAATTCTAAATGATCTGGCTAAGTATCAGCTCACTGTTACCCTAGGAAAGTTTCAGGAATGAAACTTCTCCTAAGAGCTTTTGGCTCTACACAGCTGGAGAAGGTACTTCGTGGTGTTTCAGGTGCAGTCCCTTCCTCTTAACATGGAAATGAAAGCTTGGCACTTCACAAGACAAGGAGTAGACTCTGGCTTCAATCTGTGCTCTTTCAAGAACACTTTTCCGTATGTAGCTAAATTGGCCTTGGATTCAGACGGTGCATTCTTTCTGAACTGTATGCTTTATGATCTTAGTTTAGGGGCCTCATAAAAGATGTAGTGCGCAAGTCACAGTATCCTACACTCAAAGAGCCATAACCACTGCATATACACCCACAGAACTCTTAAAGACACTTCTCTTTAGAGTTTATTGCCAAAACAAATTTCTAAGCCTAACATTTCTGCTGTTCGACTTCCCATGAAAAAGTTTTTAGTTTCTATTATAGAGTTGATTTTCTCTCATGTTTGATAGTCTTAACAGAGCCAGAAACTGAACCTCTTGCCTCATTTCATGTTTAACAGCTGAGTTTCAGTTCAGCCTCTGACATATGGCACTAGTACATAACCTTTCAACTTTAATTCCATGCAGGTATTAGGAAGACGGCACTTTAACTACACCTACAATGTAACAAGAATTTTGGTTTTCTTCTATGGTTCTGTGAATGTTACCTTGTGCATTAGACAAGCAACTCATCCACAAAGCAGCATTCCCAGGAAAGCATCACTGGCTGCTCAGCTTCTCAAGGAGATTACACAAAGCACATAAACACCACCTGCCACCATGTGGACACAGTAGCCGTGGACACACAAAAGGAGGGCTAGACATTAGTTACTTCCCTGCATCTGTACTCTATTGATGAGAAAAAGAACCTTGGGGGAGCTGACAAGAGAGTGATTTTTTTTTTTCATATCAAATAGCAAAGTTCATGTGTTGCTAATGACTGTCAGGTGAAAGCAGAACTATTCTTTGGCCAGGGCTAAGCAAGTGATGCCAATGTGAATAGGAGTATCAGTCTAACACAATTCAATAGTGGTCTGACAAAACAAATGAGGATGAGAAAAGAAGCCTTCCCTTTGAAACAATCCCGATCACAGCATTTAGGCTGAACAGAAGAAAAAATAATCTTAAGTCATACACTGTAACAAATTCCACAGGTTTCACTAAACCTGGAAGTGATGCCTGGAAGATGATGCTCTGTCTGACACCATATGCAGAGACTCTGCTAACAAACACCAACGATGGACTTTTTACATGGGCAGACAGGGATAGGAAAAGGGGAAGAGATTTAAACTAAAAGAGGGCAGATTTAGATTAGATACTAGAAATAAATTCTTTACTGAGAAGGTGGTGAGGCCCTGGCACAGGCTGCCCAGAGAAGCTGGGGCTGCCCTACCCCTGGAAGTGTTCAAGGCCAGATTGCACAGGGCTTGGAGCAACATGGTCTAGAGTTGGTGTAAGGAGGGTGTTGGTGGGGAAGGTGTCCCTGCCCATGGTCTTCAAGTTCCCTTCCAACTCAAACTGTTAAATGATTCTATGAACTGAGGTAAGACACACACACATTCACTCCTTGGGTTGGCTGTAGGAAAACAAAGAGTTGTAAAATGGTCCAAATTATTTGACACTTGGTTTTTGCAAGTCTACTTTTCAAGAGACATTAATTTAGACAAAGACAGAACACCACCACTCCTGAGGCCATGTCAAATAAAGCCAGATGGAGATAGTGACCCAAGTCACAGTAAAAGAATAAAAGGGCTCTCACAACAGTCATACAGCTGCCCTCTGGTTCTGTGGTAAAGCTGAGATAAGACTTCGAATAAGAAATCCAGAAGATTAAGAGGCAAATTAATTTGATGTCCTTCAGTGGCTAACTGAAATAGCAAATAATTTGACACTTAAGAGTGTAAACAACTTGACTGCCCCATGCAAGAAAACAGCTGCAGTAAATTCCTTTCTTACTGGTAGCTAAAGAAACCAGCTTTACAGCTCTATTGAAATTATGTCCTCTACAAGCAATCTGGGAACTGGACAAGGAATAATGCCTGTCAAGTATCATGCAAGAGACAACCTCATGAACACTTAAAGAAATTGGAATTTTGATGAACAAGATGGACATGCTCTCCTCAATGGCTACACATCATAAAAGTATGCATTAGACATAATGGCCAATACAGGACAGAAATAATTTAATAGAGAATCACAGAATTGTTTGGATTGGAAGTGACCTTCAAGCTCATCTCATTCCAACCCCTTGCCTTGGGCAGGGACACCGTCCACTAGAGCAGGCTGCTCCAAACCACATCCAACCTGGCCTTGGCCACCTCCAGGGATGGGGCAGCCACACCTTCTCTGAGCAACCTCTCCCAGGGCCTCACCACCCTCAACTTTCTGGGTATACAATTTTAGGCAAGTTATTCTCCCACAGTACACTGTGTGTGCTCACTAGGGACTCATTCACCTCAGGGAGGATGGTCACTAAATTAAGATCAACTCATCATATGTAATGAAGAACCCACTCTGAAGTCAGGCCAAAGCAATTAAGCTCTGGGAATGAAGGAAAGAGACAGCAAAACATCCAGTAAAGCAGCTATGAAGATGCTTTCGTTTTACAGGCCTGTGACTCAAAACTCAAAGCCACTGCACTCTCAATGCCTCCTATTTCCAAGATTTTTTTAAAAAAATAATTAAATAATTGAGATGGAAAAACCTAGAGCAGCAAGACCACTGCTCAAGCACTTGTGAGAGCTCAGTTCCACAAAGTCCATGTCTGTACTCCTGCAGAACTGGGTGCCACCTACATCATATGTTCAGACCAAAGAGAACTCTGAGAGATGCCATTTTGACCTTCTTCTGTGTTCACTTATCACCCACAAAAACCCTCACCAAGCTTCAGGAATTTCCTATATTCATCCACAATAACAAGAGGCTTTCATGGTGTAATCTCAATTACTCCGCTGTAAATACCAGGACAAGAATTCACTTCTTTCTCCTACTAAAGCCTCAGCTTCCTCAGATACTTCATACATATGCCTAACTTAGGAGCTACAGAGTTTATGGGGTTAGTATTTGCTGAATGCTCTCCCACTGTCTAATGCTTTGGAGAGCTATGCAATTCACTCCCATTTTTAGAAACTCAATTGCACTTCACCTTTGATAATGATAGTGAATTTTTTGGTAGGTATTATTAGACATCAGTGACTAATTTCTCTTTGAAAAAAACCACGTATATCTATGCTAGTGAGAGTCAAACAGCTGAAATCTTAAATGGAAATTTACAGCCTTAAATAATGTTATCCAATTCAAAAAGCTCCTCTGTGAACTTTGTGAGGGATTCAATTTACAAACAGGAAATATGGGTATTGAAACAATTCGTGCTCACATACAGATGGAAGTTATTATGAACTCTTGGAATTAACACACATTGATTCAACTTTGGAATGTAACAGCAAAGCAGGTTTCTCAAAAAAAAAAAACTCTACCAAGCCAGCACTAAGCTGCTTCTAATTCCAGATGAATTCTCCTGAGTGCAAGATGTAGTTTCCAGTGTGATTATCCTGCTGTTTTACAAAATGGTACCACTTTATCTCTGGAAGAGTTTTTATGTCAGTAATTTTATTTAATATCAATCCCATCTCACTTCTTCCACACTCACATTTCTCCTTGCTGCCAGAATTCTAGGTAATTGTAAAAGGAAAAAAAATCTGTGAAACCAGAGAAGCTTATACAAGCAATTTAAAAATATTTTTTTAAGGTGATTGAGTTTTTCTGGGCTCTTTGTTTGTTGCAATGTTCAAAACTTGCTTGAATGATTCAAGTGAGGTGATAGAGACCCAGGCTCTTGTTTTCATGCTCCAGTGAAGTCACCACTATTCTTCCCAGGCACCTCCAACCTTCCCACAGCACAGAAGGAATTAAGCAACTGATTTACATTTATTCCTGACAAAGAGGACTGATTCTCTGAATCAAATGTGATTATTTGATAAGGCAAACACTATTGGCTGATGGCCGAGAGATAAGAGAGAGTCAGCTGCTCATTCTCTGTCCAAACTTAATTTTTCACATATCCACAAGAACTAAGCATATCTGGACACTTCTCTGAAAGCAGCCACAAAGTCTGCTAAAAGCTACGTAAATTAAACAGTTTCGGCATCCCAAGAAACACACAAAGAACTCAGACAATCTTGGGTTTTTAGGTCAAGTCACCCCCAGAGCACAAAGGTTTTGTGATGCATTTCTGCACATTATCTACCTGCTCTGCTTTCAGAACGGAATTTCCCCTTGGCAGAGCTATAAAAAGCAGCAATATTTGACCAAGGACATCAAAACAATCTCAGGCATTAACATGTGAACCACTAGTGTTCTACTAACCATTTGAAGTTTGGCCACTGACTAGCTTGCACCAGCACCAATGACCCTAAGTAGAGTTGGAAACTCTTTATACCAATACATACTTAAAGCCTTCATTTACTTTTGTAAGTTTAAACATATGCCAGTGATTTCAGAAACGAACTGCAAGGAATTGGAAGGCAACATGGGTGAGTGACTGTGTATTCAACCACCCAGTCCATGAAAAAGGACAAGAAAATCAGAAAGAGAGGTTTCAGTAGGTTTAAGAGTGGTAACAACTCAGAGGTGACAAGTCAAAGAGATAAACAGGAAAACAAGTGAAGTGGTTACAGTTTCTATACAAAATCACTACAGGCACAAGTGTCAAGTATTCCAAACTACATGAACAGGAAAGACAACCACCCTGGGCTCAATGAAAAATTCATCATTTTGATGAAAAAAATGACAGAGCTTCTTGCTTGCATCACATAACTGAATGGCAAACTCCAGAATAAGGTAAAAACCAAGAAGGGCTGAAAGGCAAAGCAAGCAGCATCACAACTCACAAGTTACAGAATGAACCAGTAAGCAGAGATTAAGGAAAGCACTGATTTGATAGTAATGAAGAGAGAGATCTATCAAAGCATTTGAGGGAAAGACTAATCCCTTCTTCTCACTAATCTTCCCACTGGAGGTCAAATGTGAACAGCTGGCTGCCATTACTAATACCACCAACAAGGAGGTACAGTCTAAGATACATTAACAGCCTGGCTAAGCGAATTTCCAAGGTAAGTTGGACTTCATTAACTTTGTCTTAAGATATTTTAGCCTTTAAGTAATTTCAGAGGTTATTGTCCAAAATACACTAAGCATGGGCAAGTCTAGAAAATGGTAAATGCAATCCAAGCTTAAAAAACAAACAACACAGAAAGACTCAGAAGCTTTACTTCAATTTGGGATAAGGAATGGCAAAAAAGTGATGGAAGAGAAAACTGGAAAAACAAACAAAACTAGTAGAAACTAAGCATAAAAAAGTCAGATTTTTCAAGAAAAAACCTGTAACACTAATGTAATTTCAAACAGGTTAGAAACAGAAATGTATTTCTTTTGGAATTTAAGTATCTTGGCATTTTCTGGTATAATATGCTCACAAGCATGCTGGGGAAATGGGATATTGATGAAGTACAAGTGAATACAGAGAAAGTACTCTTTGGGTGTAATAAAGAATGGTTCATGACTACAACTGAAGTGCTGGCAAAATGGGACTCCACTTGGAATAACAGAATCCCAGTTCTATCCAATATTTTAATTAGGTAATCTGGATAGGGCATAGGCTCTGATGCAGCCAAGCATAAAGCTGAGACTGAGTTCTCAACCTCTAGTGTTATGCCACCAAAGCAGAAACACGATTAAGAACAAAAAAGTTCATCTTTAAGAATACATTCAAGGTACAGCATGTAAAATGTGAATTAAACAAGTCACTGCTGTGACAGCTGCAGCTAGTCTGAAGCTGCACAGATAAATTTGGCCATAACAGAACCCCAACTGGACTAGCCTAGTTTGTTAAGCCAACCCTCAAGTAAACACCTTGTTAGACCTGAGACCTTGGAAAAGGCTTCAAAAATTGAGTGACAGTACAGAAACAGTGTGTGTGTAGTTTGGATAGTATTGTGTGATCTCACAGGGTGAAAAAACTTAGATTTGGAATTTTAGTATATGGTGATATATGGGAGCCAAGATGGAGAATTTTGGGTGTGGGTTAGTTGTCTTTTTTGCACCTTCTTCTTCCTTCTTCACAAATCTGGGTGGTTTGCTCTAATTGGGTGAAAGATGTCTGTGTTGCAGGTTTCGGGTGATCATAATTGGGTTAGAAGCATAAATGATATAGATGTCAACTGTATATTGGACAATTGGGACTTAAATAGCCTTGAATAGACACCATTTTAGCTCACTTTCTCGACTTGTTAAGAGAGAGCTCACATCTTGTGAGTCTGTAATAGATAAGGACAATAAACTTCAGAGTGAGACTTCAAAAACAACGTCTCCTGAATTTTATTCGTCCTGACCTTGGAGCAAGAAAGAGCCTGGTATTCCAACACCCGGGTAAGACAATGATAGGTTGGATTTGAATGCAAAAAGGGGAGCCCAGGCAATCCCATTCAATCCTGAATGCAGACATCTAGTTGGCCAGTGAGCTGGGTGGTGTTGAGACCTCGACCAATTGGGTGTTCAAGTGTGGAAGATTTGAACTCCCTATAAAATGGGGCATCCATCAATAAACATTGGCTGTTGTCCCTCGGGTGTGTTCAGTCAGGTGCCTGTCTCCAGAACTGCGACAAATGTAACAACCTGCACAAATTCAGAATGGACTGTTGTGTTGCTGTGCAGAAGATACCTGGGGCTGTTGGTTGCACAGAATCATAAGATTTACTCTGCTAGGCTTTTAAGAGTACAAACCTATTAGAACCCAATGAACTCGAAATAAAAGGACAAGACTTGGGAAGCATTTCTCCCATCCTATTCAATGTTTTGAAAGCAACAGTTGTGCACTGTATCCAGCTTAGGGCATTGCATTTCAAGAAAAATGTGGATTCAGATGGAGAATTTGAGACAAGAGAAGTGTTGAAAAGTGGTTTTTCAATGCATAAAAGTTTGCAAAGATGAAGAGACTTAAATGGATCAGATTATTAAAATGTATAAACAAAGGCAAGTCAGGTTTGGACTCAATGTCAGAAATTAGCTGTCTTTAGTGGCTAAGATAGTCAAGCACTGGAATTAAGCAGTACTTACATCACAGGCTTTTCTTCACAGAACATCACCATGGACAGCATAAGAGCACCTAATCCTGCCCTAGGACTATAAACCAGTTGAAACAGCCAGGCCTCTTTCAGACCAGCTTTCTAAACATTCTCTGAATTCCATACCAAACGTGTTAGCTGCAGGTATTGCTGCCATCTCAAATACAAGTTTGCACAGTTTCTTGCATTTTTCAGAGTAAAGGATGTTTTTTACAATACATTAAAAACAAGGTTGATTAGAGGACTTTTTAAATAAAAATCACACATATGCAATACTTCATATTTTCCATGTATTGTTTTCTTATGAGGGTAGAATACTAGTTGAAGTAATAATACAACAAAATTAAAGACACACAAGCAAGAGTTACACTAATAGATCTTCAAGTACAACAGAATAAAAAAACAGACAATATTTACAGTTTTCAAAACAGTGTGAAGTCTATAGACTCATAGAATGTACTATTTGAAAAGGAAAAGATTAATTATTATCTGGCAAGTCCTTCTCTAAGCACCACAGAAGAAAATCTCAAGCACAAAGCTTAAGATAAGTGAAAATTATGTTTTCAAGGATATTTTTCTTAGCTCACAGGTTTTTACCACAGAGAGCTGCATCACAAGACAGCACATGCAAACTCATGTCATATTGACACCAAGCAGAGAATACATATAAATAATAATAAAAAATAATCTCAAGTGTACTAACCTGTGCTATATTTTTGTTGAGAAGATAAACTCCATATTCAAACTGAAGCTTCTCCCCTCCTTTTGCATATAAAGGAAATCTGATGGGGAAAAAAAAGGGAGGGGGAAAGTATTTAAGGTAAAATTATTCAGATGCTTATGTAAACTTCAAAAAGCCCTAGCTTCCTTTTCTGAGAAGGTAAAAATTTAAAAAGCTTCCTTTGTTGACTTCTCCCAGGAACCCCTCCATACGATGTATTTAGGAACCCTCTGCAACTCATCAATCAGCATTTAAAAACTGATGCCAAAACTCAGCTATGGAATTCCATTTTTAAAGTACTTCATGTTTTTTAAAGACACCTTATGATTCTCCCAGAGCTGCAACATCCCTATCACCAAACAAAGTGTAATTTCAGAAACACACAGCACAATTCCAGATCCCACGTTATCCCTCTGCTTTCACCCAGTCACACTTGGTTAACTCATTTCCAAACAGAAAAAAGTTGTTCTCTTTTAAAAAAGATGTTCTCTTTTGATCATTATCCTGTGACTGACAGAGCACAAAGTCCTTTACACAGAGAAGAAATTTGCAGGCTCACTTACCAGAACAACATTCCGAATAGAAGTGATTCCTTTCAACAAACTTGACACATGCAGCAAAGGCCTGAGTCACAGGATCATACATCACTATAGCCCTTGCAAACATTTTATTACTGATCTTTATTTTTCCTATGTAATAAATATTGCTCACCATTTAAAATATGTAGCAAATAGCTTGTAAGAACATAGCATGGGCACTGCTGCATGAGACAAGACAACTTAAACATTAATTTAAATATTGAAACTCTTTGACAGCTTCTGGATTAAAGAATGTACTTTTATACGTCTGCTTAAAGAATCTCTGCTTAAGTGAAGAAGTTCTCAAACAGCTTTAACAGCTGTACACTGTACTTCTAAGGACTGTCTTTGACTCCTCCCCAGCACCAGAGGTTAGGAGGTCTTCAGGGTCAATTCAGCAATCTTAGTACAAACTAAAATTTATTTTTATGTGATCTGCAGCATGAATCAAGCTTTTGCCTTTTTACAAACCACATTCTGCAGCTCCTAATCAAGATGCTGAATGAATTATCCACATAAAGGCCACACTACAGAAGAAACCAAAGTCTCTCTCAAATACAAGATAACAAATACAGGAGATCAATATCTACTAGAAACAACACACATTCTGGAGAGGTGATCATGCAAAGTGAATTTTATCATCCATCAGCCTCATTTGTAATTTTAAGACTTATACAGTGCCATTAAAGCTAAAGGTTAAGAGGTCACAGTCACAGCAGATGAAATATTGAGATGTCTGCTTCAGGTTTTCTGCTACTTTCAAACTTGCTAGGTCTCTTAAAGTTGAGGAACATTAAAATCTCTGTGAATCGTATATATCCATCTCACCTTGCTT
Source organism: Irena cyanogastra (assembly GCA_013397155.1). NCBI lineage: Eukaryota > Metazoa > Chordata > Aves > Passeriformes > Irenidae > Irena > Irena cyanogastra. The sequence continues at coordinate 264,854 of VWZV01010734.1, read as the reverse complement.
AATAGATCTATAAATCAAACTAGCTCCCCATGCAAGAAAATGAAACCTTTCCAAATGAACCCATGCTACAAAATTTCTGCAACACATTATTCTAATTGTAAAATACAAAGCAAGAGGAATTAATTTCAATATCTCCAATTACAGTACCCAAACAGAGCAAGGGTTAGATTTAAAGAATAGCTTTACAATTAACAGTCTAAAACTAACCAATTTTTTTACAATAAAAACAGCATTAGGAACACAAACCATGAATGCTACCTAGAAGGTAGCATTTCATGAAGTCACTGGTAATGGGAACCATGCATTCTATTATTAGACACAGAGCTCTTTGATCCATGCAGTATAGAAAGGGAGTAAAAACTGATTTATGGTGCTCACTGACATCTCCCACACACAGATTCTTTTAAAAGGGAAAATCAGGCTTTTCTGCTTATCACGTTGATCCTGCTTCTTTGCCAATATTCAGATTTCTACCCTCTAACTTCCACTAATTAATATTGAAACACTTCATAATCACTTAAATGAAAGTCTTGAAAACTGTCAGTGAATGTCTCTGCATATACACATTTATGACTCAAGAGAAAAATATTCCTAAGTTTCATGCCTCTCTCTTTGTGTTTTATCTTGCTTGCTCATTAAGCCTGATCACAAGCAATAAACTCAAGGGAGAGGAACCCAAACATTTTATGTAGTGCTTCAGTGAGTATAACTGAACCCAACTTGAACTGCTGCCTCCCTGTGTGAAATTCTTCTTGCCCACTCCACAGAAAAGCACTGACTGTAAGCTTTATCTCTCCCTTTAGCATGCTGCAAAAAGCTGAGTCTGCTGTGTAAGGATTTAGTTATACTAAATACTTTTGAAAAACACTATTTTAGTGTTTTTATAACCACAAAATGCATAATAAAATTCAAAACAGCATCCGCCTACCTATTCTGCTCCAAAGTGCACCTTCCTTCTTTCCATTCTTGCTGATATGTTTGGGTAAAAAAATCACTAAGCTCCTTTAAAGCAAAACACAGATACTTATTCTGAGCTAAAAAATTTGAAGGAGTGTAATATGTGTAGTGCAAATAAGCAAAAAACATAAGCTACAGGTACCCTTTCTATAATCAACAGAAAAGATTATCTAAGAGAAGTTATTGAGTGTTGGAAATTCGTTCTCAGTCCAGAACAGAGCTAAGAAGTTGAGCTCTGGTCCTCCTCAGAGCAGTACTTGCACAGTCTACAAAACCACGCATCTGCCATGTGAACAGTCAGGAATTATGAACAAAACAGCTTCTGCTCAGTGAGGGTCAACATGTGCCTTTGTAAAAATATGTTGTCATTTACATACACAACTATGGAATATGACATTTCAATAGCACGGAGACGTCTTAAAATACAGTGCTAACACACTCTGAGTTTACAGAAGATGATCTATTTCTGTATATAAAGAGACAGGCAATGCAGCAATAGTAGTTTTAATAGTGACTTGCAAAGAAGATCCTGGTTCAGAGAAGATTAACGTGATGCAAGAAAAAACCCACCATGTTTAGTAGCTTGTAACAGGTTTACCCCATTTGGAGCTGTTTCTGCACCTGGCATTCCCACTGCTTTTAAGACATACCAGCAATGGTAAGAGCCTGTACTGGGGAAAAGCACAAGAACTAGGAGTGATTAAGGGAATAATCAGCCAGCAGGCATGTGTAAAGGTGGCTTTAAGATAATTGTGCCAAAGATGCTGAAATTAAACAAGCCCCCCTCTGAATTCAGAAAGTGGAGATCTCTGGATAAGAGTGATCCAAACTGCACACCAGATTGATTTGAACCAGATGGTCAATATGTGCTTTGAAAGTCTAAAATAACATACAGAAGATTTTTAATCTTAAAAGCTTACACTTGTTTTGGGAGTCTCATGTTTTGCTTATTTAATCCTATAGAACTGTGACAAACACTAAGATTTACTAATTTTTTTGGAGTCATGTTCTGTTTTATAGGGATCACTGGGATACAAGTCAGATGACCACTGTTACCCAACTGCATCATAATGCTTATCTACAATACACTACAAAACACGTGCAGGACATTTTTAGGCACATAGCTCATATCCCCTTCCATGGCATATCACTTTGGACAAAACCTGTATTTTTCTATGGTGATGCCACAATGACTGAACAGTTTCTCCTCGAGTGAACCAACACTATTATGTTCAAACCCAAGCATTCCCAGCCCCACAAGTTTTGACTGTCATTTCTCACAGATGACCCAAAAAATTAAAAAAAATAAACCCAAAATAATAGAAGCAGATAAAAGACACTTTTAATAACCTCTGAGTAAATTCATTTTAGCGGAGCTTAGAATAGAGATGACACTTCATATGCCCTAACCTTACCTCTCTTGTCCTCACCCACTTGACCTCTCTCCCATCTCTCCTGCTTGGAGGCTTCCCAAGAATAAGCCTCTCCTCTCTACCTGCAATCTTAATTTCAGCAAGTCATTATCCATTGCTTTACTTAGATCCATTCCCTATTAATTCCTGCCACACTTCCTAAGCAGACATCAGGTACTGGATAAAGAACTCTTCTGCTTAAAACTTGTTTTTCTATCAAAGGTACCTAATATTCAAATATTTAAACCTATGGAGAATCTGCTGATATGCAATGAGTAAGGAAAGAAGCGTGAGCAGGTCAAGGCTCAACAGAGTTGTGAAAAAGAATAAGCAAGGCAGAGGTTACATGCTTGGTTCACAGTTGCCCTGATGGGGTAACATCAAGTTAGACTTTTGAATAAAAAAGAGGGCTGAAAGTGTACCTGTAATCCACACTGAAACTACAAAACCAGCACATTACCATCAACAAGGGAATTAAGTTTTGAGTTCAAGGACCTCACAACACTTCACAAATGCTCAGTTTTTAAATAGTTAGTTTGAGTATTTGCATTGAAAATATCATTCTGAATGGTATCTGTTACCATGATTGATAGGAGTCTTGCCCAATCAAATATCTCCCAAGACTGCAGGCATTTCACTGGCCAGAACCTGAAGGGGTGTGGAGTTCAAACCACTGAGAGCATCCAGACCAGGTCTTTCAAATGCCCTATATAAAGGGAAGCTTGGGAAATAAAATCACTCTGTTGCCACATGAACTCAGGGATTAGTGGTCTTTGTCTCCTGTCCTCTCCCTCTCCATGTGACCTAACAGGTATCAAGTTTAAAGGTACCCAACTACCCCATCAACAGGACTCTCAGGGAGCTGTTACTTTGCTTAGTCTAATTAGACTTTATTCTAACATAGTATTTAATTAAGTAGAATGCTCTGAAACACAGAAAAAGAAACACAGGTAAATCTAAGAAACTTAAAAACAAAGTATAATCTCATTACAGTAAATCACATAAAGGTTACAAACACTAGACAGGATACTAAATAATCCAATCTGCTTTAAAAGTCTTTCTATTAAAAAAGAGAAACCCAGTATATGTGTTTCCAGTCAATAAGAAAAACCAATGGTGGCTGGTTGTCAGCATTTCCACTCCAGTTGACTCATGCACATGCAAAAACAGCTGAACAGAAATCTCAGTCTCAAACCTAGGCAAATTCCAATTTTCAGTTCAAGGAGAATTCCTGAATATGTCATAACACATTCATGGTCTGGTGGCAGTACAGGAGCAGCAGACAGGATTTCAGATGAACACTTCTGCCAGTTGTGGTTGTCTAGGGACCTGAAGGCATTTCTGCTAGAAGTTGGCTCTATAATTCTACGGGATTCCTGCAGGAATCTGTTGCAGAGGCTACAGACCACCCTGTAAGACCACAAGCCACTGTTCTGTGTTGCCATTCATCCAGATATAAGGAGATCATAAAGCTACAGGCACAAGGAAGCCTAATGTATCACTTCTAAGGCAAGTTCAAACTGCTCTGTATACTCGACTATCCTATCAATTTCCTCTAAATAAATTTCATCCTTCCTAGGGGTAGGAAGGTTGTTTACATCACCTTCCATTGTTAATTTAAGACTTTCCCATGATTCAAGATGTAATGTAGAAGACTGTGCTCATGTGCTGCTGAAAGTAAAACCAAGAAATTTCAGGGCCAGATGGAAAAAAAGCATCTTGCAAGGATTTTTCATTTTCAGCTTGAGGTGTGATGCCTGCAGTTCATATCCATAATCTATTCTGGTGGGGTTTTTTCCTTATAAGGAGTATTATTGACTTCTTAACAAAAGAAAGAGTTGCAACATATGGTTGAACATTTCCCTGTGTGCCCTGTAATGTAACAAGGAACACACTGTCTTAGGCTGGAAATGCAAGATGTAGCTGGGGGTGTGTACTCTATTTGCAATCTGTTAGAGGTGGGGCAGTTATCTTCTGTTAATTGGGCAGTTTTCTTTATCTCTTCCACAAATCAATCCTCCCTCTGGGGAGATATCTTCTGTTAACGGGCCATTGAGTGTCACTGCACGACTGATAAAATCACATCATCCCATTGGGAGATGCTCTGCCCAGGGGGAGGAGCCACACATTCCTTCCTGGATATAATCTGAGACTTGGAACACCACAGTCAGCCTTCTTCCACCGGATTCCCAGAAAAGCAGCCTTTTCCACTGGATTCCCAGAGGAAGACCAGGCCCATCTACACCACCACTGGACCTTCAGAGGAAATCTACATCCTTCTATAGGATCACTGCTTCAACAGAACCACACCTGTTACTGCAGGAGCACTGCAGCCACCATTTAATCAGACTGCTGCCAACACCCTGACCAACAGGGTGTCAGGTTGTATTCTGACTCTGTCAGTGGGTTTTTTGGTACTATTGTATTAATATTTTTTATTTTCCTATTAAAGAACTATTACTCCCATTCCCATATCTTTGCCTGAGAGCCCCTTAATATCACAATTATAACAATTTGGAGGGAGGGAGTTTACATTTTCCATTTCAAGGGAGGCTCCTGCCTTCCTTAGCAGACACCTGTCTTTTCAAACCAAGACATTGATGAACACTTAAGTAAATCACTAAGGATTCCTGGCTCAGGCAGATGTTAAACGTTAGGAAAAGTTGAAAGAATCATTATTCCACACATTTATTTCAGACCTCAAGCATCTCTTACGAATTCAAGTCCAAATACATTTACTGTTGTGTTCTGTGATTTATGAATTCTGCATCCAGAAATATCACATCATGTACCAATATACTGATGGCTCACTTTTATTGTCTATAACCACCTACCTTTAACACAAACTATTTTTAAAGCTTATGAAATTGATTCATTTTTAACTGCTTTCACCTGCTTCTACTTCAGTAATACACCATATGTTTTAGATCTTTTGTTCTGTCTTTGGTTCAGACCTCCGCCATATTCCAAATTATATTAAAGTCTCAAAGTTTAATCTGTACTTCAGAAATCTCTTAAGGGGAGAAGTCAGTAAAATAATGGTTTGTACACATCACATCCAACTGTCTTGAACAGGCTGAAGTGTGGCAAAATTTAAATATCAGATTACATCTCATTTCGCAAATCTAAGTAAAATTCCAAATCTAATTCCAAATTGTAATCATGTTACCCAGCCTTAACTTTCCAAGTGATTCAGAACTTTAAAGACCAGTAATATTTACAGCTTAATAAGCTAAATTAGTACACTTATGCTTTAAGAACACTTAATTATCACAAAATGGTCTGTGTTGAAATGGACCTTAAAACCTATCTTGTTCCAACCTCCTACCATGGGCAGGGACACCTCCCACTAGACCAGGTTTCTCTAAGCCCTGTCCTACCTGCCTCTGCACACTTCCAGAGATGGGACAGCCACTGCTTCTCTGGGCAACCTCTGCCAGGGCCTCCCCACCCTTATAGGGAAGAATTTCTTCCCAATATTCCATCTAATCATGCCATCTGGCAGTGGGGAAGCCATCCTCCCTTGTCCCATCACTCCAGCCTCTTGCCTAAAATCCCTCTGTAGCTCTCTTAGAGCCCCTTTATGTGCTGGAAAGAGCTCTCAGGTCACCCTGTAGCCTTTTGCTTTTGAAGCTGCCTCCAGAGCACAGGAGCTCTAGGCCTTGGAGCACCTCTGTAGCCTCCTCTGGATTCACTCCAGCAGCTCCACATCCTTCTGATGTTGGACCCCAGAGCTGGAGGCTACTCTGCAGGTGGAGTCTCACACCAGAGCAGGACAGAGGAGCAGAATTCCCCCTCCACTGCTGCCCATGCCGTGGGATCAGCCCAGCACATGGGGGCTTCTGGGTGGCAGCACACATGGCCAGGGTATGCACAGCTTCTCATCCAGCCATTTTCCCAAGCTGTCCTTCTCCTCAGAGCTGCTCTCAATCCATTCTCCACCCAGCCTAAATTTGTGCTTAGGATGGCTACGATCCTAATGCAGCACCTTGCACTTGTCCTGGTTGAACTTCACAAGGCTGGCACAGGCCTACTTCTTCAGCCTGTCAAGGTCCCTGTTCATGCCATCCCTTCCCTTTAGCACCACACAGCTTGGTGTAATTGGCAAACTCCATCTCACTGTCAATGTCATTGACTTAGAAGTTAAACAGTGCTGGTCACAATTCCAAATCATGAGAACACCAGTCATCACTGGTGTTCTTTATGTCCATTTGGACATAAAGACATTACCAGTAGTTAAATGCAGACTGGAATCTTAATACAAAGATTAAATGAAGTTGACATCACCACATTTTCGCATCACCATATTTACACTATCTTTGATACTTCCTGTCCAATTTTGTCAGATTTGTCAGAGAACAAAGTCAATTTGGCTTTGTCTTTCACTTCTCATTTTCAAGGACAGTATACAGAATGACTGCAGGAAGGTGGCTGCAGCGCAGACTTGGCAGAATGCAGCTGAAACCCAGTTATTCACTATCACACAGATAAAGAACTTACGTCATTTCTGTGACTGTAAGTCACTCGTGTCATAGCAGAGTCATCTACCAGACCTAGGGGAACAAGTGTGTCTCAGACAACACTATTAAAAATGGGTCAGTTAAGAAAAAGATGAGTTTTAAAGCTTTAGACCATGGATAGGACACTCCATACAAAGATAGGACAAAATAGCACAATCCAGGTAAGATAATGGCCTGAAAAAAATCACAAGTTCTTATTTGATATGTCTGAAGTAGGAGGAATGTACAAGAAAAGGTTTTAAGTATTTACTGCAGATCGAGTTATTACAGCTTCACCCCCTTTTGGAGTCTGCAAGGGGGGCAGGCAGGAGAGGAAAGAACTAATGCTTTCCCTCGAACCTAACCTAATCACCTCCTGTTTGCTCACTGTAATGGAGTGTCATATCCAGAGGAGGAAGCTTGTGTTATTTAAAAGTCCTGGGGATTCTCTGAACCAGAAGAAATGAAACCCTGAAAGCCTTTTAAGTCAGAAGGACCACCACTATCCAGACAGCTCACTTGAAATCACAATTTCTCAGGATACTTCAAATCAAATACTAGGACAAATAAACTGCTCAAGAGCCACAAGCACCAAAATATCCAGCATTCCTAGCATCTTAGCACTCCACCTGAAGATCAAGGTGCAAGAAGCTTTTGCTGCATAGCTTAAAAACCTCTTTCCTTCACAGATAAGCTGCACCACAACTCTATCAGCTTCAGAGCAGAGACTGCATAGATCTCCTGCAGAAGACCCAAAATTAAATGAAAAGACAGAAAAAAGGACTACAAGCATGCATTTTGCTTGTAACTACAGGTAAAGACATAAATATGAGTTACAAATCACAAGCAAATTCAGACTGGATTACTATATCGTTTTGAGTTCCTACTTAACAGAAAAAGCTACACTTGTAAAATAAACTTGATGACAAAAATACAGACTGCAATGAGGAAAAAGCATATCCCCATTCAATCTTTATACAATAAACAAATAGTTTGTTTACTGGGAAAATAAAATATTAGTTTAACTTTATGAAATATATTTTCAAAATGCTTTTCTGAACAGTTCAGATGATGATAATCAAAAGCAGAAGCATCTTTCTGCGATAAGTAACTGCTGTGACCTTGCTCTTGGGGAATGCATGATAGCTTCAGTATGTACAGCTTGTAGAAAGAAAATAAAAGCAAAGATCCAGATTATGAGAGTCAGGCAGTTCCTGACAAGACACTCACCACTTTGTACAAGAGGGTATCATTCTACTGCTTCAGCAAATGATTTCAAATACCTCAAAAATCACAGCAAAGAATCTATGGAGCCAGTGACACTGATGGCTTTTTGTAAATTGGGCATTTCCATGATATATTTCAGCTTGGATTCAAGGCTTGCACCTTACAAGCCATGATGGATGTCACAACATATGGACTATCTCTAAGGACAGAGCAGACAACCTCGCTATCAGAACTTTAAATCTCACTGCCATTGAAGAATCATTTTTAATTAGAAGACACTTTATACAGGTCAAGTTCCTGCTTATTTAAAAAAATGAAGTAATGTTTTGGAAAAAAAAAAATCTCAACAGGAGTATAGTGTCCCAATGGGAGTAAATTAAGACTAGTATGTCTTCACCGAAACATTTCTCAGCTGGTCTCACATGTCTGGGGTCAGTGGTCTCATCTACTGCAGTAAACAAAATCTCCTTTTTCAGACGGGCCAGGAGCATGTAAAAACTTCTAGTTCCCAGAAACAGTGTTAACATTATCTAAATTCATTAAACAACACCTTATCTAATTCTTTATCTATACACAGCAATATCTGCTGACTCAATGAAGGCAAAAGCATTGTTTTGCTAGTCAAGAATCAAATAAGCCAGGATTCTAGCTAAATAGCCTCAAGAATTGCAGAATGTAAAAATACAGTTCAAGATAAGTTCATGGCAAAAAGCATTCTTTGAGCAACACAGTTGAACCCTTAACACACACTCAATCTACCCCAAAGAATCAACTCTTCTTTGATAGCTATTAGATTTCTCAAGCAACCATCTCCCTCCATCTAAGTTTGCCAAGATTTCTTCCCAAAGCTCCCATTTCATTACCTCAGCCAAAGTACCAAATATGATTAAAGACGTGTCAATTGAGTCGGAAAATCTTAACGTCAGTGAAAAGTTATTCTTCACGTGCTTGTGTTCTGATTTTTCAGACTGCTTTGTTTGCAAGTGACTTATCTGTTACCAGGCACAGAGCAATAACAACTTTAGTGGTGTTGTACTAAGTCTATTGCAGCTGAAAACCTTATTTTCCCATTCTTCCAAACTGGAGTAAGGCCACAATAAGGAGGATCACTTAAATTATGCTCATTCAACAAGTGGATCACAAGCGTTCCAAAATTATCCATTGCCCAGTTCAGCACTTATCTCCACTTATTTGCAAATCCAGCTTGTCACACTTAAAAGAAAGATAATACATTGAGAAAGATAATTTGGAAGCATTTTTGGAACAGAACTGGCAAGGAATCCCATATGTTTGCTTTATTCAGAGGCCTGAAAAGCAATTTTTTACACCAGAACTTCCACTGTCAGTAACTCATTTTCCATGATTTAACACTGTGTGAACCACACACAGTTTTTCAGAGCAGTGCAAATGAGTAGGTCTAAAATACAACACCAATGTACCAAAATAATTGCTTGAGTATGTGCAGATTCAAAATATGTCCTGCCTGATTTACTTAATCTTCTCTGAAATTTGGTTCTCTAAAGTAATGAAAAGCACCCCAAACTTGAGTAATCCAGTCTGCTGGGGTTTGAGTTCAAGGTTCAGTCAACAAACTGTGGAGATACATTAACATTCCCCATACGCAAAGGTGTTGCAGACCTTGTACATCAACTTTAGTTGTATTAAGATAAACTTACTCAATGCTTTGCATCCTTAAGGAATCCAGAACCACTCTGAAGACCCAAGAAGGGCACCTCTGATTCATGCTTGATATACTCTTCAGTTGCAACAAGTCTGCACCATCCCAGTGGAAGGTGACTTGGTTTTTGTATTTATACATTTGCCCTTCCCACAAGGGCTACAGCAATGAAACTGGCCTTCAAAGTATCAGCACCTAGAGAAATCAAACATCAAGACAAAAACTGACTAATCACTGCAATTTTCTGGCATGCTTGAGGTTCTCAATAATGATCAAGCTGAGCTGCATAAAAAGACAAATTTGAGGTGTAACTCCAACTCAGAGAAATAGTTTCCAGGAAATTACTTCAGGAACAAACCTATCCCTTTTAGCTATATTATTATTTAGCTGTATTTTCATCTTGTCTTCTATGAGGACCCAGTATTACAATAGACAGATGTTTCCTATTTTAATGACAACAAAAGATATTTAGAAAGGACAAGTAACCCACGGCAGCATCCTTAATCTCACTCCCCCTTACACCATTCCATACAACTTTTGGTTCCTGAGGTACATCAAAGTCATAAAACAACTGCAAAGATGTCAGATGCCTCAATGTACATGCCCAAGACTTGCATGGTAGCTGTTTGAATCCTTCGGCCTTTGCTGTCCATGTTTGTCAGGCACAGTGTAAGGAAAAAAAATAGTATTTCTCTAAATGACAAAATGCCAAGGAAACCTTTACAGTCGTTTCCTGTTATCTCAGATCAACTAATGCCAAATATTCCTGCAAAAAATGCATCAGACTAGATCAGGTTTCTTCCTTTACTGTCTGGGTCCTGTTTGATAATCTTTACATTTTATATATATTTTTGGCCTTTATGACACTGAATACCAAGAAGTTCAATATTTAAACATATGACAAAAAAAAAGCCCTTCCTGGAGATCAGCCATCTCTGCAATACCTTTAAATGCTCCAGTAGCTATGCTTGCAAATGACAATATTCTTGCTACCTTTTAAATATAAAACCTTTTTAGGCATTGATGCCATATTTTACCCCTTCGTATTTCCCCCAACTTGAAGTATGATACTGAGGTGGCAACTTTCTTACTACTGTTCCCATTAGTCCTCCTTTAACACATCTTGTTGGGAAGAAGGTGTAGCATCTGTCAGGTTGTGTGTACTATTTGATTTCTCTGTACTATTATTACAGAGAAATAATGTTAATAAAACTATTTCTTGAAATAGTTTCCAGTTCCAAGTTACCTAGCAGGGAAGTAAGAGCTCTTGAAAATCTTTAAGAGACATAGTAGGAGTGATAGTGCAAAAATTCAACATAAATACTTCATCTGAATGTGCATTCCACTTGTCCAGATACACAAAGCATACCAGAAAGGTGATTAAACTTTAAAAACCCTATTTTTCTTGTTAGAGGAATATATATATTTCCAAGCTGCTTACACTATGACATGAGCAGCAACACCAACAGAGAGTATGTCACAATGTATGTCTCACTCCAGCCACAACAACCCTTATTTTGCCCTAAGCTGGGAGTCATTCTTTATTAAAAATCTGGGAGCAAACTAACAGAAGCATTAAATACAGGGCTTAAGATACACAGTATCAGAACATATCATAAATAGTTTCATCTTAGCATCATCACTCTGCTGTTGAGCATGTGATTAAGTGTTAGATTTCAGTTCCAAGAATTTAGGTGATTTATTCTGCAAGTAAACTCGTTCATCACTGGAGAGAGGAACGTGTTGCTGTCTAAGTAGCTTTAATTTGGGAGTTATCCATAGAATCACAGAATCATTACGGTATGGAGTTGACTTTCAGTGGGACTTAGAAAAACTCAGCAGCAAGTCCTGAGTTTTCCCAAGAGAAAGCTGCTTTCCTTTTCAAGGGCGGCTCTGTAGAGAATTTCAGGTTCTCAAGAAACAGACTGATACAAGTCTTGTAAGCATCCCTCTTTCTCAAAACAACAGCTGCTGTTTTCACTTTGCTTACTCTTTCCCTTTGTGTCCGTTCCCAAAACATGCCCTCTCTGCCTCAACCAACGGGGTTGTGCCAGTTAGCCAATCACGTCATTGTTAGCGAAAGACTCTATAAAAAGTCACCTTGTTACAATAAAGTAGCCTTCTGATGATCAAGAAAAATCTTTGGAGTGCCTCATTTCATCCTCTTGGAACAGTGACATTAAGGTTCTTAGATCTTTAAGAACATCCCAAATCCAACCACTCGCCCAGCACTGCCAAGGCCACCACTAACCCATGTTTCAAGTGCCACATCCACATGGCTTTTAAATCCCTCCAGGGATGTTGACTCCACCACTGTACCAGACTGGACCAGGGCTGGATAATATTTTCAGGGAAGAAATGTTTCCTAATATCGAACCTAAAACTTCTCTGGCATAATTCGAGGCTGTTTCCTCTTATCCTGTCACTTGTTACCTGGGAACAGAAACCCTCCACCTTGGTCCACCCCCCTGTAGAGTTGTAGAAAGTGAAAAGGTCCCCATCCTCTTCTCCAGGCTGAGCTCCGCCAACTCCTTCAGTCTCTCCTGGTGCTCCAGACCCTTCCCCAACTCCATATCCCCATCTCTGGGCATGCTCCTCAATGTCTCTCTTGCTGAGAGAGGCCCAGGACTGGAAGTGCCTCACCAGTGCCCAGCACAGGGGGACAGTCACTGTGCCCTGGGCCTGATGCCATGTCATTACTGGTACAGGATGGGTGCCATTGACCACTTGATCACCTGGGCATACCTGGGCTCATGTTCAGCCACTGTCGACCAACACCCCCAGGGCCCTTCCCAACTTTCCAGCCACTATGACCCAAGCCTGCAGCGTTCCATGGGATTGTGGTGATTCAGGGATATGATACAACCCTTGGCCTTGTTGAACCTCATACAACTGGCCTTGTCCCATCAATGCAGCCTGTCCAGATCCTTCTGCAGAGTTTCCCTGCCCCCTCCAGTAGGTCAACACTCCTGCCAAACAGAGTGTCCTCTGCAAACTGACTCAAAGTGAACTCATTGCTTTGAAATCTTTCAGACTCCAGAACTTCTAAGAATTCTTTCTTCCTGCATATTGCATGCACTCTGGAGATGCTGAAAGGGACCACTGAAGAAGTGAGTTAATGAGAAATTTTGTAAAAATCAGATCCTTGCCTTAGTATGGTAATTCAAAAAGTCATAAAAGTAGACATCATAGGAGAAAACTTAGAGCATTTTGGCAGTACCAAAATTGGGTTTTGGAATACAAGAGATGAACAGTTATTGAGAGATTACAAACACTAATATCCCTACAATTACAAGGCTGACCATATAGATTATGCTACTGGTAGTCACTCTGTACTTCATTCTATGTTCAGTACTGTGGCCATACAAGAGCTAAGTTCTCACCACAGCCTATTACTTCAAAGTCCCAATGTAACAGTTACTGTGGCAGAAAAAAATTGTAAGTTCTCAAGGTCCTCATAGAAGTGACCTGGATCATTCAAGTAAACCAATCTGAAGGAGATGAAGCATTTAAGTAAGAAGTTACTTACATTCTGAAAGCTCTTAAGATATTTAACCAGTCAACAGGAGGGCTTAGAAAAGCCAGTAAAGAAATGAAACTTGGAAGTGTAGTAACATCTTTATACAGTATGACTTTAAAAATAAACACCTGCACTTACAAATTTGCTCTTGAGCAAAAACCTCAGCTATTTCCTCCAATGAACAATTTCTAGAAACTCCTAATAAGGATCTTGGAGAAACCCTGTGTCTTTGTTTAAAGGACAAGTGTCTGCCAAGGAAGGCAGGAACCTTACTGGGATGGAAAACACGAACCCCTTCCCTCCCAATTATTATAACTTTGAAATTACGGGGCTTTCAGGCAAAGATACAGGAAAAGGAATAACAGGGCTTTACTAGCATATATATGTATAACAAGACAAACAAACAACAACAATGGCAGCAACAACAAACAAAAACCAGAAACACAACCACAGCCTTCTCTTGGCCGTTCAGCTCTTTCCCCTTCGGTGCAGTTACGGTCACAGCCGGCAGGGGCGCTGGTGGCTCCCGGCCAGGCAGGGCAGGTGCGGTGATTCCCCCGCGGCTGCAGGGGGCGCTGTAGCGCAAGCTCAGCAGCATCTCTCCACATGGCTAATGGCGCCTCAGCTGTTGGGAGAGAAAGGGAAGGGGCTCCCTTTGCAAACTCATGGAGTGCAGCTGGTCTCAGGGCCACTCCAGATGGTGAAATGGACTGTAGCAGGAACCTTGGAGCAGCAGGCTGGAACAGCAGAGGCAAGCGCACCCAGTGTGGTAAAACAAGTGTAGCAAAAACTCTAAAGTACTGACAGGAGCCCAGGGGGTCAGACACCACTTGTGGAGTTGAAGTGTAGCAAAAAAGCCCTGGCATAAAACAACAAGACAGGGAAGCAGCAGCTAGGCTTTTACAAGCACCCAAGAGACATTCCCTCCAGGGAGGGGTCAGTGTCCCCTTCCCAGCAAGGCTGGATGTTGAAAAGGTCCTAGTTCAACAGCTGCTCTTGCGAGCAGAGGCTCACCCACAGAAAGGAGAAGCAATGAAGGACAAAAAACTTTACAGCAGCAGTGAATCCCCTGGGCAGCAGCAGTCCAGCACCAAAACCACAACTGTCTGCACTGTGATTTCGAGAGAGAGAGTGAGAGCTGAGCTCAGCCCCTAACTCCCAGCCAATTCTCTTGGTATCTCTGCATTTCCCAAGAGAAAACCTCCCAGCTAAGAGACAGAAACAAACTGCATCCCCTCTCCCGCCCTGGACACATCTTTTGTCTCTCTTAAGTATCTGTCATCCCCATCTCTGAGACAACAAATGGGAGAAAAAGTTCCTGAGAAAGAAAAAAAAAAGGAAAAATCCTAACCTCCAACACCCTGAAATGAAAAAAAAAACCAAAAGCCAAGTATGTAACTATAAGCCAGTCAATAATGAAGATGCTATGTATTATAATAAAGATCAAATACAGGGATTACATCACCGCAATTACTCAACAATTGATGTCGGAGTTTGAAAAGCTGCTAAAGGACGGGTAATGAAATAAATTTAATAATACATGTTAAACTGCTGTGCTCAACACAATTAGGAGCAAGGGAGAAATATGATCTATTAGTTTAGAGAGAAAATTGCTAATTAAGACATTTGACATAAGACCTTGGAGTCAGTAGAATTGTTTCTCCAATAGCTGGGAAGATAAGATCTCCAGCAGGAGCTGATTCTGAAAAAATCTTGCACAACACAGGCAAATAGACCAACAGGGATTCATTTACTTAGCTAAAATCTCTCCTTTTCAGAAATCTGTTATGAAGTCAAGCATTTAGTCACAAGAGTTTGGAAGGCTGTAGCATGAAGGACTAAACCTTCTAATCTGTATAAGAGAACAGGAAACTGAGTTAATCTTTACACATGCACATACAATGAGCTCTACTACTCAAAAATTTGTTTTCAAGATACAAATGTTCTACTTTGCAACCCTTCTTAAAGTGATGTACAGGAAGGAGCATGATCATCTGCTCCAATAACTACACTGAAGCAAAACATGTCAATGTTCTATTAAGGTATCCAGGAAGTGTGTTTGGACAAATTATTAAAACAGTATTGTTAGAGATAAATAATGAGATGACTGGCTCTCATAATTAAGGGATGAATATTATGTGTATATATTAAGAGAAGCTTTAGTGATGTATAGTTATGTTATTGTGGTTTGTTGTTTAGATGTCCTCTGTTCTCCCCATAGTCCCCTTCTCCCCCCTCTGTATTGCTGCCATCATCAACTGGGTTATCGAGGACAGGAGAAAGAGGGTGTGTACGTGCACCTTTTGCATGGGGCAGCTGGGAATGGAAAAGCTTGTTGCTAGGGTAGGCATGGCATGACAACACCTGACCTGACCCTCCAGCCAAGTTGCAAGAAAGCAGTCTGCACCAACAAACTGCAAAGAAGAGTTGACTGACAGACTTTGGGAGGGGCCAGGGTTGGCTGATGCAACCCCCAGGGGTATAAAAGGCAGAACAGCCATTTTGTGGGCAAGCCACATGGCAGGCAGCCATGGAGGGGGGGCGCGCAGCGCTGTTACTTTTCCTTATTTAGTCCTTTTGTTGTATTTTTTGTAAAGGTTTAATAAACCTTTAAAATTTTTTAAAGTGAGCGGTCATTTCTCACAGTATCAAAATTACTTTGCAAGACATAATTATACAGTTGTGTTTTATGGTGTCAAAACAGGAAGACTTCATCAAGTTTAAATCTTAAGGTAAATTACCTTGCCTGTCTTGCCAAAAGTCACTAACCTTCAAAGAGAAATCAGACACTTTCAAGCATCCCAATCCTGTCAACTAGGCACAATAAAACCCTTCCATCTTTATTTGGTTTATGAGGAATTAGTGTTAAAATGTTGTAATACTTTGACTGCGTATTTCCAAAGGGAAGAATATGGCTTTTCCCAGCTTCCTGTCAATAGAGCCAGCTACTTTTCACAAGTTCATTTCCCTGTCATTTCCTTTCCTCCTTTTTCAAACTTTTGTGGAAAAATGAAGTTATTGATGCTGCAAGCCTGACTGCAGCCATCCATACACACACACAGGGTCGCAGAATCCCTGAGTTGTAAGGGACTTCAAGGTCATCTCATCCCAACCTCCTGCCAGGGCAGGAACACCTTCTGCTAGACCAGTTTGCTCCAAGCCTCATCCAACCTGGCCTTGAAAACTTCCAGGAATGGGTAGTCCATAAAGTCTCTGGGCAAACTTTGCCAGTGCCCAGAATCTGAACAGAGCAGTTGGCCTCCCACTAATGGTCATTGTTGCATTCCTGGCAGTTCAGTGGTTTCAGGCTACAAAGGGAACCTTAACCAGTAATTGCCACTAATTTCATGTTAGAGCACACAGGTGCCAGACAGTGGGAAAATAAGCAAAGTTCCAAAATGTAGGAGAAGACATTCAGAGTGTGAATTTAAAGACAGCAAGACAGATTCCTAGAAGGAAAACAGTAACAGTGTAGCTACATGTTCAAAGACAATGATTACAGAACAAATGAAAAGCTCTACATTGAATATTCAGTTGATTTATAGTACATGGCAGGCTACTGTGCTTTTTCAGTTGATAAAAAAACTCTGTGTTAAAAGAAAGCTAGTTGTTTTCTCCCATTTATCAACCACTATTCTGGCACTGGCAGAAGCTCTCCAGTGGGACTACACTTGCCATCTGCAGTTTATTCCCATAGCCAGTAGCAAAACATAAAAGGCAAGTTTTCCACATAGAAACCAAAACTCATGAAACACTAACTGGATGCCAAATCAAAGCCATATATGTGCCAACAGACCCAGAATAACAAAACTGAGTTACTCTATTGAATCCCAAAATTCCAACAAAACTCAACAACTATTCCACGGCTACTGAAAGCAGTAACAAGTAACTTCAAATTCCCTATTACCTCAGACTGCCCAAAACTCTTTAAGATGGTTTTTTGGTGTTGATTTGTTGTTTTGAAGAAAGTAGACCAGTGTATTTACAATATACTCACTCTCGCTCTTTCTCCGTCAGCTTGTCATTTATATTATCTTTAATTGTAGACCGGGAGCCCTTGTGAATTATGGGATACCTGAGTGGCACTTGTAAGAAGTAAGATATCATGGAAACTAGGTGAGCGGTATAGCCCAGGGCAACAGCGATGCTTCCATCATCTTTTGCTGTCAATGACAAAAAGATTCTATTATTACTATTATCCATTGAATCCTAATATTAATCTTTATTGCTCAGAGAACAATAATTAATGTAGCTCTCAGAAGTCAGAACTAAAGGACAGAAGGAGGCCTGGAGTTATTTTGGAGACATTTACAAGTGTTTGCACTTTACTGTGTTGTGTTTGCCTCTTGTGACGAGGCACAGAAAACTGGTGATGGCTTGTTCTCCTACAAATTTTACTTTCAAAGCTACACTGCCAGAAGGGGAAAGGTAAAGAGATGGGAAAAGTGAAACAAAATTCACAAGACAAAACTCAAGTATTAAGCTTTCTGTGTTTCTCTAGATGGAGTGATATATGTGAGCGGATCAGGAGAAAGCTGCATTCCTTCTCAGCTTTATTCACAAGTGAGATCAGTTGGAGAGATAAGCTATCTGTTCTCTGCAAATAGCTGGAAAAACTTAGATTAACCCATTGTTTTAAAGTATCATTTTCAATTTGACATTTAAGGTTTCAACCTTAAAGCTTCACCTGCCAGGAATACACATAGATCTTGCAATTGAAACTACATCTTTTAGCCGTATAAAGGCTTTACCTTTCTCTTTTCTCTATTTTCAATTCTTTTTAAGAGATATGGACAGCACAATAGTCATCCCTTCTGATGCATCCATGAAACCAGCTAAACAGAGGACTTTCAACAAAGCTTATAATGATATTCAACAACCATACTGAGTCCAACCTGAGCCTGTCATGATATATGTATTTAAGTTACACCCCTGTCAAAATGGATTTTGTAAAAAAGGTTCAAAATCTGAAGCAAAACTGGCTTTTTAGAGATTTTTTTTAATCCTTCAGAAGCCTAGTTTTTTAAAAGATAGTATCTACTGAATCTGATCCATGCCAGATAGCTGGGTTTCAAATTTAACTGCCTATTTCACTAAATTGAATGCTTAGTACTTCTTCACAATACAATACTTCTAGAGATTTGGATAAAGAATTAGTAATTCTTTTGGAATTAATTAATACCAGGAAACTGAAAATGGGCCAGAAGATGGCACACCACTCATTCCTCAAGAGTTAGCAAACTGAGTTCATTACAACATTTAGTGCAACCAGGGAAACAAAGCAATAGACTGATTTTTGTCCTACTGACAAATTAATTTGTTTTAAATATTATTCCTCCAATACTCGAGCATCCAATATACATAGTATTAGTACAAGTTAATTACTATGGGGTGGTTTTTAAGAGTTAGACAATTGATGGAGGTTTTTGCTGAAGAGTGAACAAGTACTGTGGGCAAGAACTCCTCAAGGAGATTTTAATGAATTTCCAGTTCACGTCAAGCATTTGTTGATGAATGCATGCAGTTACCTGTACAACTGTTATACAGGCAGGCATATGATATATTTGCTTCTGGAATAGGATGAGGGTTGACAGTTAAAGTAGAAAGTCACTTGTAAAGTACTCCATACTGTCAGAGAGGTTCAAAGTCTTTTTTTGCAAGGTATTTATTTGGCAAGTTCACCAGCAACTACAGCAAACCAAATGGTGATTCATGCCTGTTGTGCCATCAAGATTTATGGACTAAAAGTAGCCCCAATGGAATGCTAGGTCAGACACCAACATTTTCCAGAATGAGTTTGGAAGGCACCTCTGGGAATGGCACAGTCCTCACCCCCAGCTCAGAGCAGGTTATCCCCAGGACTGTGTCCCGCTGGGTTCTTTGCCACCCCAAGAATGGAGACTTCGCTGCCTCTCTAGGTAACCTGTTCCAGTGTTTCAATATGCAGTCTTAGAATACAGAGGTGCTTTACTAAGAGTCAAAAGGAATCTCCTTTGCTTTAGCTAGGAAGTACCAACAAATAATTTCTAAGTTTTCTTCTAGTCTACATCCTTCTGGTCAAAAATTTGGACCCCAAGCTATTGCTAGCAGTTTTCTTAATTTTACAAAGTTTAGAAGCGGTGTTAACTGTAACAACTACATTAAGAATATGCAGCTACCTTGAAAGTCTTCAGAATTAGGAAGCTTGACTCCACAAACAAAGTAATCCTTTTGGTTATTCTGTAAATTTAAAATCAACAGTGGAAAGTGAGCATGAAATAATAACATCCAGAACACCAAAGCCTGCACAAAACATGACAACAAAGCTAACAAACAATAAAATAAAAATCAAAAAACTAAATATTCAACTAAACTTAGAGTGACTGACAGCATTTTAATCCATATCTCACATAGTTTGGAAAATAAATGCAACTTTTTTAAAGAGTGAAGGGTTTATATGAATTCATTATATAAAAGATTTTGAAGTTCAACATTTTAATATATGTTTCTGCGCACTCAGCTAGCCTACTGTCAGGGTTACTTTATGCAATAGTACACAAAATGGAAAACATCCATTAAATTACAGCTATTCTATTTTCATAGGGGACGCTGTGTAAGAGGTGCTGGCGTAAATTCTCTCCCTGTAATGTTTGTAATCTAAAGACCAAATGTAAGAAAAAGCTGAAATAAACAGAATTAGCAAAGAGCAGATTCTGTCACAAATAAAGCACAGTATTTGTTTGCAGTGTTATAAATAGGAACTCCATTTCACATCGAGCAGATTGTCAGAAAACATACCAAATCAATAGGGTAGATGTAGGATAGCTCCGACAGCAACTGCTTGCATCGAATAGTCTGCTGCGCATTTATCTTCAAAAACTGTTCTCTTTGGGGAAAGAGATTCCAAAACCATTATTTTCTTCAAAAGCTCCAAATAAAGGTATTTTGAGCTGTCATATCCCTTCTGCAGCTTTCCAATTATCACCTCCTATCCTCCAAAAAGTTAGGTAAATCCACCCAAAAAAATACAGCACACAAAGCTAATTTTTGTTTTTGGGCATACCATACATTACAGATATATTTTGACTACAAGAATCAGGTATTACAAAGCTGCGTTACACTAAAACACAGCTTAAAGTCCTATCAGAGCCTACACATACACCCAAGCATCAGTTTTCTTCTCTTCTAGACTTGCCACTGGTAATCACTTTAGATATCTACGAATTGTAGCAGGGATGTCTTAACAGAAGTTTTAGGGCAACATGAGGAAGAATTTGGTGCCAGAAGTCCCACTTTCAATGGCATGATCTCAGGCTTATCTTTTTTTTCTAGTTACAGAACAAACATAGGTCTTTTTACCTCTTAGCAGTGCATTCCTTCCTTAATTCATACAGAGATTCATTATGCTCTTCAAGTTTCTGGTATTCAGTCCCAAATGCATTTTCTAAGCAACATGGGGAATCAGGAAAAAAAATAGTATGAAGTATTTTCTTAGTTATCCAAAGTTTTAGAAGTAGATATTGACAAAACACTGGCAATAATCCCCTACTTATTCTTACCCTCACATTTTCCATATTATGCTCCCAAACTAGAAAATATCAGCACAGGAGGAACACTTGCCTTCATGCACTACACACCATTCACCAGCCAAATACAACCCATCAGATTTCATGTTCCTTTAATACCTATTCCTCTCACAACCACACAGTGCACTAATCCAATTATGGGATCTCAATACTTGCATAGCCAGAATAAAGTACATGGAAAAAAAATACTTTTTAGTAGTGACTAATTACTTTAGAGTCAACTAAGTATTGAAAACAAAAATCCTGCAACAAGATTAAACATGTGTATCATTTCATCTTGGTGAGCTATGAAGAGGCAGTGATACAGCCTTTCACTATAGGAGACTTGCCTGGTAAAAGATACCAAGATGACTGAATATTTCATCTGTCACATATTAAAATATTAAGAGGGATTTTTGTCTTCTAATACTTAAAACTGAATCCAAGTCACAGGTACAGCAACTTCCCTCATGACATAAAGTCCCTTTATGATGGCAATGTTTACTGTACTATACTGCAGTTCTTCTGACATTCTCATAAACTGTCAATTAAACACAGATTTAAAATTGCTTTGGAGAGGTGTCATAATAAGAAGTTATTTAGAGACAAGATACAGAAACTGCTGTCTAAAACCTAGTATAACATAGAGAGAGAAGAGAGTGAAGAAATTACACCTGGCTGCAAATTTCAGATAAAGAAAAAACACAAGCACATTCCAGCCAGACAAAAATACAGAAAAGAAACCAGCACTTTCATTCTGGTCATAAACTAGGCTAAGGTTTCTACACTTACCTCTCTCAAGCAAAGTACTTTTTTGCTTATGCAACAAGGCTACTTCTTGACCAAGGGCCTTCTTCTGTCGCTTCAGTTCATTACGTAGCACCAGGATCTTCAACTGTAAACATTCACTCTCCTTTTTCTATGGGAAGAAATACAGATTTAAAAAAAAAAAGTTTCTCTGCACAGAAGCAGTTCCATAAAAAGGTGATAGGAGAGAAGGAAAAAACAGGACAAGACTAGCACCTGCCTAAGAACGGAGTTCATAGATACCACAGGAAACAGATTCCCAAAGACTCTTAATCATTTTGCTGCTTTGGAAGGAAAGCAACACAGCTGTGTGCCACAGTGCTTCCTCCTCTTGTGGGATGCATCTCTCTTGAGCCCAGACCAAAAATTAAGAACGGTGCTTCACCAGGACATAAAAACTGACAGCACAGCACTAGCAGCAGGATGAGCAAAGGGCTCACCAGCATGAGGGAAGGTGAGCAGTAAGAAGTCTATAAATTATAAAGTGGAGGCAGAAGCTGGAAAAATGCTGGAGATGTTCAAGCTGCACTATTAGATTCAATTTCCAGCTTCAGGACAATGAGAGTAAGAAGAGATGAAGAAAAAGCTGAGAGAGTGTTCAGCCTGGAGAACAGAAAAGGCTCCAGGGATACATTAGAGCCCCAGTTACTCAAGAGAGCTGGGGAGGGAGTTTGGACAGGGGTCTGAAATGACAGGACAAGGGGAAATGGCTTCCTACTGCTAGAGAGTAGCGTTAGATGGGATGTTGGGAACTAAATTCTTGGTTGTGAGGGTGAGGAGGCCCTGGCACAGGTTGCCCACAGAAACTGGCTGCCCCATGCCTGGAAGTGTTGAAGGCCAGGTTGGACAGAGCTTGGAGCAGCCTAGTCTAATGGAAGGTATGCCTGCCTATGGGAGGGCTTTGGAACTGGAGGAGCTTTAAGGTCCCTTCCAACCAAAAACATACTAGGATTGTACGATATAGTTTTGCTCTCAGATATTTAAAAATGAAAAGCCTTCACAAGGATGGACAAGCATATCCATAACTGAAAAGGTTATGGTTAAACAGTCAAGATACCAGAAGGCAAAGAATCTCTTGGTTGGAATGACTCAGAAGAGATTTTATATTGCCCCTTATGGAAGGTAAGATCTAGCCATGGTAAGATCTAGTGCAATTTCTGTTGAAAATGAGTATGTTACTTGAGTGACAGCATTTGCATGAATTCTGTTCATCCAAAGGGAGTCAGGGTGCAAGAAGATACAGCCAATAGACTCACCTCACTCTAAATCCACCACAGGTTCCTGTCAAGTTTCATATAATCATCAGAAGTTTGTTTTTCCTGAAAGACCTCATTCACGCACTCTGCAATGTCTATGCTTTGATAGCATGATTGTACAAAATAAAGGTAAAAATAGGATAACAGATTTATCAATCCATCTGAGTAACTCAGGTAACTCAAACTGATGATATTACACAGCTCTCAGATGAGTTCCCATTTAAAATGACAGGTGTAAAGAAAGACTTCAAGTTCAAGTGTTAAAAAAAAGCTTAGGCTCAAGACATCAGATGCTTCAGCAAGCCCATAAAATAAGGTTTTAATAAATCAAACATACCAGTTCATTCCTTGTAGATGTACATCTCAGCTTTTCTTCAATCTCCCTTCCTATTTTCTGAACAGTTACCTGAGTCTGTTTAATTGCACACTGAGCTCTGTGGAGCCTGCAAGGAGAAAGTTACAGCTGTGATAAAGGTTTCCCACATGTGCAAACACCTCAAAACCAGCAGCAGGAATGGAAACTCAGACTTCCATTGTCAGCTTCCATTTCAAAATATCAAATGAGGAAGCATAAGGAAGGCAGGGTTAGATGGGACACAGAGCATAAATGCCACCCTGTGACAGTGGTGAGGCCCTGGCACAGGCTGCCCACAGAAGCTGTGGCTGCCCCATCATTGGAAGTGTTCAGGGCCAGGTTGGACAGGGCTTGGAGCAACCTGGTCTAGTGCAAGGTGTCCCTCCCCATGGCAGGAGGTTGGAACTGCATGAGCTTTAAGGTCCCACAACCCCAAACCATTCTGTGATAACTTGCATAGTTTATGAAGAAAACGGCCAAGTCTTTAAATTCAATCAAATATCAAAATCTCCTCTTCAATTTTTCAATTCAACAGATGCTGACCGGGCTGCAGGTCAAAGAGCAGGTAATTACAGATACCTCATTTAAGTTAAATCACCATTAACATGAAGAGAGATACACACAAGCATTTTTAACACAGGCCAGCTTTAGAAAAAGTGCAAATATCCTTTAGCTAACACACAGCTACCCAGCCAAGAACATGAAACATTCTTCAGTATCTCCCACTATGCTATGGGCCTTTCTACAGCAAAAACATAGGTTTCTTAATTGAATCATTATTGAAAACATTAAAAGATTATGATGATGCGTTACTGATTGTTAGCCCTGGCTTCAGGGTGAAGAGAGAAAACCAATTATTTATTGGAAAAAAAATCCAGGCAGAGGAAAAAGATGGCAAAAACAGGTCTAAGAGAGACATTAACATCTTTCTTAAAATTAACAGAGTAAAAATTACTGTATTTATTAGAAAAAGATGAGCTGTACATGGAAACAAACAGTGTTACTAATATTAATAAAAAAGGTCTTGTAATTTAGGACTTTTACATGTTACAGTTCTAAATTAATACACTTAAGTCACCAGATGCCTTTAGTTCCTTCACAGTGTTGCTTCTCCTCAACACCAGTAATAGCATAATTTAAAACAAAAATCGAAGTGATTTCTTTGGTTTCTCTTGAGTTTCTCAAACTGCTCATAGCAGTTTGACCAGCAGCTGCAGAGCTGGTCAGGGGCAGCTGTACCCGATCCCGTATCAAGAAACGCTGCTCTGCTGCCTGCTGAGGGGGCGGGAGGGGGCTAAGACTGCTGAGACCAACAGTCCTGCATCACACAAGGGCTTGGTCTAAACACATCTAATGAAGAACTGAGACCTCCTGGAAACCCTGATCCTACTGGGAACTAGTTCTTACACCTCCCACCTTTGTCAATGCACCCTGAGGCTGTTGGCTACGGAACATGTGGTTATGTAGGTCAAAGCCAAGGTTTGCTGATCATCCTGAACATCACTCAGAGCCCTGCTGTCCTGTCATCCAGCAGGATCTAAGTTATGTACTTCCACACTTTCCAACTTGTCTCTTTCCAAAAGTCTGGAATGTTTTCCTT
Organism: Irena cyanogastra; assembly: GCA_013397155.1. Lineage (NCBI taxonomy): Eukaryota > Metazoa > Chordata > Aves > Passeriformes > Irenidae > Irena > Irena cyanogastra. Next base: position 239,999 of record VWZV01010734.1, on the reverse strand, counting down.
CTACACATGAGGAAGCCTTACCCAAGCTAAAACTTTTAGGCAAAGAGTAATAACTGAATGACATTTCCCCTTCCTCTGTATGTAGTTTAACATTGGAAGAACATTCTTGATTTAGTCTATTAGGTGATCACAAGACAGTCTTACAAGTTTTCGCAACACTCCATTTAGGCAGCAAAACCTCCTGGAAGGTGTTCTACTCCTTGAAAGAATATTTACATAATGGAGAAATTGTTAGAATGGTCATCTGCCATGTGAGTTCCTCACAGTGATGTGATCAATACTCATTAACAACCTACAAATTGTGTAGTAACTAAGTTCTCCTATGCATGCTCAAAGGATGAGGAACAAACATCTACAGAGACTGACTTCTCAAAACCATACATATAGTCAAATACTTGTTCAACTGGGTGAATCAGTATCTAAATATAAATTTCAGACATATAAAAACTGCTATGTAAAATAATTCAGCAACAAAATCTGATTTTATTAAGAAATTTATTTCTTTTTAAGCCAAGCATCATTCACTCATTCCTTGTGCAGTTGAACTTTGCAGTGCAAGGGCCAAATATGCCGATTTACACTGCAAGACAGAAAAATTACTGATATTGGTTGACTCAATCCCAATACATCCACTATTGTTCTAAGAACTTTAAAATGGTAACATGACCACATCCAGAGTTAAATTTTATAAGATTAAAATTTTAGGGACTTCATGTTACAAAAGCAGCAACCATCAACAGAATTTTGTTTTCTCAGCCAAAAAAAGCTCCCACATGGAAATCTTTGGTCATCCAACACATGGAATACAAACTAAGGTATTAAGAACACCAACATGGAAATTTTGTCAATCACTTCAGCACAAGCAGACTTTGGTGGAAGCAATTATGATTGTGCCAATGGAGATCAGCAAGATGAGGCCATAAATCTGGATTAAAACATATACAGAAAAACAGAGAGAAACTTCAACCCTTACTGACCACATCTTGTTTCCATTTCTATGCTAAATGCAGGTCCAACGCTACAGCTTAGTCAGCACAAGCTGTACTTTGAGCACAATCCTACTCGGTTTAGTAACTTTAAACAATAAGCCAACTGATTACATCACCTACATGCCATCAGCCAACGTGGGATTCTTCCTACATTGCCCAAGACTTCATTTTTTAAAGTACTTTATTAAAATTAGTACTTCCACAGCACTTTAAAAGCTAATTGAGGGCTTGAATAGGCCACTGGCCTGCTACCAAATTTCCTCCAGCAACTGGGAAAGCCAAGCCAGTTACTGCAGAAACTCCAGCCTTTTTAAAGAGATAGTTTAGCCAACAGTGTTGTCACCCAGTGTCTGCAGCAGCTCACAGCCATTGTCAGCCAGAAGCAGATCAACTGGAACGTGAAGTGTGACAGATTTACTGCTGTTGCTTGGGGCCCTGAGAGCTGCTCTGCAATTGTCCAACATCAGGCCAGTTCCATGCTGCTGCCTGGGAAAGAACCAGAAAGTAAAGCAGACATTAAAATTCTTGAGCATCCTGACTGATTGAAGGTGGAGATGCACAAGGCTGCTGTTCTACTTCCATTTCCATAGCACCTGCTTTTTGAGATGGGGAAGATCAAGAAGACAAAAAACACTCTTCCTTCCTTTGACAGTTCATAAAACAGCTGAATACATTAAAAGTGCAATCCATGTATTATAAGCCAAGATTAACAAAAGCTGCATCCCTACTTGGTCTACAAAGGACCAGCACAAAAAATTTCAGTGTCACTCCTCTATACTTTCTAGATCCCAAGCTCCTGAAATTCAGGCTATTTAGGTTATTTTCTCACGGCTTTTCAAGCATTACATCTAATTGGTTTCCCCAACAACCACTGCCCTCTCTCCCCCAAAAAAACCCCACAACCCACTTTCTACCTTGGCTATAAGATCTGAAACCATTCTAGCATACAGTGTTTCACGAATCAATCCATTTTGGGTACCGGGTTGGATGGGGACAGGGGGAAAAAATGGTTACCAAGTTTTGGACTTCATCATTGCAGCAGTTCTTTAACATAATGTTATTGTCTTGTTTGCAAGATCAGTCAGTTTTCCTTACTTCTCAGGACTGAACAGTGCAGTGGTCCAACATAACTTGACTTTACAACTTCGTAATGTGCTGTAACAACACATTCACTCTCTTTAAGCCTGCAGTAAGTCTGAAGATTCAGCTGGAACACTTTCCTTTTCAATACGGTGCAGTATCCTAGTCTCTCTTGGTCATGCATTAGTCCAGTGATTTACTAGTTTGTATAGCAAGTTCATTTCTGGCTGCAATCTCTAAAAAGCTGACAGCTAGTGTGTAGCAAGAGTTGTGCCTATTAAGTGTCTTGCTTTGAAAGCCAGGGATCTGTCAAGGAAGGCAGAACTTCCCTTGAAATGGAAAAATTACCTCCTTCCCTCCCAATTCCTATAACCTAGAAATGATGAGGCTTTCAGGCAAAGATATAGGAAAAGCAATAACAGTTCTTTACTAGTATGTATCTGTACAACAAGACAAACAAACAACAAGAATAGCAGCAACAACAAACAAAACCAGAAACCCAGTAAAAACAGCCTTTTCTTGGTTGTCAAGCACTTTCCCCTTCAGTGCAGTTACGGTCACAGCCGGCAGGGGCGCTGGTGGCTCCCGGCCGGGCAGGGCAGGTGCGGTGATTCCCCCGCGGCTGCAGGGGGCGCTGTGGTGCGAGGTCAGATGCATCTACCTCCCATGCTAATGGCAGGCAGGCTGGATGGGAAAAACAGGCCGCAGCAGGAGCCTTGGAGCAGCAGCTCAGATGGCAAGGGCAGGCACAACCCCCCGGGGTGACAGACAAATGTGACAGAAAACTCCACAGCCTTAGCAGGAGCCGCAGGGATCAGGTGGACCCTGGATGCTGAGTTACAGTGTAGCAAAAAAGCCTGAGGTGAAATAGAGGTTTTTGGGGGCACACTTAAGCTAGCAATATGAATTAAGCATTTAAATTTTAGTTTGTAGGATTGTATATTGAATTTTAACCTTTTAGTTAAGAAACCTCTGTCACGGTACAAAGGGCTTAGGAAAATGCAAATTTCTGAAGCTTCTTGCAATAAAGAACAATACCGAGAGAGGATCAAGGAATACAGGAACCGAGATAAAGGAGCTCCTCTGCCTCCAAGCTGATCAAAATCGGCAGACGTACTCAGATAAACACCAAGGGACCAAAGCACACGCGCAAAGGAGAAAAGTTCAAAAGTTCAGTCGGGAGGAAGACCACTTCCTTCAGCCTCAGAGACCACCAAGAGACCCCCGTGCGACCACCAGCAGGAACAACGCGTGCTCAGAAGGGCGTGGATCCAATTACCATGCGAGGCGAGAACAGGCGGGACTAGGGGTTGAATATGCATGGAGAAGTTGTGCAATGTAATGTACATGAAACACCTTTGTAAATGAAATGGAGCTCAGAACTAGAGCTCGGGGCACAAGTTTTTACGAGAGCTATCTCGTTTGTGCCGGGTGCGCTGACGATACCTACCCACTTCTAACTACACCAGGTTGTGGAGTGTATTTATTCCGTACATCGCTTCAGAGGCAGCGGCAGAAAAGAAGTGGGGCCTGGCTGCAGCATGCAGCCAGGGAGACAGCTTTCCAGAAGTGGGGAGGGAGTCAGGCTCCTGGGTTTTGCCCTGAGGCACCCGAATAGATGATGTCGGTCCTTTCCAGTCAGATCAGGTGTTAATAAGGTCCAAGTTCAACCGCTGCTCTAACGAGCAAATGCTCACCTACGGTAGAAGACGCAGTCAAAGGACAAAGACTCCACAGTGGCAGCAAATCCTCCAGGCAGCGACTACAGACCGGTTCTCCCTCCTCCGATCCTGAGAGCACAAGAGGAGCCGAGCCTAGCCCCTCACCCCCCCCAGCCAAAATCTGGCGGTATCTCTGCCCTTCCCAAGAGAATGCCCCTCAGCTAGGATAGTGCAGCCAGCTGCACTCCTCCGCCTCCCCCTTGGCTACATCTTTTGTCTCTTTTAAGTGCTGGTCATTATTGTCTCTTAGCAACAGATAGGACAAAATACCATGAAAGAAAGAAACAAAAGGAAAAATCCTAACCCCCAACATTAAGATAACATATGCTTGTATTTACATTAATGAAAGAGTCTCAGCTTTATCAGACAGTTGATACATGATCTTGCAGTTCTATCATCCACTCCCAATATTTATTTTCTATCAGACACATCTGGATTTTCCATGTACAGAACTTTAAGCCATAAATACATCAACTAATTGTAGCAGTCACATACTACAGCTCTTTCTCACAAAAGAAATAAACGCCTCTGGTCATATTTACCAGAATAACCTTATTCTACAGCAAGGCTAAATTTAAACTGAGAATTACTACATGGGATTTAGAAAACAGTATGGAACACTTTGGGCAATAAGCAACATGTAGGGTCCTGGAAGTAAAGTATCCTATTATTAAAGAAAAATTATTATTAACCTATTATTAAAAAAAATAATTAAAGACTCTCCTATTAAATTCAGAAATTAGAATGCACACTACTTTATATCAGTCCACAAACTTAGATTCTGAAGAGTGCCAGCCAGCTGTAAGATTTTTTTTCATAACCCCTTAAACCATCATTTGCTACATCTGCTTTCCCACAAGAAAAAACTCCTAATTCATAACCATATACTCCCTTTCCAATTTCTTAAGAAATCTACACCTACAATTTGTCAAAAGCAGGTGTAGGGCAAGAAAAGACAATAGGGAGTAAGAAAAGAATAAAATACAAGTCTGACTTAGTCATTTGTGACATCAAACCTCTACAAGAGCCAATGCTGCAAGAAACTCACACAAGACAGTGCTGTTGCAGCACAGATAACTTTCCATCATTCTTTCAAACAGTTCTGAGTCCTACACGTGTAAATCACTTACATGTAAGCCTTATGCTTACATTGGAAAGTCTACATTTAAGACCCAAATTAAGCTTTAAAATAATCAAGTCCATGTGGATTTGTGGACTGCAACAGTGAATGCTGTGATAGATGAGTAATGTGATGGCTGACTCTCACAATTAAAAGGCAAATGTTATGTATATGTGTTAAGAGAAGTTTTATAGACTTATGTTTTACCCCGCTTGCTTTGTTATCAGAGGGTGGCCTGGGTTCAGGACATTTGGGAGGGTCAGCTTGTTACTATGGCAACACCTGACCTTCAATCAAGATTTAAGGTAAATTCCACCACTGGACAGCAAAGAAGGTATCAATGGACAGAAATTTCGGATGGGCTGAAGGGTTAAAAGGCAAAACCTCCATTGTGTGGAGGAGCACATGGTGGGAAAAATCATTTACTCCTGGCACCTTAATATTTTCTATCAGTCTTCTGTTGTGTTTTTGATAAGTTTTTAATAAACCTTTTATATTTTTGGAAGTGAGTATAATTTCTCACAATGCTTTAAGCTATTTTGAAACAGAGAAGAAAAGGAAAAAAACACATCTATAAAAATGGGCAGGTTCCAGCCTCCAGTTTGAGGAATACTTAAGGAAGTTAGCTAGGATATAGATCACCTTCAATACTCTCAGGGCATGAATGGAAAAGGAGAGCCTTAAAGTGAAACTCAATTTTTCTGAGAAATGAAGCAACAAAATGTGATATGTCTCTAGTTCTCTTATTCCAATTCCCAGATTTAACTCCAGTTAAATGGATGGATTTATGGGTTAATTTTTTTAATTCAAAAAACAAATGTGGCACATTACAAAGGAAGCTTCTTTTTGTTCTTTCTCAGTTTGTGATTACAGAAGCTTTGCTGCCAGGGCACACAGAATCATATTCAAGATACTATATTTAGTAAAAAAGGTAAATTAGATGCAAATCGAATTTTTAAAGTGCATAAACATGTGAAGATGACTCCTGCCAGGTGGACAGTAACACCAGTATGTTATGTATAGGTGTTTAATTTGTGCCCATAAAATGTGTATATATGTGTGTATAAAATATTAGACTGAAATCTTTGTAAGACACGCTTCTTACAAGCCACATTCAAGCCAAAGAGGACGCTTGTAACATTCACCAGCAAATTCCGGAGGGGACTCATTAACAACTCTAAAGACGTGGCCTGGCTGGAGATGGGCTTTCCTTGATGGCTACTCCCAGCCATCAACACCCAATAAGATATCTGATCTAGATAACCAAGATCAGTGAAGAATTTTCACTCCACACCGGGACCCAGATAGACGCATTAATAATTCATCACCTTCCGGGAACAGCATTGTCCAAACCGATGCAGAGTGAGACAGAAAAGGAATATGCGGAGACAGGAGAAACTTGAATGCATTGGCCTTGGGCAAAATAAACTGTATATAAGCCAAGCAGACTAGAACACCATCATGAACATTGGGGATCTGATGCTATAGCAGTCAGGTCACGGTTCACCCAGTGTCAACCCCGGGCTCAACTCTGTATTCCTGCATTGTGGCTCTTATTCATTATTATACCAAAATATTGTCAAATAAAATTATTTTTATTTGATTGGACAGATTGGCTCCTGGAATTTAGAACAAGTAGAATTCAACAGCCTTTTCCTAACAAATCTTCATAGAAGTTTCAATTCTCACTCTGAGACAGTGAGCAAGCCTAAGACCAGGATTCACTGAACAACTGAAAAGATGCACAAATTTAGACTGAATGTGTTCCAGGCTCCACCCAAAAAGAGACCAGTTGCTCTCCACTTGATTGTGTTCTTCCACTCAAGGCCACACAACTGATAAAATGCTGTGACAGCAGAGCACAGGCTTATGTAAAGGAGGAAGGAGGTGGAACATCAGCCAATATTCAAGTGACTCATGTTTCAAAGCTGCATACTGCTGCACTTTCCTCCTGGACGCCACCCCCAAATTCAAATCTGAGTTTCCTTCCAAGGAAAGCAGAATCCTGCAGTTATAACAGCAAAAACTCCCACCTAACAGGGATGGTCATAATGCTCTCAGGAGCGTTCTGCAGCTTCTTGGATATCTATGCATTCCCTATCCTGCCCTGCTTTAATGAGCAAATTTATTAGAGCATTTTCCCAAAGACAAGATCTTTAATCCGCTTTATCTGTTCTCAGTCAAAATTCTGCCTTGACTTTCGCTGGTGTGGTTGGATAATTCTGAGGATTTTAGAGACATGATTGCATTCACCAAAATCTTTGCCCAGGCTGAGAGAGAAAGCAACTCTTAGCACCATTCTCATTGACATATCCAGGACAAAGGTGTAACAAAAATAAACAGTCCTGATGTTCACAAAATCCTTCTTCTTAAAAACTTTCAGGTATCTGTCAGTAAATTACTTAGATTCTCCTTTGGTGACACTTGGCTATTTATATTAAAGATAAGGAAGACATTTTCTACAATGAGGATGGTGAAACACTGGCACAGGTTGTTCAGGGTGGTAGTAGGTGCCCCATCCCTGGAAGTGTTCAAGGCCAGGTTGGATGGGAGTTGGAGCAACCTGGTCTGCCATGGCAGGCAGGTGCAACTGGATCTTTAAAGGTCCCTCTGAACCCAAACTATTGTACGATTCTCCAACATGCTGGTTTTCATCCATTTCATAGAGCCAGAAAAAGGAGGAGGACTGGGTTCTGACTTCTCAGTATTCCTTCACTGATACCATCTTTTACACAATGTCACAAATAAAAAGGCAGAATAAAGCTATTTTTAAGCCCTGCACAGCTTTGTGTAATTCCTCTCAAAAGTGCTTTGAAACCAAATTTGACCAACAGCTAGCAATATATCTATGCTAAAGATGTGCCATTGCAGGGGTAGTTTATTGCATATGGCATATTAGGAAAACTGAAGATTAGAGCAGCAGCAGACTACTAACCCAGCAGTTAACAAATACATACTGCTCTTACACTTCATGGACTGTTTCAACTTGCTATGACCCATGCCACTCTCTGCTACAGATTTTGGCAAAAGGCAGGCTTATAAGTTTAGTGCTCTAATGATTGAATAGCCTCCATTCCCATACAGCTCAGCACCATAGAGGTAAAATGCCTGGGAAGAGACTTGTCCGAAAGTCTGATGCCACCAATAAAAATCCCTAAGGAACCTTTCAAAACAGAAAAAAAAAAATCAGATCCCAGTTTTCATCTCCATCACTACTTCTCAGGAAGCCACCACAGCACCTAATTTCAAGCCACAAAGTTTTCAGGCCAAGAAGGATGACACTTCTTAAACTGTTCATCCATTTCAGTACTGCTTAATTAAGCATACAGAGGCACTCTAGAGGTCTGATTCCAGCTCCCATTTATTCATCTTGGCCTTAGGCTGCCTGGATTTGCCTGTCCAAAGCCAAGAGGGGATGCCTGCCTGGTCTTGGCTGCCTACTGGGTACAAAGTGCCAAGTCTTCCAGGTTTTTCTTTCCAGAAAATCTTTCCAGATTTTCCAAATCTTTCCTGTTTAGGAACACCAAACTTGGCCATCACAAAAAACACCCCAACACTTATCACTAGCAAAGCGATGTTTTAGCAGAGGAATTTTGTGATTTAAGAGCAGGTAAGAGGAATCCTATAACCCATTTCACACTTAAGACGGCATATTTCTGCATCAACTGGAGAGGATGATGACAGCAGCAGTAGCAACATTGAAGTCTGAAAGTCTGCAATGTGATTGCCAAGATACTCTCAGAAAAAGCTAGAGCAAGGCACTGCAAGAGCATGAGGTTATTTATTAGTGATCAGCTTTCCTGACCCATTAACATTCTACAAAAAGATGGTGACCGTTCCACCACATGAACATCCCTAACGGCAATGTTTAGAGAGGTTTTGGTCACAGCTGAGTTGGGACCCTTCTCTGAGTAAAGGACACCAAAGAGAAAAGCTAGAAACAGGAGACTTAATTATCAGTGCATCTTTTAAAATTTAACTAGATCTTTTCTGTCTATCCTTATCTCTATGCAGCTACCAGCAGGACACAAGGAATAGCAAAAAGCAACTCTTTTCCATGTAGTCCCATCTACTTCCTAGTTCCATTGGGTTCACTTCTTTCATGGAAATGAAGATGGAAATAGAGGAACTTCAGGGAAGTTCAACAGGCAGTACAGCTTTGCATGGCTCATGTTGGGATTTTTCAGATGCTGTGCAACTCTAAGTCAGACAGCCGGTGATGAGAACATGTCTTCTTCCTGCCTTCCATTCTTTTCAACCCCACTACACAACTGGAAACCTGAAGTTTGGAACTGCTACTTAAATCAACCACACAGTAGCAAAGTCTGGCTGAGGTCCTGTCAGACAGGACACTGACATTGTTCAAGATGGACTGGTTTACAGAAGACAAGTCAATGTACCTGAAATACATCTTAGCACTGAGCAGCTTAAGCCCACGAAGCCCTTGTGCCACTCTACTATTCCCTACTCAGAGCTTATGAAAAACAGCCTCACTTTCAATAGCATTATTTCCATGTGTTAAAAATAGCTGCACAAAGCTATTACATATACATTTGGCATATGCAATCCCAGTGACTACAGTCTCAGGGTAACTATGCTGAGGAGCTACTAATAAGTTTTTCAGCTCCACAGCAACCTACATTGACCCTGTATTTTGTCTTCATTTCTAGTTTCAAAGATTAAGTTCTGTTTGTTCAATAAAACTTTTAATAAAGATGGAAGATTTTAAACAAAAGCAAAATAGCTATTTAAAAACATCTTTCCTAAAATAAGCACAGCTAAACAAAATTTCATTTTATATCATGTCTACATGTTTCAGCCTTGGTCACTAGAAGGTGATTTTATTAATATCTCAGTTTCAGATCACAGACAAACACTACCAACATTTATATTCTTAAATAATATCTCTACAGTGATGAGACATGCACTCTTCTTTAAATGAACAGTTATATTACAGATGGCAAACCCTGAAGCAAAGTCTGTCACTTGAAGCATACCCCTGCCTCATGAGAGATTAATACCCAGAAGTATTATTCAAATTGAATTCTGCCCGATTAGACACTAATAATATTAAGCAGCTGCTTGGAGCTAGTCTTTCTACCCATGCCAGTACTCAAATTATGCCAGTGTCAGATTCTGTTGTTGGTTTTGTTGTAAAAGAACATTTTTTTTAAGCAAAAACACAAACAAAATGTCTTCAATCTGCACTAACTGGCTGGCTAAACTCCACAAACACACCATGCCGTCTGCTGAAGAACAGTTAAGCCATAGAGACAGCAGTTCTGAATGGAGTAATAAAAAGTACAGGAAGCAAAACTTCAGTGGGGCAGATTTTCACTAGTTCTTTGGGGATGTGACAGCCTGGTCAGAGACCAAGAAAACTAGATAAGTTTTTCCAGAATCGGCTTGTGATACTTTAGGGAGTTGAATATAAACAATGATAGCTTATTATAAACAAGCTGTAGGTGTTGTTTTCCTACTCTCTGTTTTCCTGTTTTTCTCAAAGATTGTTTGTAAGAAAGGCCTTGTGTTAATTAGCCAGTCAGGTGAAATTTATTGATTAATTGACCAGTTTGGTCCATCTCTATCAGAATAGTATATAAAAGAAGAGAATTCTAAGTAAAGCAGGATGCTGTGCAAACCAGCCTTCTGGGAAGTCTGTCTCATTTCTTACTAAACAGCAACAGTTCTTAGAGTACTTTTTGTCTCCAGGAAGAATATCGGAGGATTTCAGGCATACACATACTTGGAGGCACAAGCCAATTGCTCTGTAAGTATCACAAGAACACAAAAAGCTGTTGCAGAATACGCTATATTAATTTTTGTATTTAGAAACTGAAGTAAAATTTTATTACATAGCATTTTAAGCCCTTTCTTTAGTGATCTCATATTTCCAACACCACTTAATACTAAATGTCTCTTTTTCAAAGCTTTAGGATAAGAGAGGCAAGAAAACCAAGAGAATACTAAATATAAACCTATTCCCATTAGTGTTGCAAATGTGCTCAGAACTTGATTATTGAGACATGTCCAGAACATGACCTCAGATGAATTTGGCCCATCCCGAGTGCTGTGTGAAAGGCATTACTGTATAACCTATTACTACCAGCAACATAATGTTTAGAAAGTCTTTAAATTATCTCTTTTCAGGAAATATGACAAGGGACAAAAACCTCAAAATTTGAGCTTTCCAGTTGATGTGGTGAGTTTTTGTTAGTTAGCCCTTTTAAAGCAAATGGCTGGAAGATTTTTCACTTCCATATGGCACAAACAACTTGCAAGCAGCACCATGTTTGCCTGAGGATCTTGTCTCTGGTCCCAGAACAAGAAGGGTCATGAGCTGCAGAGGTGCTGAAACCTTCTTTGTGTAAAGAGGAGTTGCCTGAACATTTAACTTCTTCCTCCTGCTTAATTTTCTTGTAAATCCATGTAATTCAGCATCTGAACACAAGCACTATTTTAATTCAATGCACAAAAATTTTCTATTGTTCATACACTCTGTCATTTTCAATTAATTTTATTAATCAACATAATTTGAGTCAAGCATACACTTTTCATTAAGGTCTATTCCCAAGCTTCATAAATTTCAGCTATTGCGTTCTGAAGAAAAAAAATACATCACTTCTTCCCCCAAAAGCAGTTTTGAAACACAGATCAACCACAGAAGTTCTCACTGTGCAGTCAAGATTGGGGGGGGGTGAGCTAGAACCAGTTCTCTTCATTTCAGCTATCAGAGGCTCTGCCATATCTGGCAGCACAGTACCACCACAACAACTGGGACTCAGATCCCACTGTCACCAGGATTTGCTTCCTTCTGGAGAAGTTTAAATAAAGCCAGTACAATCTTCATATCCACATTTATTGTGAAAACATCAGGAAACCACATGTGCAGCTTGTGAATTTTCACTACAAATAAATATCTTATCATGAGAAACTCTTCAAAACAGGGGATTTATGTGACCAGATGCAAATCTTTATGGTGTGGACATCTCAGTATTCTCTTTACAGCCAATGGACAGAAGAAGGAAGACAGCAAATAATTTCCTCCCAAAGTATATCCTGTCTAATGAATCACAACTCAAATTATGCCCATCTCTCTCTTCTGTTTGAAGAGGAACAAACTCATACAAACTATCTTTGGGAAGAGTTCATGGGCTGGTTATTCAAGCATGGACTCCTGGAGGAGGTGGCAAACCAAGCTGCTTGGTAGGAGAAAAAGGACACCTGACAAAAAGTGAGTAGAGATTATTTTAAAACAAACATCATCACCAGGCTTTTCAGCTTGATATCAAAGGTAAGCAGCAGTATAGAAAATGCACCTGTAAAAAAGCAGAGTTAATGTGAGAGGGAATAGAAAGGATTCTGAACTACACAGAAGACTCTGCCTTAGTTCTTGACGAACTTTCCTAACTACAATGAAATCAGACAAAAATGACACCTAGGTAGAGTCGCAAATTACAGCTTCGAACTTCTGCTGGAACTAAACAATGCAATGCAAACCCCTTGATACGGTATGCAGAATCCACTAAAATACAATCAGCAGCAGGCCTGGTTCTGAGGCTTGGAAAACACTGTTCCTTTTGGGGCAAAATAAAAAAGGAGAATGTCTCAGCTCAGAGACAGAGCTTAACAGAAACTAAACCCAACAGCATGGCTAGGCACTGTGAAAGACTTGAGCCTGGACTCTCACATCCCCAAAACAGAGAGAAGCTCCAGTAGTCAGGATTCAAAACAGCACTGGTGAACTTTATCACAGCTGACATCTTAATTTCTTGTCAGCTTGAGGAAAAACAGTCAGGCATGTTCAGAAGGATTACAGATCAATTACACAGGGCTGGATAGGGGTCCAGCTAGTCAGGTTCATGACCATAGTGAGTCTTTTAATCTGGAACGTACTACTCATACTACATAGATGTGCACAAAAAATGTGAAAAACCCTCATGAATTAAGTAATCAGGGTACACTGCACATGTTTTCCTTTTTCTGTTTAACAAAGATCTAATGTTAGGTAATACAAGTTCTCTTCTAATGGACTGTGCCAGAATGTAATCAGAACTTCCTAACACTATCCCTTGTTTCCCACTAAAAGCACAGAAAACAGCCCTCAGTTAGAAAGCAGCCTTCAGTTTAAATATGCTTTACAGAATCAAGAAACAGAACATTCACATTTTAAGAGAGCTTAAATAAGAACATCTGAATAGGCAACCTAAGCTGACTTTTCCTCTCTCTTCAGCCAGGCAACACTGACACCTACTGTCAACATTGTCAAATGGATTTAACTTGTACAACTGATTTAAAAAGTCAAATTTTTACATAGACTTTTGAAAGCACATTAAACATCTCCTATTCAAGGGTTTCCTTCACAGAACATCTACTGCCTTTACTGCGAACTGAAGTTATTAACCTGTCTTGTAAAATGCCATTTAAACAGAGATTCCTCACAACCAACTTATTGATAGTGGTGAACCACAATTATACTTTTTCAAAACTAGTATTTTTGAACTATTATAATTAAAGCAGATCTGAAAAAGGACATAGTGTTTAACTTAATACTAGCACTTCATGTTTTTTATCACCACAGACATTTAAGTAGCCACCCAAAAGCAAAAAAACACTGTATTTAGACCACATCTGTGTTGGAGTAACTGGGTCTTGATTGTGCTCTTGTGTATTTAAAAATTTTTTTATTGCTGTTGAGAACAGAGTAGAAGCTTTTCACAGAAACTTTCCAACAAAGAAGCTGCATGATTTTGACATTCACAAGGCATGTCCACCTCCACGGTCAGTCCTAGCTCAGAGCACTCAAGGATCTACATGTCAGAAGCCCATCGACCAGCACTGAACACACATACACAACAGCCCAGCTCCTCAGTACAAGAGTATATTGGCACAGCCTTTTGATATCTCCTTTGCACATTCCATACGAGAATGTTGGGTGTTTTTAGTATTTAGAAAGATTCCTCTCACAAAGACGCTACAGAAGTTACAATAGCTGCACAAAATATTATCAAAAACTTACCTAAGCAAAGAGAAGACATCGTAAGAGTTGCGAACACAGTTCTGATCCACCTGGAGAAGACTGTTCTTCAAAGTACCTGAGTGATCCTTGAGGAAAAGAAGGAGTACTACTTTAAAAATGAAAAAAATCCGTCTTGACTAAAAGCATGCACTTTTAGTAGAATAAATGATCTTGCATTTAATGTATTTTAGATCCGTCTTTACACATATTTTATCTATAGCAGGTAGAAACAATTTAAGGTGGCAATAATACCACTTACCTATACAGGTATAAAAGACCTACCAGTTTATCTGTGTTCTAGACACAGTGTTTTCTTGAACTTTATAATGCATAATTGTCTGAATTTTATGCATAGAAACTGAAAAGTGCAACTGACAGCACCGCCATTCTTCAGCTTCAGACCTGAGAGCCCACTCAGTTATGTGCGAGAGAATTACATGAACATGAGATAAAGCTCTATCCTTTATCCATGCTGTAACACATTAAAAGATCAAAGCAATCTTAGCTTTGAGTGACATGAACACATTTATGGAAGTTAAAAGTAAGAATGTTCTTAAAGTAAGGTCTCTTTTAAGAGACCAAAGTAGCCATTCTGCTCAAAAGGTATCAAACAGTAACAGACAAACAGCAATTCCTCATGCTGCAAATGTCAGATATTAAGCTTTTCCATATCAGGCACAGTCACACAAATTCCTAGAAAAGCTGCAAACTTCAAGTGTTGATTAACATGATAAAAGTAAATTTTAAGCAGGTCAACCCACCTGGCAGCACTGTCAGAAAGATTATGGATTGCAGGAAAAAAAAGGCACTTTAGTGTATAAAGCAGCCCCATCTGGTACCTGTGATCAGCTAGCTTTCCAACAGACAGAGATGGGTTCTGAGTACCACAATCCCTGCCCCAACAAGAGTCTGTCTCCATATAGATGTTGAAATTCAGACATCAACAAAGGTCAACACCTCCTGACACAACTGTGTTAACCATAGGCCACACAGTAGACATTCCTTTCCACCAAAAATATGGTTCCACCTAAATAATCCTGAGATCTACACAGTATGTAGCACATCACATTGCTACAGAGGCACCACCTCAGCAGCTCTCTCAGCTCCTCATTTTCATACCCAAGACACTGGATGCTAAATACTGAAATCCAGACATCTCTCCATTAAAAAAAATTAAAAACATCTTAATGTCTGTCTGAAAGAACTAGGATGGTAGAAAACTAAAAATGCACAAGGTACCAGCAACACCATGCCCTATCCCTGGAAGTGTTCAAGACCATGCTGGATGAGGCTTGGAGCAACCTGATCTACTGGAAGGTATCCCTGTCCATGGCAGACAGGTAGAACTGGATGAGCTCTAAGGTCCCTTCCAACTCAAACCATTCTAGGATTTTACAGCATGAAGTTGACAGTGTTTCAACAAACACTGCCTTCAGAAAGCAAAGCGCAACATTTCTCAAAGAACAAGAGGACTGACCTAGAATAACTGGTTTCAGGAGTGAAAGAATTTGCAGCAGCAACCTATTTCAGCCTTTCCTTTTATGCAAACTGTCTTACCCTTAGGAAATTTGCAGAACATGTAATGTAAGGGTTTCAGACTTAGTTATTAGGAAGTTTACCCTCTGAAAGAGGAGTGTGTCTTTTTCTCTGCCACATTTACTAGATATAGGCACATGTACTTTGTAAACACACAAAAAGGCTTTGCTTGTGCAAAGTGGCCAGGATCTAGCTGCTAAAAAATACTTTAAGAAAATGCATATGTGGGGAAGACTCTACCTACATTTATGGAGACCACAGACTGAAAATGAGAGAGATGCAGCTTTCCAAAGATGAGGGTCTTTCCTCCTTGATGTTGAAAATGAAGCTACAATTCAGCATCCCTGAAAAAATATAACTTACATTTCTTTCCCATGCCTCTGACAACTTTTGAGCTATGGAGAGCTGTATTGACTAGTTCTACTTTTACTTCTTTAAAGAGAAATCAGAAAGCTAGAAGCTACACTTACTTCCGTCAATGCGCTTTCTGAAAAGGTATCTCTGCAAGAACAAGAGTGAGTTCTATCAGTTGGAAGCAGCAAGCATAAAAGGGCTGAAAGGCAATCTGTAAGTCAGGAAGGCATTGAGGAAACCAGAGGACAAGAAGCCTGGCTTTAGGAAAGCTAGTATAGTATCCAGAATTGATTATGTTGAACCTGGGTAAATACTGGTTTTACACACAAGCATGAGGCCTCAGACAAAACCAATCAGACTCAAAAAGCTGCTCAAGGATCAGGAATACTTTAAATCCAGGTTAACAGTTTCAAAATAAATCCATCTTATTTGAACATTGGTCCAGTTCAAGCAACTCCAAACAAAGTTTCAGTGTATGATTAGTAGAGAGGGTGAAACAGAGAGGAACAAGTGCTTCAGTGGTCCAGTGCCAGAAAGGAAACAGGAAAATACATTGGACATAGTTCCGATGAAAGTAGCAGAATCCTGCTGAAATGTTCCAGCAAAATAACTGCTGCAAAATAATAATAACCGTGTTGAAGTCCAGAAGTTGGAGGTACAATCACATGAAAATCAGATGCGATGAAGAACAAAGCAGCTATATCAGCAGCACACTTTTGTATTTACACTGAGAAGAAAAGCTGTACACACTAGAAGAATTACTGTCAGACATCTGTAGTAAAGAAACAGTACCCTTCAATGTTCAGAAGGCACTCACAAAGGTTTTTGAAACCCTTGAAGCCTAACCTTTTTCCTTGCCATAAGCTAAGTATCCATGGCAGTAAAAAACCTGCCACTTGAGTAAGAACCTGACTCAAAGAAAACTTCTTTTTGAGCGTCTCAGGAACAGCCAAGTTCCTGCTAGACAGAAGAGGTGGAAGAAAGGTAAAGCTCCTAATACCTATATATTATCATAGATACAGAATTTAAAAGTTTTATGGCATTTCCAGAAAAAAAAAAAAGTGAAGAATCAGTGACGATAAAAATAAAGAGGCTCTGGCTATGATTCTTTTATTCAGGTAAGACAATTACTATCCTACAATTGTCTGGGATACTTAGAATTTCTCCACCAGTAATGCTACAAGATTTTCCTACTTTGCTCCTCTACTTGACAGGCTATGACTGTATTAGCAACCAAGATAGAGAATGAGGAACCTGCAGGGTGAGAGACCCCACCTGCAATGCTGCCTCCACCTCTGTGATCTACAACATCAGAAGGACATGGAGCTACTGCAGCAAGTCCAGAGGAGGCCACAAAACGGCTCTGAGGGCTGGAGCACCTCTGCTCTGGAGGCAGGCTGGGAGAGCAGGGGGTGTTCAGCCTGGAGAAGAGAAGGCTCCAGGGAGACCGTAGACCCCCTGCCAGTGCCTAAAGAGGCTGCAAGAAAGCTGGAGATGGGCATTGGATGAGGGCCTGGAATGACAGAATAATCCTAGTGGGTCCTTTCCAACTCAGAATATTCTGTGACTCTGCAACAAGGGGGGATGACTTCACACTGACAGAGAACAGGGCTAGATCAGGTATTTCAAAGAAATTCCTCCCTGTGAGGGTGTTGAGGCCCTGGTACAGATTGCCTCTTGTGGTGAGTATTTTCAATTATATTTCAGTCATAGCAGTCAGTTTTATACACACACTCCTTCCCTCCCTTGGTTTGTATTATTATAGCTTAGTTTGTCATTAATGGATTATGGCTTTCCCCCTGTGTCATTGGTTTTTTCTAGTTGTCCACCTTCCTGACAACCTGCTCAGACCTGCCCCTTTGTTCCCTGTTCCTCCTCCCATTGTATGTCAGTCCCTTTCCAGGCCTGCCCCTTGGTCTGGAAGTTTCCCAGTCAGTTCTGTATCTTTCAAAACCCCATTGGTTTACTTGAGTTATTCTCCTTCCCTGTAGTCCCCTATTGGTTTACACATTGTATTCCCTGCCCTGTGTTCCACCCCTAGTTTCTTCTTATTGGTTACAGATTGTATCCTCCCCTTGGACCCTCCCCCGAATATAAGCTGCTGTATGCTTGCTTTGTCTTTTTTCTGTCCCTGACCCTCCAGGGAATAAACTCCTTTAGAAATCACACAGAAGGTGTGATTCCTTGCTCGTGCCCTCAGTGCGGTCCCATTCTCCCATGCAGTCCACCCATGCCATAGAGCAGTTGTGCCCTACAGCCAAACCTCAGAGTCTTAACAGCTTTCTGGGGGTGGCCCACTCTCGCCGACGGTACTGGGAGCTGGCACAGGCTTGAAGAACTCTGGCACCGCAGCAGTTTTCTACAGAAGCATGGCTGCCCCATCCCTGGAAGTGTTCTAGGCCAGGTTGGATGGGGCTTGGAGCAACAAGGTCTAGTGGGAGACGGCCCTGCCCATGGCAGGGGACTGGAACAAGATGGTCTTGAAGATCCCTTGAAACCCAAACCATTCTATGATATGATTCTATAATCAAAACCAAGAAGTACCTTTAAACCATATGAGCTCAGGAACAAGTCCTGACAACAACCGGAAAAGAAGATAATTCTCCCATCTTCGAATTCAGGCCCAGGCTGTCAGTACTGAAATCTTGAAAAACTACAACTGCATCCTACTTCAGGAAAACTGAATGCAGAAACTGCAGCTGTATGTCAAGGAGTCATTTCCTATCCAACCAGGGACTCCTTAACACAACCTATCTGTACCACAGTACTGCCACCAACAATTTGAGATTAAAAAAACCTGTCAGATGCATTATTTACAACTTTAAAGTAAAAGTTTAAGTTTAAACTATTTCATCATCAATGAGGTAATAATCAGAGACAATATTGGATGGACAGGCGCAAATACTACAGTGGATCCTTGAGGAAAAAACCGATTGGGGTAAAACAAGTGCAGCATGAGCAAATAAATAGCTTCCTATTAAAGACCTACAAACTCTAGGCCTCAGACTGATAACCAAAACTTTGTGGTTTTATATTTGCTATGAAAATGAGTCTTAACAAACACACCACTTTCAATATGTCCTATGTTTGAATGAAATGTCTACCTCAAAAAATACAGTCAAAGCTTATTTTCAGTAACCACAGGGTTTTTGGACCCTAAACGCTACACTTTAAGTCTTTTCAAAACATCACAGATATCCATGCAACCAAGGCAAGATATTAGTTCGTATCTGTCATGTCAAAAAATTACTCCCTCTCAAAACAAAGCACTTTAATGTTCTGAGCATCCAAATGTGGAAAATCAATCTCACAGGTTGAATTTCAGTTTGTCACCAGTACCAACAAGCCAGAACAAATACAACATACCCTTACCTTCTGTTCAAATGAAGCTCCATAATAACCATCATTGAGACCAAAAATAATCTCATTGGGGTTTCTTGCATGGATCTATAGGGAAGGAAGAAAACAAATCAGTTTACAGCCAGCTCACTGCAAATTTTCACAACAAATGAGCACAAATTGAACTAAGAGTCTAAAGCAGTTTTACATCACCTGTAATTCTAGAAGCACACAAAACCTCACAGAAAATTGAATTTAACCATGGAAAACGTGTTTGCTTCACAGCTTTAGTGACTATCATTATGTTCAGCTATTCTACTTTGAAATCAGAAACACGAGACAGAGCATCTCCTATTATTGCATTTCCAGGTGACAAAAATAAATAAGATAGCTGGAAACTAAATAGAGGTAAGACTCAAGAGTTCGGTCTGGAGAACAGAAGGCCTCAGGGAGACCTTGTAGCCCTTGCCAGTGGCTCAAGAAGCTCCAAGAGAGCTGAAGAGGGACTTTGGACAAGGGAGAATGACTTCTCATTGCCAGAGGGCAGGGTTAGATGGGATATTCGGAAGAAATTCTTGGCTGTGAGAGTGGTGAGGTCTTGGCACAGGTTGCCACAGAAGATGTGGCTGCCCCATGCCTGCAAGTGGGCCATGATGAGTGGGGCTTGGAGCAACGTGGTCTAGTGGAAGGTGTCCCCACTCATGGTAGGGGAGTGGAACTGAATGATATTTAAGATCTCTTCCAACTCCAACCACTATATGATTTTATGATTTAAAGCTCTGATGTAAACTAACATGAATATCTGTAATCAAACTTTAAAATACAATTTTCAAACATACTCATTTCCTTTCTCAGCATTCTTATATATGAATTCATCCAGATGTTTTGTTTCCTGAAGAAAAAAGTTGAGAAAAAATATTTTTACATTACCTGCTGGCCCAAGTACTTTAGCCCATCTAGATTGACCTTCCATTCAATCAAAAGCTGAAAGTGTTCCTTCTTGCCACCCCAGATCCTCACAACAAAACAAGAGACAGAGGTATCAAGACGATCAGGCATTATTCCAAAGTCCAGACTCCTCCATGTTGGATTCTAAGTATTCAAAGAGGGATAAATACAGTTTAAACAAGCTGAAACCAGTCCATAAACTGACAATTTAGAAAGTAGCAAAGCCCACCTCAAAGATTTTTAAAAATCTTAAGAATGAGGAACAACCGGCATTTCAAGCTCTGCTGCTTCCTTACCTTGTTTGCTAGAGAGAATACCTCAGTTAAAAGGTACATGCTGTAAAGTACTTCAGAAACTGTGAATGGGTTTTGCTTCCTTCCATTACAAGATATCAAAGAATTTACTTCAGAAATAACTAATTCTGTTTAACCAAATAAGGAACTTTCAAGATCGAAGTAACATTCCTTTCACAGTTATAATTCAGCTTCTGAAAACCAGAGTATAGTGTGTATTCCCAAAGTTAAATGCTGATATATTCCCCAATAATTAAATTTGCGGAACTTGCTGACATATTTGTTCACATTCTTCTCCTCCTTGACTGATGCTCAATCCTCAAATGTTGTCACTAAAAGCTCATCTTTACTCCACGAGATCAGACTTGCATCTGGAGCTTTTCAAACCAGCACGCATTAAACTAAGCTGTAAATTCCACCAGAACTCAGATTTGCAAAGACAACGTGTTACAAGAATTTCCACTCATCTCTAACAACATCTAAAGAACTGACTCAAGCTGTAACAAAACCAAGTCAATCCAACATTACTAGTGTCAAGAGACAACAGGGTGTCCAAAAGCAGAAATGGCAAAGTGCTTTTATTTATATTTATTTCTTTCCCCTCCTCTGCTGAACACACAAACAGTAGCTCCTGCAAAATAAAAGGCAGGAACCTACCACCCCATGAAAGAACTCGCCATCCCGTCTAGTGCTTAAGCAGCTTGGAAAAGGCCTAGCATCCCTGAACTGGGATGAGTCAATTTGAAATAGGATGCCTCTGAAAAGGAGGGAGAAGCAAAGTTACCCACTAAGTTTTACAGAAGAAATGCATTAACCAAGCCCTAAGAAGAAGGAATATTTCATAGCTATTCAGGCACAAGAATACCACATCATTAAAATACCCATAGGTTATATACATGATGTCCTCAAGACATCTTTTATTTAGATTTTTGTTATTCTCTTATGTCCTACGGTTAGTTTCCCTTTTTGTTTTTCCTTTTCCTGATTTAGAATAGACAGAACTAAAAATCCTAACAACTTAAGAGAGAAACTGGAGAAGTTAACAGCCTTGAGTAAGCAGACAGCTTTTCCTTCATTCAGGAGAGTTTCAAAGCATTTGCCCAGGGTGCTACAAATGGAGCAGTTCTACCTTGTTAATCCAGCCATTAAAAAGTCTTCAGCAGGTTTTCAAACTCCCTTAGCCAACATTTGCAACATGCTACTCCTATCCTATTATTACCCTTCCTCATCTGTAATAAACTGTTCAGTTCTGGCCCCTTCATTCATCTAAACTGAAAAATTTAGAAAACCTAATGTTTTCAAACTTCAGTTTCTTACAGCCATTAGCTCTTCAAAGAATATACATATATATCTGGCAGGTACATGTTCCTTACTGTTTTCCTACACAACATGAAGATGTTAACAGAAATCAGCATTTTTACTACTCAGTAGCTCCCTATTCTAACCCTCAGAACCAAGCAGCGAAAAGACACATTAAACAGTTATGGTATTCAGCAGAGAAGTCAATATATTGCACTAAATACACAATTTCTAAAACAAAGTTTTTCCACATTAAAGTAACTTACCAGAGAATTCTTGATCACCTCACTCTTATAAAATTCTAAAGAAAAATAAGTAAAAAAGAACCTTTAGATTAGCTTAAGCACTGATACAAATCTTACTATATAAAACAGAAAAAACCAAAATAAGTAACAATCAAGAAAGACAAATGTTAGTGGGTCCAGTTTATTAGTAACCAATTCATGCGGTAAACTTTGAAATGCAGTCATGCTTTTGACTAAAATTACTCTTTCACGCTTACTTATTACAAGTCATTATTTAAATGCAGTATTTCAGCTTTATACCCATGATAATCCTCAAGTTTTATAAAGCTTCGATTTCTGAGGAAAGAACATGGCATGGTACTTAACAGTATTTGGATGACATTTGCAAAAATGACTTGTTTGCCACACAACATCTTCATGGAACACAGCAGCTTGGATAAATTAATTACAGCACTTTCCTGAAGAGCGATGGTGACCTGTTCCAGGTGCTCAGAAGGGAAACAGCCAAGTTACCTAATGGAGGTGCCAACAGTCCTGTATTTAAATGGGAATAAGCAACTGCTGGCACATGAACCTTGGCTTTCCCAGCCAAAGCAAGAGCTTAAGACTTTAGACAGACAGCTCTAGAGGCAGGAATACAGATTTTGTACAATATCCCAGCCCACTGGAGACCAGGGATAAAAGCTTTGATGAAGTGCAAAATAATCTCGAACACTGCAGAAACAGTCATCAATGGCAGGTCTAATCAACCACCACAACAAAGTCCAGTAAGGCAGTAAGCTCAAGTTTTGTATTCTTATCCTTCTAAAACACCAACACTGGCAAAAAAAGCAAGGCCAGATGAAAACTAAAATTAAGAGAAAAATCAAAATTCATCTCCAATCACACCAAAAGGAGCATGAAAATCTATTTTTAATAACATCTGTCCACAATGAACTATATACCATAGTGGGAAGGAAAACCAAGAGAAGAGATCTAATGCTCAAACACAGTTATATAAGCTAGAACAGATGCCTGGATGCATCATGTCATTGGCTGAATTGAAAACTTTGATAATAGTATGTGCTGATGTATGCTCTGTAAAACAACTGGTATGCACAGAGTGGGACACTCTTCCCCACAAAAGGCAACTAAAGCTCCAAAAGCTTCAACTTGTATGTGCCCTTCGAAGTTCCCAATTTCTTACATCATCACTCAGGGAAGAACAATGACAAAAACAGGCTAATTTAAGAGACTACAAAACCTGTCATCTGTTTCACCTCCTTGGCTGCTAACACTGAAAGCTTTCATGAAATTGAGGAAACTAAACGGGTCTCTTCCAGTGTTAGCAAAGGTGATGCAACTAATGGCACTAAGTTGTCAAGACAAAAAAAAAGGAAGAAAGAATTCATATCATAAGAATTCAAAGATTAACTAGCAAAAAGGTTGATAGCAAGCTTGGTTTACCTTTGTAGATCTTGGTGTTATCACACAAGTGAAGAGTGAAGTATGTATCCAAGAGGCGATAACCATTCTTACTAATAATGTTACGTGCAGCAATATTCCGAAGATGACGAAGACGGCGCTAAAAATAGAAAAACAAAATTTAAAGAATTCTCATAGATTGAAAATTAACCCTTTCTCTTTTTTCAAAGCATTTTAATGATTCCCAAAGCACTGTTATGAAAAAAAAATCCCACCAAACTCTCCAATTTCTCTGTCAGACAGCAAGTGTAAACAGGCAGGATTCAGCAAAGTCACAGGACAAGCAATAAGCATCTACAAGCTTGGATTCAGCAACACTGATATAGATGAGAAGCTATTCTTATTCATGTCCTGTATGTCATTTTTATCCCACATGACTAAATCACCCCATACTCTCCCAGCAGTTTCAAGCAAGTATGTAACACTATCAGCTCCAAATACAGCAGGGCAGCATCACTCAGATGTTCTACATCATCGCAGTGGAAACACTTCCCAGCCAAAGCTATTTGTAACAAGCATAAATGGACAAAGGGCTCAAACAAACCACCACTTAATCCAGAGCCATAAGAAACTGGCTGAACAAAGCTTCCTGATTTCACAGTAATCCTGGAAACTGCTCTAACAACCTTAAATAAAAGTAAAATACATCAGGAAGACATACCAAGATTTACAGAGAAAATTAAGGGCACAGTGAAATTTGAGATTTTCACTGTCAGTTACCATCTACTGTGATGAGAGAGTCCTTTTCCCTTGGAATGAATACAGTAGGATATGTCACTAGAATATTTAGTTTAAGTGATTTTATCCAACTCCAACATTATCTCGGTTTACTACAATACTGCACCTTGAATGAAAATCATCAGATCAAATCAATCTCTCTCTTCCACCTCTCTGTGCCCAACAGTTTTAATTGCTGTAGCTAAGGTCTTAGCTTCAGGCACAGCACACCCTTAATCTTTGACAAATATTTTACATTATTAACCTCTTATAAAATTTAACTAGTTAACAAAGCAATTTTGCAGGACTGTTACATTTAAATCATTGTTTAGCTGTTGTTTCTATTGTAACTTCGAAAACCCACACTTCAAACTCCCATGAATGCAGCATTCAGTGAACTGCCACTTCAAATAAACTAAGTTCTCATCAAATCCTTCAGTCTCATATTTTCCCAACCAATCTCTCAACTCACCAGTGTCTCACCCACTATGGGGATGTTGACAAATGGCTCCACATACTTTGTGGATCACCACAATCCACCAACAAGTCTCAAACAACTGGTTTAGTGCATACTTTTACCTCAGAGTTCATCTTACATCATTTTTCCCAAAAGCATCGTTATTTGTAAGGCTGAATCCACCTTAAAAGCTGATTGAACAAAAGCACATTTTAAAAGCCTTTGAAACCAAAAGACAACTTTCCTGTTTGTTGTTGCAACATATTTGCAAGGCTTAGGCCATAGTGTACACCAGTGAGCCTGCTTCTAAGTTTGTTATCAAAGCCTCAGGAATTCATCAAGGCTATTGGAAGATAAATTGTGCTAAATTAAGAAAGAAGAGCCTGAGAAACCAAATACCAAGATCACAAGAACTAGGTAACGGGACTGTGAAACATCTGGTTCGTAACCAATCGTATACTCCAAGAAATGCAGACAGAAAATGAGTGAACAAGACAAAGGCACCAATCAAGAAGTGTGTACTTAGTGGTTTGTAGAATCTATAAATATGTGTGTAATGTAAACAATAAACACCTTCTGCTTGATCATATTGGTCAGTTGTTCAGGAGTCCTAGATTTCCGACAATAGTTTGTAGCTTGTCTTAAAAGGCTTTTAACAAGAGTTGAAAGGCCATCATCAGGTTTTAGAATCATAGTATGACATTTCATATTACTTAACATCACTCCAGAGATACATTAATTTTCCTTTGTGGAAAGGTATGAGGAATATTATTTTTTTTTTTTGGACAGCCTAAAAATCACTGATGGATTCATTCCATTCAAAGTCTATTTACAACTTAGACTATAAACAGAGCCTGAGATAGGATGCCCAGGTACCTCTAGTATATACACAAACTACAAAATTAAAAACAAAAAATACCAACCAATAAAAAACGTTCTGCAAGACTACATGGTCTTATTTTCTTAGAAGCTGGTATCAAAAAGGTCAACAGAAATGTTAAGCCTCACTTAAAAGAAGCCATACGGACCTTTAACATTTTTTCACATCTAACCTCAAAGCTGGGTAGCTTCACTGGCCGTTTTTATGTGCAACTGAAACACTCTTTAAGAAACAGCTTTGAACATGCATTTTGCTACCTATAAAAATGATTCGAGAATTTTATGTGCCATCTCTCTTGTAATTAACATCAGTAGCATAGAAATCAATCAGCTACCATGCTCATTCCCTTCATTTTTCGTATCTTTTTTTTCCTTTCATCTCTTGCAAAGAACAGCCCACAATGCACCCTAACTAAGAGGGAAACTTTTTCCAGGTCTCTTTAGGATTGCAAACTAATTTGTGTGCCTGCTTTACATAGTATGTTTCATTGATTAGCTCTCAAGCAAAGTCAAACATGTTTATCAACATTCAATGTACACAATGATGTCAGTTATGTTTGGGAAAAAAAAAAAAAAGCTGTCGAGTGTCCTAACCTACACCTGCACCTCTGTGTGTGGACTCACCAAGATGTGAGTCCTTATCTCCATGATTTGTGACTTCCCTGCACTCTTCAGGATCTGGGGATTAAAGTCGCACTTCTCCTACACCTGTTGGAAGAGGATCATTAAATCTGGGGCTATGAGACCACAACATAGTTCAGAACTCAATGTGCAACAGGGAATGAATGTCTATTTGAATCTCCAGCTTAGCTAGCACTCTCCTCCTATACATTTAGTGAGGTCATGATGACAGAGAGACTTGAATCCTGAAAATAAATCTTCTCGTCTGCCCACTATGCTCGCTGATACAATACTGAATTATTCAAATTTTCTCAGAACTCTACACAGGCAACATTCAGAGTTAATTAAGTTAATTAGCATCAACCAGGAGACTATCAGCTACAAAGATATACCCAAAGACAACTGAAATAGGTTCTAGAATTCCTCATCAAGGGCTTTGTTTTGTGACAAAGTAAGTATTATTTTGAGGGGAGTTTTAAATATCTAGTGTTACCTCCTATGCATTTCATATAATTTTGTGCTGGAGACACTGGAATACACAAAACAAAAACCGCACTATGTTGCAGCTCTGCTAGCACTGGCATCAGGCAAACACCGCCAGCCCCCAGCACTGCATCACCCTTTCTTATTTGTTCCACCATAAACAAGCACTTGTGCAGCTGCTCACAGAATCATATCTGGGAACCAATCTGGATGGAAACTAACCACCTCTCCCTTTTCCTGGGTTAGTTTCACCAGCTCAGTTCCTCAATATGGTTCACCACATGGCTGGACAAGCAGCTGAGCAGACCAAGGAGGAGACAACATAGCAGCAAGAGGCTGAAGGCAGAGAACTGCTGGAATGAAACCACCAACTTGAAGTGTACGTGGAGCAACAGAGCCTGGCACTACCATGAGCCAAGAGGAAGGCAGTTCACAATGAGGTACCAGAGCATTTCAGACTGCAAAAGCAACTCTTTTTAGAGACTAAACCAGTACACTCTATGTTGAATACAGTGGCTGCAGATAATACACAATTCCTTCATTTCCTCCTCCGTCTAGGTGAAGTGCTAAAAAGGGTCCCTTTTCTTTGGTGACAAATTTCAGCTATTTTGCTCTTTCTATGAAAGTATCAAGAAATCTTCATTATGAGGGAGGATTCCCCCAGGATAAGACGCTCTACAGCCAGAACAGTCATTCCAAAAAGTCCACCTTAAAATTCAAAATACAAGGGCTAAAAAGCCATTCCAAGTGCCTCAGCAGCCTTGTGAGTCACTTAATTTCCAAATGGCCACTGTGAGTGCAAGATGATAGTGCAGGACCTGTTTTCATTAAAAACAAAAAAGACCAAAATATGCAATGAGTATAGCTAATTTTCACCACTACCTCCTCATAGAGTTTACAGGTTACCAGCAATACAGGACCGAAGACCTCAGACAGGCATCTACAGCAAGTAGATGTAGTACAGTTAATGAGATATCCTACAGCAAAAAAGTTATTTTTGCAGAACTAATACCATTATTTAACCTTTCTAAGAGCTCTCAATTCAGCACATGCAGCCTTAACAGTGGTATATGTGGATCAGTGCTTAGCAGTAGTACAGCAGGTCTACTAACAGGTCATTCTCAGGGCATTGTGACACAAGTTATTTTAGTTACCATTATCCTAGACCTTTGCCGTTCCCAAGAAAGCCAATGGAGCAGTGAAATTACATTACAGGCCTGGTTCCTTTGCTTTAATTGCTATTCTAAGTTGCATTTGATAAAAGCAACTGCTATATAGCAGCTACATGTTGACTCACATGAAAGAAATTAGTGCTTCCTTCTATATTGAAGATAAATGACTACAAAAGAGAAGAGATACATTAATTTTCCATTAGGAGAAATCCTGAGTAGCTTCTATTTTACAAACACTACTGCATGTGAAGATAGTACATGTCATAAGCAACTATCCCAAAGATACACAAAAAGTCTGATCAGAAAACCTGTAGGAGATCTGAAGAGCAGAACCTACCATCAGGTTTCATCCCTCATGCCTGCAGAAGCAGAAAAGCAGCTTCCCAGAATACTACAACAGCGTCTAAACAGAGCTGTTGTGGAGTGCAGCAATACCATCCCTGCTCAGCAATTACCAGCTTCACTCAAATCAGACTGCTCCAGAATCAACTATTTTCATCATCAGCCTTGTTAAGACAATGTTTTCATCAGATGATTCCAGAAAGTCTACCAAGTCTTTTGAGGTCTAAAACTGTCTGGTCCCTCCATGCTTTAGTTCCCTCAACACTAAGATACCATATCGCTACCTCTGCCTAGAATGTCACCTTCAGCATATTCCCATCCTGCACATTGTGTTTTGTGCAGTCTTACAGTGTGGATCAAAAAATTAAACCAAGGTAAAGCTGCCAAAACCAAAAGTTAGTAAGGGTAACTCACTGGGTAAGTAAGGGTAACATCTGGGTAAGTTCCTCCAATTCAGCTCCCTACAGCTACACAGATGTGCCCACCACAAAAGAGTACAGCAGGTAGACTTCAACACTTAAATTTTTTTACGGCTTAAGCGTATCCAGATGCCACTCTTTGCTTTCCTCCAGGCCTGAAAAACAGAAGTGATAAAGCTATTCATTCTTTTTTGTCTAATGATCTGGTATAATTAATAAAAATCACTGTAGAGATGACACAGCAGGAAGGTAAGAAAAGGGAGTAAGTCAAATGAGAGAGAAGTGCACTGTTGTTAACACAAGGTCTGGACTGCTTATGGCAGGAGAACAGGACTACCTACAGCAGCCTTAAGTATTCATGGAATTTCATAATTATTTGTTCAAGGTCATATAATGAGTAGCAAAAGCAAACATGGGGAGTTCTGACTACTCTTCCATCTTAACCACTTCATTATTCCCTTACAATAATCTGATGACCCTGGGAAAAAAATAATGTCAGTATATCCAAGCTGGATGAGAATACAGCCAAACACCATTTTCTGTTTCTGGTGCTTAGCCATCACACTGACTGTAGCTCTGGCTCTAAGTATCAATTGTGAAGCTCAGGCCACTAATATGGGCAACAGCAAAGCCCATTCTAATCACATGGAGCCTATCATGATGTCAGCAGCTGGGATTATCTAATGGCTCACAGCTGGGAAAAGGGGAGGTCTGTCTTCTCTTTGTCCCACATTTGCCTTCTCCCAGTAGCACAGTCTTCCCTCTTTAGCACTGGCTCTTTTAGCAACGCTGTTCATAAATTCTACTCAGCCCTTGGACAAGTTAAATAAATTTGCAAAGGTGTCAAGGGAGTATCTGAACTTAAGCAAGGCAGGCAGTTTGGTTTCTTCCAGCAAGAACCATCCAAGATGCCATCAAACAGCCTCCTCTGTGAATGGGGGGTTTGGCTGGAAACTTCCAGATGTTACTAAGTGACAGTGGGCTCACTGCACTCATGGCCATAAGCAAGTTTCAGAAATTCTATCGGGCAGATTTTTAAAGAATCTTATAAACAGGAATACATTTTCCAGAATGAAGCTTAAATTCAATTGCACAGTAAGAAAGTTTTATACAGCTGTGACTGAATTTGAAATAGGCTGCCCCACTCATCCAGTTCCTGATGACTTTCCGTACAACCCATGTAACCAGAAACTTACTTTTGCCTGAAATGTAAGTACAATGGTAAAACCAGCACTAAGAAGGCTGGGAAATCATCTTGTACAAGCAAAAAAGAAGTTTACATAAACTACTTAGCCCAAATTCACCAAAATTATATCAGTACTCAGGGCTCTTTCAGAGGCCTGATGTGCCGAAAAGCAATTATTGTATTTTCAGAACAAAGAACTTTCAACACTGGCTAGAATTTCAGCACCAGGTCTACCTCCTTAGCCTTTAATGGAGTACCCTACTTATCAACAGTTTTTAATCAAGACGCACCAAGACAGTCTTCACCTCTCGGCACCATCTGTTTTCAGACTGGTGCCCTCCTCACAATTCTGTCAAGGAAGTAAATTCCCTGAATTCTTTTCAGAGCAGGATCAGCTCTGGCCTCTGTGTCTGACCTCTGAGTGAGATGGTACGCACTCTGTTTTTACCCGGCTTTCACATGAATTTGATAACTTGGTTCCTTGCTCTATGACCCACAGAAGCTCTGGAAGAATTTAAGCAAAATCCTTCCAACTATTTTAGTATTAAAGCAGGAGGCAAAGATTAGTTAGCAACACAAATGTTACTACAGCAAATCCAGTGGTTTTGAACTGAACAGACCCGAGTTTGCAATGCAAGCTATTTAGATGTCTGGATATTTGTCAGAATTAAGTCATATTAAAACAGGGGGCTCTGTGTGCTTTGTAGCTCATGGCAGACAGGTTGAGGTAGGTCTTTTTCTTAAAAAGCATAAAACCTCCAGCCCTGAAACAAAAAAAGTTACCAAAATATGATCTACATTTAGCAAACACGAGCATTATTTATTATCACAGCACTGCTCTACACCTCCATATTGCACCTTCCAAATTCCTCAGATTTTCACTATTTGCCTTCATCTCTCTGTGCCAGTTTGAATATTAAGAAGCAATCACATGATCCAATCGCTTGGATGTCAAATGGTAGACAAAAATTCATACTTAATTTTATGTAAGTTTTCAAGCTGCCTCATTTTCCAATTTAATACCTTATCTCACAGAAGGTTTGGGTCACCTCTGCTGCAAAACATAAAGCTTTTAATATCCAAGAAATGTACATGGGAAATTTAGGGACTACTCAGATGTATGGTTACTTAAAACCACAGGAAGGGCAAGAAGATGCTTGTACTCTAATTTACGCATTTGCTAGGAAGATTTGTGAGGTTCACAATTTAACAGTTTTCCACAGTTCAGAGTCAAGAGAATAAAATGGGCTTTCAGATCTACTTCTGATGCAAAGCAGAAGCATTTGATAAGCAATTTTGTGGGACACACCATAAGGAATTTGAAAGAATTCTATTTTAATGTCTTCCAGCACACACCTGAAGACAGCAAGGCCCTTAAAGCTACACAGCCATAATTAGTTCAATGAATCACTTGTAGCTCTCCTTATAACTGCGCCTCCTTTCTATCTCCATTTCCCCATGCCAAGTGATCAACAGCCATCCAGGAACTCCTTTCCCTTTATAAGATTAAGATCCTTTCTTGTAAGTGCCTTTAAAAAAACTATTTCTACTAGGAATCAGAACTGAGTACAACACTGGTTTGAAGATCTACTGTAGGAACACAACTACCCTTTTTTCCTGTGAAGGTGCAACACATGTTGCACACACGCATCACATACCTCACATTCCCAAAGATCTTATGCAAGGAACCATATACATTGAACCTGTGCAGAGTGATTTACCCAGACTAAATGACCACAAGAAAAGTCAAAGCCTAAATGACCACAAGAAAAATCAAAGCTATTTCATCAATATGGGCTGAAAGCTTTCCAAGATGCACAATTGTGAATATTAGTTTACAGCTCCTTAAATCAAGGTGCCTCCTTTCCTTTACACTTCTGGGCATCTGAAAGGCTTTTGCAAGTTTCCCTTAAGAAGGAAAACAGCTGTGAAGCTTTCACGTGAACACATCAAGGATCAATACAGGTTTCTAATCATCCATACCCTATGCCATGACTACTCCTGCTCCTGTACTGCACTGAGAGCTTCACTGGGAACAGTCAGCAAACGGAAGACGTTCAAAAGACATCAAGTCTGCCCTAATTCACACAAAGAGAAAGTGAAACAGGAAGAATAAGGAATATCTCAATATTTGACATGGTCCATGCAGAAGTATAATTATTTTCCAGCTATGTGAATGCAAAACAGCCCTTTTCGAGGTCACTATGGAGGTAAAGAATGCAACGTCTAAAGTCAATGTTAGATCTAACAAAGTATGTTAGACTGTGGCATGATCTGCTCCTTTAATAGTAACTAAAGCAACAGTAGCATCAGAAAATAATTAAAATAGATAACTACACTATAACTGAAAAAACTTAAGAGTATGTATTACTCTTGAAAGACAGCTATGTTCTCAGGTCTATCCTCCCCTGTACCCTTTCCTACTAGCTAAACCTCTAAACTCCATCCTCACTAAGTAATTGCATTTACACTGAGAAGCAACTCAGAAGTCAACTTCTCCCCCACGAAATGATGTAAACAGCTGGTAACTGTTCAGCTGGCACAAGAAATCTTCTCTTTGTACCTCATAATCACATGTAGAAAATCTACACCACTTACTTTAGAGTCCAAAATGAATGAAAGTACGAAGACTAAAACTGATGTAAGCCCATGATGTTCACACAACTCACTAATCTTCTGCATCTTTATCCTTTTTTTCCACATCCATAATTTGTGCTAATTTCTGCAGAAAGACTGTAAAAGCCTGTTATTTAAAGCATATTGTAGGGGCAGGTACAGAAGATACATTCAGTCTTGGGACAAAAACGGAATAGCTGGTTAGGTGTGGCAAAACAAGACTCAATATACAGAATTAACTTAAACGTAATGTTAGCCGAAAGGGTTCAAAAGCCAAATCATGAGTCTGTGCAGGGTCTTGGGCAAATGAAGTTCTTTCTGTGTATTGTTTCAACAGCTGTGTTTGGTTATGGTCACTGTAACATCAAGAGCAACAGACCCAGCAAGCTGGCAAACGCCACAGCTCCAAAGAGTAAGAACTGTCAGCACACCCCAAAAAATAATTGCTCTAAACTATGGTTAAGAAAATCTTATAAATATTGCCCACTGGCCAGACAAAGCTCTTCTTGCTAGGTGTTTACATAAGATGCAAATAATAGGAAACTAGACAGTCTTTCCATCTTTAACCAAATAACATCTTTCCTTATTGACGCTTTTCTTGAGTTTGTCTAAGTAAGTATTTAGTCTCAAGATGAAAGACTGAAACTGTAGCTGCTGCTCTGACACAGCAGGGGAACTAACCCCCAGATAGAAAAGAGAACATCAGGGTGCAAGTCCCACCTCATTAAAAACACACTGCAGCAGTTAAGAGAAGTCCCTTAAGCCTCTTAACATGATATCGAGGAAGGGAGCATTAGTCCACATTTGCTGTAGGAATAACCTGGGAATATCAAGATGATACTCAGAAGGAAGCACCCAAAAAGTAAACAGGGCCTCATAGAACCAAGGGCATCAACAAAATCAAAGCAATGGCAATTTTGACCTTAAAGAAACACTTGAGGACACTCTAGGTTGCACAAGCAAACAGCATATGATGATTAATAGCCTGAAACATATTAATGCTTATCTTGTTGCTGGATGATAAATCAAGGGCAAATAAGTCAGTTTCCCTTCATAAATGAGACTTTGGTCTTTAGCTAGCAAATTGCTCAATTAAAAGCATTCCATAACCCACCACAAACATCCCAAATAAAGCATGAAAACCGATTTAGTACAGCTTTTGGACATAACAGTCTACCTCTAACGTATCAACAGATCATTTGGTCTGCAAAACACACCGGCATCCCTTAAGGAATACAGGTAGTACACTGCAGATAGCAAAATTCCAGCCCCAGGTTAACAGACAGTCTTTTGGGCTAAAATTACATTTTTCCAGTAACTTTAGAAACTACTCTTTCTAATTTATCTCTAACAAACACTAAACATTGATACAGCTGGATATGGATACAACTAAGTAAGATCAGCAGGTTACAACTCACACTGTGGTGTTTCACTGCAGCAGCACTTTGCTCCCACTCAACATTTAAAGACAGTCCTTTTTGCCATATAACTCAGGAGAATATATAACAAGAGAAATATAAAACTAATGCTTAAAAAGATACTATTTTCTCATTGTTTAGTTGAAAGTCTCATTCATGTGCAGCCCTGGGCCCATACAGTAACTTTCTTCACTTTTCCTACACAAGACCCCTCAAACACATTTGCCAGCACACTTTGAATCATCCCTTTCTGCCATGTTGCCCAAAATGTTGTGTATGAGTGATACACATCTTTAAAGAAAGAAATTGAAGTAGAATCTGGAACTGAACCTGGCAGGGGACGCAAAAGAAGGGCTTCTCCACATATGGTACCCAGAAAAAGAAAGCCAAAGGAGGTGTTACCCCCTGATATATAATGCTGGAAAACTGGTAACAACTGGTGAGAAGGGTGAGGTACTCAACAACTCTTTTGCCTCAGTCTTCAATGACAACCTCTCTTCCTGCACATCCTGAATGGATGGACAGCAGGATGGGGACTGAGGGAACAAAGACCTTCACACTCTTAAAGATTGGGTTCATGACCACCTGAGGAACTTGACTGTGCACAAGTCTATGGGACCAGGTGAGATGCATCAGAGTCTTGAGGGAACTAACTGATTCAGTTGCCAAGCCACTCTCCATTATATTGAAAAAATCATGGCAGTTGGGTGAAGTCTCAGGTGATTGGAAAAGGGGAAGCATAGTACCCATCTTTAAAAAGGCCAGAAAGGAAGACCCTGGGAGCTACTACCCTGTCAGCCTCACCTCTGTGCCTAGGAAGATCACAGAATAGATCCTCTGAGAAGCTGGACTAAGGCACATGGAAGACAGGGAGGTGATTTGACAGCCACCACGGTTTCACCAAAGCAAAGTCCTGCCTGACCAACCCAATGGCCTTCTGTGATGAGGTGGCTACATCAGTGGACAAGGGAAGAGTTACAGATGTCATTTATCTGGACTTCTGTAAAGCCTTTGATATGATCCCCCACAGCATCCTTCTCTCCAAACTGGAGAGATGGTTTTGATGATTGGACTGTGAGATGGGTAAGGAGTTGGTTGGATGGTCAACTCCCAAGGGTAGAGATGCTCCTAGAGTTAAGCTGGTATGGAAGCCACGGGAGCCACGTATGCTAAGCACTGCTCTTATTCTCATAAAAATGCATAAAACTCCAACTGGACCTTTAGGAATCCCAGCCTTAATGTTGATGGAGACTAGAGAGTGTCCTTGAGAAGTTTCACTAACTGGTTGCTCTGTTTTGCTCTACCCTAAACATACACTTCTGACACCCATAACTGAAACCTCATTGCGGCTCCTCTCCACAGAAACTTTCACTATCTGTCAAGAGATGTTCGTGAACTGAAAGACACACAAAATATTGGGTCACCTGGTCTGACACTATTCATGGCTGTGCACAATGGTATGATTTACTCCTTCCCTCCTCTACCACCACATCCACACTCAGCAGATACATCTCCCTCCCACACATACACCTTTCCAGGCACTGGTTCTGGAGTCCATGACTGTATGCTTTCCTGTCACTAGACAACCAGTACATGAAATCTCTTTTGGCCAGCAATTAGCACAGTAGCACTCAACACATCATTTGACTGTGGCATGACTGCCTCTCTGCATTCAGGCTGCATTTTTCTGTCCAATCCCTTCCACTGAGGATATACAAGAGTCTGAAAGGTTTGGGTCCCCCAGCCCTTCCATTGCTTTGAACTGCTTATAATGACAGACATTCAGAAATCCTTACATTATTATGACACTCCCACTTTTCTTGGATCGAGCAGCTGCAAAGAGGTATTACTAAAGAATCTCTGCTCCTGAAGTGCAGTTATTTTGCGTTTTCAGTTCTGTTGTGCTCACTCTTACAGCAAAAGAGAACAACATCCTGACACAACTACTAGGGGATTCAAATGGGAATTTTATGCTTAATCAGATGCATTTATTTAGCCATATCCTCTATTTCTCTTTCTTAAAATACAGAATTCAACAGCAAAAGGCATTCTCTGCCCCAGTCATCCCGCCACACAAACAAGTTAAAGAAGAGGTCAGTCAGTTTTGACATAAGTGTGATTAAAGCACCAAAAAGTTTCAGACTTAACTTTTCACTCCTGCAAAAGTGTCAGTAAGAGGAACAGTGTTTTCTAATCAATGTGAATGGTACTGGAAAAATTAAAGTTAGACTAAACCCAAATTACACCATCGGTACTTCTGCCCCTAAAAAGTCACTTCAGTCATTAAAAGCACTCTCTTTGAATTCACAGTTGAGAATTTTTCTTTAGAGAGTTTTATAGCCATGACTCAGACTATCCTGCTCTCAATCCTTATAGTAAAAAAAATGTAGCTCTGGGTGTTCTAGAGAAAGCTGCCTACCGAAACAAATCACCAAGTTGATTTCTGTGCTGACACAAAGCAAACAATTACCTTTCCTTACATAGCACCACATAGCTGGGATCAGCCAGACTATGGCATTACAGAGGTGGTACAATAGACTAGGAATGACTTCTCTTTTTGATAATTCTGCAGTAAAGTAGCTCCAGTGTGCTTGAGCCCCTTCAAGGTATCATGCACTTCAGTAACAGACTTTTGAGCTCAGATAATACAGAGAAAGAGGGTGATCTGCTATCAGTGTGTTCAGTTGAGCCTCTCAATTTGATTCCAAGTACAGACACAGTACACAGATCCCTCAGCACATGGTCCTTGTGTTAGCAGAGCACACAGCAGAATACCTCAGTCTCTGTCACAGCCTTACACTTGCTACAATTAACATACAAGCATCCTCAATAAATATTTACTCAACTGGAACATCCTATAATTGATGACTCAATTTCTGCTCCTAGGAACTCCTATAAAAGTTTCTGCTCCTTAGAAGCCTGTGTTCTGGTCTCACTTTCACAAACGAAGTCCAGTGACTAATATCTCAGGCTTCTCCCTGCAGCATTCACTTGGTCCTTGCACATGCCTGAGAAAGAATAAAACCAAAAATTCAGCAAGGAGAAAGGCCATACTTGATCTCGTGGACAATCCACTGTTTCCTGTTCATACAGAGCAGCGTTCATATTTATATTTATTAACATACAGCAGACCCACATTTCAGAATAAGTACTTGTTCACAAATTAGGGTTAGGTGGCCAATAGTCACCTCCATTCCCTCCCTTTGCCCCTAAGTGGATGTCTTCTAGAACATGTTTAACAAAAGAGCAGTTATAGATCCACTTCAAGTTAACATCAGTTCATTTTTTCTCTACATATTCTTTATATTCCCACCTGGCAACATGTAGCTCAAGTAAAACAGATTGCATGTCTACCTCATAATAACACTGCACTGAGTCAATGAGCCAAAACAACACTCGCATCTTACAGTATTCCTAAAGAAAAGCAAAATTTTGCTAATTACTCCCCCCTTCACCACTTCTGCTCCAGCTCCTGTACAATCAAAGTCACCACATGCAAGAGAGAAAAGGGCACAGAGTCAGTTTGATAAGAATTGCTAAATGCCCAGGCAGAACCTAGTCTTCCTCACTTAAAATTAATGCTCACCAAAATTAAAACGTGGGACAAATGCCCAGTAAACCAAAAGCCAGCTATCAGCAAACAGGAAAAAGAGAGTTAGGTGAAGGAAGGATGCAATGGGGAGAGAACATTTCACCACTTTTCACAACAGACCTCATGTTATATCCACACTTGCTCCCCACCCTGCCAAGAGGAGGAGGAGAGGACACCCCAGCTGCTCTGGCCTCACGAGATGCCCAAGCTTAAAATCGATTTTCACGGTGTTATTCCTGCTGCAACTCCCAACTTTAGTCTGCTCCAGATCCTTCATAGGCACAGAAGTAGTCTCCTGGGAGAGGAAACACCACCTGACTGCCTCGGGAGAGAGGCACAGACCCCTATCCCCATGCTTCCTCTCTGCCTTCCCACCAGCCTAAGAAAAAGGCCATCAAACTCCCTCTTGCCTCAGGGACTCCCCTTCCATCAGCTTGGGGACTCTAGCTCAGGTACCCCCAGACCTCGGGGATGCCCCACTGACACCTCGTGGAGTACCTGTCCACCCCTTTACCTTAGGGCACCCCACACCTCAGGGAGCACCTTTATTCATCCGAAGGAGCAACCCCTATACACCTCAGAGAGCACCCCTCAGTTCAGGAAACATCGCCCCTCACCCCAGAACAATCCACCTCAGTGAGCACGCCCCTGTGTACACCTCAGGGCATCCGACACCTCAAAGAGCACATCCACTTCACCTCAGAACACCCCACACTGCAGGGGACACCCCTGATTCACCTCAGGACACCCTCCTCCGCATCAGCCCCCTCCGAGCACCGCCCCGAGGCCCCGCCGTACCTGCTGCGAAGGCAGCTCCACATGCAGGGCGCGGGCGGCGGAGCCGGGCGGTAATGCGGCGGGACCGGCAGCCGAGGTCATCCTCACGTAGGGTCCCCGCTCTACTCCCCCGAGGCCGCCGGGCGCGCAGGGGTTAATGGCGGCAGCAACGCCGAGCCGGCCGCCCGCTACGGAGCCATATTACCGCAGTGCCGGGGGGTGGGCGAAGCACCGCCTCCCGCACGCCCATTGGTCCTCGCGCCGCAGGGGCGGGAGCCCACACGCCTTCTCGAGTTACGACTGGCTTAATCTGACGCCAATCAACGCCCCCCTGCGCTGGCCCTGTCAAACCGCTGGAACGCGCCCCGGCGTCGATTAGAGGGCCCGCTTCCGGAAGGCGTGACGGCGCCCTATCACGGGCGATGATTGGACAAGATTGAGTTTGATTGACAGCACGCCCTCCGTCACGTGTGCGGGAGCTGTTATCATCACGTGGTGGGGCGGAAAATGGTTCAGCGGCGGGGACGGAGGGGCGGGAGCCATGGCAGCCGGAGGGTCTGCGGGGCTGGGCCCGACTCTGCGGGTCGGCAGGGGTGTCATCCCTCACCATCCCCTCCACATCACTGCGACCTGCCCGACACAATGTCTACCTGCCCCATGTGACACCTGCCCCACAACAGGCCAGCCTGCCCAGTGTCACGTCGTCTATGTCATGTCAATGTAAAAAAGACCTTAGGCTGTTGCAGAGGGCCCAGAGGAGGGCCATGAGGATGGCCAAGGGTCTGGAGAGCCTTATAAGGAGCAACTGAGATCACTTCTTTTGTTCAGCTTGGAGAAGGGACTGAACAACCAGCATAGACCTCATTGAGCTCTTCAGTATCCTCAGGAGGAGAAGCGGAGGGGCAATAGCAGTGACAGTGACATGACCTGAGGGAATGGCCTGAACCTGAGTTGGGGAAGGTTTGAGTTGGATATTAGAAAAAGGTTCTTTATCCAGAGAGTGGTTGAGCACAGGAACAGGCTCCCCAGGAAAGTGGCCACAGCACCAAATCTGACAGAGCTCAAAAAGCATTTGGACAATACTCTCAGGCACATGGTGGGATTGTTGTGGTGTCCTACACAGGGCTAGGAACTGGACTTGATGATCCTGATGAGTCTTTCCCAACTCAGCTAATTCCATGATTCTATGAACCTTCCCCACATCACATCCACTTGCCTCTCATCACACCAACCTTCTCCACACCACATCCACCTGCCCCACGTCACCCCAGCCTGCCCCACGTCACCCCAACCTGCCCAACAGCGGACTAACCTGCCCCTCATTGTGCCAACCAACCCCATATCAGACAAACCCTTCCCACAGCACATGGACTCAGCCCATTCCATGCCAAGCCATCCCATATCAGGCCAACTCATCTCACATCATACCAGCCATGATGCCTACACGCACCAAAGCCCAATGCAGCCATCCCCTCAGCAGCTGCCTCCATCCCATCCCACCCAGGCAATATCCATCCTGAGCAGAGGAGACCATGCCCACCTGGAACAGCACCATCTCCACGTACCATGCAGCTCTCAGAGCACCAGTCATGTGCCTGTGACCCACCAGGGCCATCCATCCCAACAGCACTCTACAGCACCTGCGTAGGTGGTGGCGTAGGTGGTCGTACTTAAGACACCCATCCCCATGGCACTGCCAAGGACCATCAGGGACTGAGCCAAAACACCTGTCCCTGCACTGCTGGGAACACCAGTCCTGCCCTCCCTGCAGCAGCACTTGGAATGCCTGTCCCTAATGTGTGCCACAGCACTGGAAATGCCTGTTCCCACTGGGTCGGGCAGCTCTGAGAGAGTTGAATGTGCTGTGCAGTGCTGGAAAACCCCATCCTCTGCTCTTCTTCTCCTCCAGTCCTCCTGTTCTCAGCACCATGCATCTCCCACACCAGAGACCATCCTGCTGGAAGCCTAGTAAGCCTTCATTCCCCTGCAGTACTCCTGGGTTTGCAATATTCCATGCTGTAGTAAGGTGTTGTAACAGCCATGTCTTCAGCACTTAATTTGGTCTAGGGTATTCAAAAGTGAACTTGTTAAAAAGAAGAAGTAAAATGAAAACCGGAATGGAAAGTCAAGTTTCCTGGGGTTTGATGGCCATCCTTGTGGCATGAAGTCATTCTCTTCCATCCTGCTCCTTCCTTTGCAGCTGCTCATCATGGTCTGCTTTTCTCCAAAATGCTTACTAGTTTAAATGGAGATGCTAAACTTTTCTACTGGGTGATTCTCTGGTTTATCCCACAGTAACACATCTATAAGGACTTCTTTTCCCAAATTGTTTGATTCTACATTTAGGGATCAAATAAATTCAATACCTCAAGCTTAAGTTTTCTTCATCGTTGAGCCTGGCATTGTGTGTGAGTTCTGGATGTTGCTGTCTCTGATTAAAATTAATTAAAAACAGTGGCCTCTTTTGGAAGATCTTCTGGGAACAAGTGCATCTCCATTTTTTTCCTTCTGATGAAAAAAAAAACCCTTCTATTTCAGTATTTTCTATAGCCAGTGTTGTATTTTCAAGCACCCAGCCTCCTGAGACATGCTGAGATCAGGAAGTTCAAACATAGTCATTTTGGACCTGTTGTATCAGTTTGATTCACCTCCTGGTTTCTGGTTCATTACAAGACACGCTGTCCTTCCTTTTGAGCATTCCATCTTCGCCCTTGGACGATTGAAACTTGATTTTTAGGATGAAATCTGGAGGGTTTCTTTGCTCAAGGTGTGAAAAAAGCATTCAGAATGACAAAATTATCTAAAGAAATTTTGAGAATGTTTTCTGCCTTTGAGACTCTTGATATGTTTCCTCCAGAGAGCAAAACTAATTCTAGCTTAGACTTATATATAAAATCAGAGACGATCACAGCTTTAAGAATAGTTTTCCTGAGATAAATCACTAAAAACAATTTATGGAAGCAGTGTGAAGATGCCACTGCTTGTTTGCCCAAAATATAAAAAAACCAAAACATCCTTTAAAAAAAAAGTCCATCCTCAGATGAAACATGATGTTTCTGTGCTGATTTTCCCCCATTCTTCACTTTCTCCTTCTATAAAAAGTATGTTATCAACATCATTATTCTCATCCTAAATCCAAAACACAACCTTGTATCAGCTACTAGGGAGAAAATGAACTCTATCCCAGAGAACACCAGGACACTAATTTACATAGTAAAATTTGCTGATTTTTAAGTCCATATGTCATTACCATAGCAGGATTTTCCTACTTTTCTTCATTTCCACAGGAACAGACTGTGATGATAAAATAGTGATGTTTAGAAAAGTCAAATTATTTACTTACCATAGCAGGTCCCCTGCCATGTATATGGAGATTTCATTTGATGCTTGATGTAGACTGAGAGCTCTAACCCACAATTAAGGGAATAAAAAGTAAAATATCGCCCAGAGAAAAATTCAAATATGACCCCAAAACCCATATGGATTTATTACTGATTTTGTAGCAGTGGAACTCATACAGCTGCAAAGAAGTCTTGGCAGATTTCCAGCTCACACTAGCTCAAGCTTTGGCCTCATTCTAAATTTCAGATTTATTGATAGGTTTTGTTATGTCACAATGAAAAAGAACCATTTCCAAGGGCATTATAAAATGAGAAGTTTGTAGGGTTTAGGTTTCAGATTTACATCTGATTTTCGTGAGTTTTGAGAGGTTTAGTACCTGCCTTGTATAGTTCACCACAATGACCATTCAACATGATGACAGCCTTTTAATAACTCAGATCATTCCTGAATTGTAGGGCTTACAATAATTAGTTCATTAATTAGGATTGTTGGATTATTTTAAGTAGAGTATTTGCAAGCTTCAGCTGGAGAGTGGCTTCATTTGTCCCTAATTATGAGCAGTCACTGGAGGCAGTAGTGCTGGAGCAGTACTGCCCAACTCACCCATGTATGTGGCATTACATAGGACCGTGTGTAATTTACTGATACCCTAGGAAACTGTCATTTGACTTTTTTAGCCAAATCAAAAGGCTGTCATTATCTGCCTGCATCCTTTTGAAGATCACAGTATAACCTTTATTATGTCCCCATTAGTGTTCCTGAAGTGTGTTGTCATAAAAGATTAAATTCCTGCAGCTGCAGCAAGTAAAGTAGACACACCACTCAGGCTGAGCAGATGGGGAGGTTATGGATGTGGGAGCACTGTGTGCATCCCACTTCCATAACCTCCCCAAATTCCCAACCTGAGCGGTGTGTCTACTGTGTAGAGGGAAGGGATGGCATTGAGAAAGATCTGGACAGGCTGGAGAAGTGGGACTGTGTGAATGTTGTGAAGTTCAACCAGACCACGTCCAAAGTCCTGCACATGGGTCAGGGCAATCCCAAGCACAAACACAGGCTGGGCAAAGAATGAACAGGGAGCAGCCCTGGGGAGAATTGGAGAGTACTGATGGATGAGAAGCTCAGCAGGATTAACCATGTGCGCTGAGAGCTCAGAAGCCCCCATGTGCTGGGCTGATCCCACAGCAAGGGCAGTAGGGGAAGGGGTTCTGCCCCTCTGTCCTGCTTAGGTGAGACCCCACCTGCAGAGCTGCCTGCAGCTCTGGGGTCCAACATCAGAAGGACATGGAGCTGCTGGAGCGAGTTCAGAGGAGGCCA
Source organism: Irena cyanogastra (assembly GCA_013397155.1). NCBI lineage: Eukaryota > Metazoa > Chordata > Aves > Passeriformes > Irenidae > Irena > Irena cyanogastra. Next base: position 197,254 of record VWZV01010734.1, on the reverse strand, counting down.
CAAGATGTTCCAAGGGCTGGAGCACCTCTGCTCTGGAGACAGGCTGGGAGAGCTGGGGATGTTCAGCCTGGAGAAGAAAAGGCTCCAGAGAGACCTTAGAGCCCCTGCCAGTGCCTAAAGGGGCTCTAAGAGCTGGAGAGGGACTTTGGACAAAGGCCTTGAATGACTGGATGATCCGAGTGGGTCCTTTCCAACTCAGAATATTCTGTGAGTCTCTGACAAGGAGGAATGACCTCACACTGACAAAAAGTCAGTTAAATTGGATATTTCAAAGAAATTTTTCCCTGTGAATGGTGAGGCCTTGGCACAGGTTGCCCAGAGAAGTTTTGGCTGCCCCATCCCTGGAAGTGTTCCAGGATGTGGATGGGGCTTAGAGCAGCCTGGTATAGTAGAAAGTGTCTTTGCATATGGCAGGGAGCTGGAACAAGATGAGCTTTAAAGTCCCTTTCAATCTAAACCAGTCTGTGGTTCTGTGATCTTCAGTTTTCTTCAGGTGAATTCAACAGTCAAAGACATCACCAGATTACTGACTCTGTCTTGTGTTTATGTTGTCTAAACTCACACTGGCAGCTCCTCACTTTGACATTATGGAATACCAGAAGGCATTTTTTCTGGACTTTTTTTTTTTTTTTTTGAAAAACAAAGCCAGAAGACAATTAAAATTACTTCTAACAAAATTCCAAAAAGCAATTTTAACGAAATCTGGTAAAGACTCTTGCAGAATGAAGTATATTTTTGAAAAGCCTCTGGACAAAGCTGGATGAAGTGCCAGTGAAGAATTGTCAGAAATTACATTGGAATATTTAATTGCTGTTTCTGGAAGCAGTACTTTATCAGTGGTCTTTTTGCACTGAAGGTGAAACGCATGGACTCATGTCCTTCAAAATGACACATGGTGGAGAGATACTGCCTGCAAGTAATTACAGATATTATTTAATAGACTTTATTGCAAATTTTGGGAAGGGAAGAAATGACCTTGTGGCTAACAATAATTCCTACTTCTTCCACAGATCAGGTCAAATATGCTTCTTATTGGGGTATGAGACCATTGCAAAATCACTCCAATGAGACAACATACTTCACTGATGGGTAGAAGCATTCCAAATGCAGAGCAAAATACTTGAAGTCTGTGAGCTGTTTAAAGAGAAAAAAGGACAAATTCTGCACTGAGTGTGTATTAAATAATGTAATTTACAGCCATAGATGTGGGGTTAAAAGAGTTTGTTTAGCTTTGCTTTGGGAGGGATCAATCTCAAGCAATAGCGACTAGAACAAGAGATTGGTTTTGTGGGCAATAAACTTTGCATTTGTTTGTGTCAAAGTATTTCTTAGGATCTGTATTTCTAGTTGCAGCTGAATATGTTTGCTCCCTTCACAGAGGTTATTTTGAACTGCTGTGAGACACTTGCAGGTACCTAAGATGTTCTGGTAATCCCTAGGCAATATATCAGAAGCTCACAGAAGCACAGTAAAGGTCAGATCTTTTTAATGTGGAGGCCCTTGGTTTTAAGTTAATAGTAATGTAAGTCTTAAATGCAATAAACTCCAAGGGATGTTGTATTAATTTGCAACTGGCCATTGTTTGCACTTGACCATCACCATCAGCTGCATAAATATGGGAGTATTAAAACTGATTTAATTAATTTATCATAAGAGTCCTGAGTGTCCCATTATAGATAAACCCCACTTCAGACACAGATGCTTCATTGTGCTTTTGACACACCATCAAGCTGTTTAGGTCACATTATGTGTGCAGAGGAGATCCACTTTCAGTACAAGATATTTTCAAGTCAGCTCATAACCATTAGATAATTTCCACGCAGGACACAGAAGAGGACTCCTGGTGCTTTAGAAGGCAAATGATGCTTAGAATATCTGTTACTCTCCTGGCGCTTAGAAGGGCTATTATTTACATGGAAAAAACTTCCTTCTCAGACTCAAACATGTATTTTGAGTTTTTATATTTCAAATATATATTGTGAATGAGATAGGGAAAGTAGTGAAAGGACTAGAGTACAAGTGTGACAAGGAGCATCTGAGGGAGCTGGGGGGCTCAGCCTGAAGAAAAGGAGGCTCAGGTGGGCCCTTCTCCCTCTCCACAGCTCCCTGACAGGAGAGTGGAGCCAGGTGGGGGTCAGGCTCTTCTCCCAAGGAACAAGGCACAGGACAAGAGGAAATGGCCTCAAGTTGTGTGAGGGGAGGTTTAGGTTAGATATTGGGAAATTTTTTTCATGGAAATGGTCATCCAGCCCTGAAACAGTTTGTCTAGGGCAGTGGTAGAGTCCACATCCCTGGTGGGATTGAACAGATATGTGGACATGGATGTGGCATTTGAAGACATGAATTAGTGGTGGGCTGAGTAGTGCTGGGGGAATAGTTGTGCTCAATGGTCTCTGTTGGAACCTAAGGCACAGAGAATGTTTCTTTGTCTGTTCTGATAAGTTTTGATTTTCTTAAGAGCTTTAACTTCTGTTTATGGAGAGGACTTCTTAAGCTTTAAGATTATGTAGAATTTGTGAGTGTGTAGAGTAGATTGTAGTGTAGTTATCACTGGGTGAAAAATTTAGACTTTTAAGTTTTTAATATAGGGGTAGATAGAAGCTAAAATAGAAGATTTTAGGTGTTGTCTTGCTTTCTTCTTTATCTATTCTATTTTCTGTAGTGTTAGTGGCACTGAGTGACACAATGCAAGTGTTGTGTGTTAGAGAGTTAGTTATTAGTAGAAAAGTAGAAATAAAGTATGTTTTTAGAGTTAATTAGATAAGAGCTTTAAAATACTTTAAAACTGTATTATCTTGTGACTTTTTGCTGTGTTCTTCATTATGCTAAGCTTAGTGCAGGCGGTGTAGAGAATTTTTGATAATAAAGAAATAAACAGTAACTTGAAGACTGAAAAAGATTTTATTTGTCTCTCAATTTTAGCATAGGCCTTTTATTAAGAGTTTCTTTACTCAAAGAAGCTTTAAAGAAGCTTTTCACATTGTGGTGCCCGTGTGAGGAGCAGCCTTAAAACAATTAGACCAAATAAGTTGTTAGTTGAGTAAGCACTCCCGTGCTACCTCTCTCACATTGAGCAATCTGTTAACAGATATGCAAAGTGTGAGACAAGCGACTCTGCAAAACAGAGCAGCAATTGATTATCTTTTGCTAGTGCATAAACATAGCTGCAAAAAATTTAAAAGAATGTGTTGCATGAATTTGTCTGATCATTCGAAATCCATCCATGAAAGTATACGACAATTAGAAAACAGAGTAGCCAAACTTAGAGAAGAAAGTAAGTCTTAGATAGTGTGCTCAGTTAATCTTACTCCAACATAGAGAGAACTTCTAAAGATAAGTATATATATATAGATTAGCATTGTAACCCTTTTAATATTTGTACCGTGTCTACTTCAGTGTATCCAACGAGCCACAGATAAAGCAATTTAAAAAATGTTTTTAGTTCAAACAAGAGAGAGAGAGTCTCAAAGGCTTTAGAACCTAAATAATTCTGTAATTCTATGAAACTAAATACATTTTAAATGAGAAGGCAATTAAATAAAGGAGAAAAGCACTGGAGTTCATCACACCCACCAACCTTAACGTGGTTGCTACCATTGGGGACTACATTAAAAGCCCATGTAAATCAACCAGAAGATGCTTTCTGATTTCAGTGGATATAGATCAAGGCCAAAGGCTAGTGGTTCACAACTAAGTGTCACAGCTGGTCTGTGGCTGGGCAATTAATTCGGCTATAAATAGAAACCCAGCCCGGTTCCACAAACCGGTCCCTGGGTGAACAATGATAGAATACATTCAAACTCAAACAGGGACTTCATCCAATCACCTTCCATCCTAAGCTGCAGACATCTCACTGGTCAAAGAGCTGGGTTGTGTTAAAACCAGACCAATCAGTGGTTTAAACCAAGGTGTTTCAAACTCCCTATGTAAAGAGGATCCGAACAATAAAACTCGTTGTTGCATGGATCTCTGAAAGGGTGTGTCATCTTTGTCTCCAATCACCAACCCCCTGTAACAAATAAGCACTGGGACTGCAGGCTGCTGCAAGGACTGTCTTCCAAACAAGGTGCAACATTCCTCAGCTCCCATGTCAGTACAGTAAGGAAATATCTTCTGGTACATTACCAGAAGTCCCTGAAGGAAATTTATTTCTGAATTCTGCTTGAAATAAAGTCCCTCCCTTTACTGCACCTGCATTTTCATATTGCAGAGGTGGTAATGTGATTTTATCACTTAATCTGATGTGTCATGGTTGTGCTTTCCACGTCAGAAGTGGTTGCATTTCATCTATGAGAAAAGTAAATCCTTCTTTGGAATATTTATAGAGACCTTTAAGGCCCTTTGAATGAAAAGTTTCTGTCGGGTGAAAACATTGATGAAAGCTAAATATACATAGGAAGACAAAAAATCAGTATACCCATTGAATTGGAGTCTGCTGGTTGTTAAGCCTCCCCAGGACAGCATTTCCACCAAAACTTTGTACTTTCATTGGCTACAGGCATTTCCCAGACAATATAATGCCATTATACCAAACCATCAAGACTTTCTTGATCTATGATACTTTTAAGGTTATGATCTGTAGGTCATAATATTCTGACTGACTCCTCACTGATGAAATCTTTACATCCATTTAGAAATAATTTGGGATATCCAGACCTTCTGATGTGCCAAGGAAGAAGAATGGATGGGTTCTATGGTTGCTGATGCTATACAGCCTATTTGCATAAAAGTATAGAAACACAGAATCATTTAGGTTAGAAAAGACCTCTCAGATCATCAAGCTCAACCGTTCCCAAGATTTCATGCAATGGCAGTATGACATTTTGGCCCTGTGGTGGTTTTGCATGGGAGGCATTCATGAAAGTGATGCAAAGCTTCCAGCCACTGGAAAGCTGTACACGCCTCTGTGAAAGACACATGTTAAAGACGAAAGAAAGCCTGGAATCTCTCTTCCAGCCAGCAAAGAGGTAACACACCTGGCCCCTGTCATGGCTGGGCTGGGTGGCCCCTGCCTCCAGCCCAGTTTCCCCTTTCTGGGGTGCCCGCCAGGCCACCCCCCAGTGAGCTGCCAGGCAGGGAGAGGGGAGGTCGCGGGGCTGGGCCACCTCAGCCGAGATTTTACCACTGCTGAGATTCACCTGCAACCACCAGGCAGGGGAGAGGAGAAGCCATCAGCCTCCAGCCACAGATCCAGCCACAAGCTGCACTAAGCCCAGCTGGAGCCACGTGACCATCTGCAGGCCTCTGTGAGATATTAACTCTTGCAGTGCTTCAATCCTCCCTCAAGTAAGAGAAAGGAACAAAAATGCAGGCAATGTAGAGGAGCAACATGAAGACACTGATGTCAGTGAAGAAGTCAAGTCCCATATGGCAGGGATGAGGAGATGCCTTTAGTTTTAGGCTGAAATCCTCTTGTAAAGATATGGAGAAGGACTCTTTTTCCCTGTAACACATGAAAGCGTGGGGAGATGAAAGGTTCAAACTGATATCAAGCAAAGGTCTCCATGCCAAAGCAAGCAAATGTTAAAGTAGCTGTGATTCTATGAGAAGTTTGAACAGAGAAGGAGAGAAGAGTGATGAAGATCCTGTGCTCCCAGAGATGAAGATGATTTCAGAAATAGATGAGAACCTTTGCCTTTGAACAGCTCATCTTTAAAACAGTACCCCATAAGTTGACATGGCCCATAAACATGGCTGTGGGAAAAGCTTGTGGAAAATGGGAGAGATTTCACGATTGCAGATTTCCTGGGTGGCTGCTATTTGTAAGAGAGCCACGAGAGAACTGTTTTTCTTGTGGAGAAGTCTCCATAACATTAACAAGAGGGACTTCTCTCCCTAAGTGAACTAAAGAAAGACTATTTTAGGTTTTGTTTCTTTACATTGTCATTGGGAAAGAAAAGGTTATGGGGGGACGAGAAGCGTCCTGAAGGTTTTGTTCTGATTCTTACTACTCTTTCTTTTAGTTACTGTTTATAAATTTTTCTTCATACCCTTTTAAAGTTTTGAACCTGCTTTGCCTTTCTCCTAATCCTACCTCACAGCAGGAAGTGAGTGCACTGGTGATTGGCCAGCACTGAACCCACCACACTCACTGGCCGGTGCATTGGCTTGGAAAATCTCAAATTGGCAAACCAAAACCACTGCAGGCACAGAGGCCAATACTGGCTCAGTCAGATGTGGCAGGAGGGCGCTCCTGCCTGCACTGTGTCACCTTGATCAAAGCACAGCAGAAAGCACACAGCAAAGCCAAAAAACTGTTGGGGGAAAAAACTCTCAATGTATGATTAGCTAGAAGTGTGGATCAGATCTAAGAGCAATCAAGGAATCAGTAAATAATCAGATCATGGATGGAGTTCAAATTCCCACCAGGCTTACATTACGGCCTTTTACAGCCTGTTAAAACATCTTCACCCCTAAAAACCCTGAGAGAAAAAAAGATAACCACAAAGTAAAATAGAGAAATCCCTACATCAGCATTTTTTCCCTGCCCTTTCAGCTGCCTAATGTGGTCCCTTGAATCCCTGGCAGAAGCAGGCAAGAAAATGTCTATGTTTGTGATAGTATGGATTTTTCTTTAAATAGAAAAATTTCATTTATCTAAGCTGTTGCCAAACAGAACCATTTTCAAGGGGATCACTTTACAGCATGAAGCTTTGAGAATGTGCACTGTAGAAAAATAACTTATTCCTTGTGGTACTGCTGCTTGGGCAAAATTAGAAGAATTTATTCAGAGGGTAATGCATCCATTTCTGGTCTCTGCCTCCTCCTAAAAGAAGGTTGTTCTAGTCTGTATGAGCGATTTCTTGGCATTGCTACTTGGTGTTTCCCCAAAATGCTTGGGGGCTTTGTTACATTATCATGGAGTTACTGACAGGCACCTCACGGAGGCAGCACCTCTTCTCTGTTTGTTTTTTCAATCTCCTTCATTAGACCCAGCTCTGCTTCCACATTGAATCAAAAAAAACCTGTGTACACACTACAAACAGCATTATTCTGCTTATGCTATATTAATTAACAAGGAGCTGAAAGCAAGCTGGTGACATCCCACCTTTATAGCTGGTGCTGCAGGAAATAATGCTGCCCTGCTTCACAGAGAGGGAAAAAACAGCTGAGCAAACACACAGAATCATAAAGATTGGGAAAGCCCCCTAAGACCACTGAGTCCAACCATTCCATACCAAGCCCACTACTAACCCATGTCCCCAAATACCACACCTGTTAAATCCCTCCAGGTATGGAGATTCTGCCACTGCCCTTGGCAGCCTATTCTAATATCTGACTGCCCTTTCAGTGAAGCAATTTTCCCTAATACAGTATGTAAACCTTCCATGGTGCAACTTAAGGCTGTTTCCTCTTGTCCTGTTCCTTGTCCCCTGGGAGCAGAGCCCAGCCTTCACCTGACTTCACTCTCTTGCCACGGAGTTGTAGAGAGTGACACCCCCTCCCCTCCACCCCCTATCCCCCCCATTGGGGTTGAATGAAGTTACCATGGACTAGAACAGTAGGGTCTGAGAAGATCCACCTTAGTCAGAGTGAGAAAGTGGTTCTTCCCAGCATCTCCTGCACTCAAATGTTAATCATCTCTAGAAAGTTCCTCATTCTCTGTTGGATTATTGGTTAAAAAGTGGTACTAAGTTCTACATATTCCTAATCCCTCTTTCCTACTGGACCGTCAGACTCCACCTCTACCCAACCTTATATAAACCCTGCTTACCCTTACCCTTGGCCCTTTTGGTGCATCCCCCAATGCTGTGTTAGCCTTTGACCTATTTATTGTTTTTGTATTAATAAATCTTTTTCCTTTTCAGGTCACCAATCTGAGCCCATCGCTCATTTATTTAAACACCAAGTTTAGAGATCTTTCACTGATCTCCCAGGTGGTCTAGGGGGTCTGTCCATCCGGACCAGACCCTGAACAGCTTGGGAGGTGCCCCAAGCTTCCTTTCCTCCACACTGAGCACCACCCACCTCAGCCACTTCTGGCACTCCAGCCCCTTCCCCAGCTCCATTCCCTTCCGTGGGCATACTTCCATCCATTCATGTCCTTCTTGTCATGAAGGGCTCAAAACTGAACCCAGGATTCATGTAATATGCTCGGGATGCCCTATGGCTGGCAGTCAAGGAAGGGATAAATCAGGGCAGGTGGTCTGCATCCAACTGCCATGCTTTTTCCATAAACTGAGTCATGTACCCTTTTTGTTCTGTTTGCCAGAGGGAGAGCTCTGATTTGAGGCATAGCCGACAAAATAGGACAGTAATTACGTATAAAAAGTGGAAAAAGTGGCAAAAATGCAAAATCCCCTCTTGCAGTCTGTAATGAGGGACAGATTTATCAGGGTTCTTGCAGGTATATTGAGGAATGTTAGGAGGACAGGGAGATCTTAAAGAATCAGAGGAGTGCAAATGTACTTCATGTATCAAAACAAAAGTAGAGGAAGGGGAAGTTGCTGAGCTGAAGGCAAGACAGGTCCACAGGAAAGCAAAGATGCTCATTTCTCAACAGAGATTGTAAGAACAGCTTAATCAGGGCTGGACAGCAGCCTGTCTCAGCAATGAGAAGTGGCCTAGATAAGACAGCAAGAGCATACCAATGCCATCCTGACACTGTCCCAGCAACACACAACATAGTCATAGAATCAAAGAATTACAGAACTATCATTGTTGGAAAAGTCCTCTCTAAGGTCATTGAGACCAATCATTAACCTGGCCCTGCCAAGGCCACAACTAACCCACTGTCCGCAAGTCACATCCACAAACTTTTAGAACACTCCTAGAGGTCATGATTCTACCACTTCCCTAGGCAGACTCTTCTAATGCTTATCAGCACAAAGTCAGAGGTGATAATTATTAACTCCTATTAGTGCTTAAGTTCATGGAAGCATAGAATGGTTTGAATTGGAAGCGACATTAAAGATCATCCAGTTCCACTCTCCTGCCAGGGGAGAGACACCTTCCACTAGACTAGGCTGCTCCAAGACGCATCCGACCTTGCCTTGATCAATTTCAGGCATAGGGCAGCCACAGCTTCTGTGGACAACCTGTGACGCTGTTTCATAGTGAAGAATTTCTTCCTAAAAACCCTTCTAACCCTGCCCTTCTGTCACTGTGAAGCCACTGCCCCATGTCCTATCCCTCCATACCTTTGTCCAAAATCCTTCTACAACTCTCTAGAAGCCCTTTTATGCACTGGCAGGAGCTCCAAGATGTCTCTGAAGCCTTCTCTTTTCCAGGCCGAACATCCACACCTTTCCCAGTCTATCTGCAGAGAGGGGCTCCAGCCCTCAGAGCCTGTATGTGGCCTTCTCTGGACTTGCCAGGTCTCTGTCTTTGTGGGGACTCCAGAGCTGAATGCAGCAGTGCAGGTGGGGCCTCACAAGCAAAGGGGCCAGATCACCTCCCTTGAGCTGCTGCCACACTCTAAGACCAGCCCGGGGTACATTTGGCCTTCCACACACTCTTGTATGAGACAACCTGGGCTAGTACCTTGGGCATGAGCTGAGATCAGACAAAAATTCCCCTTTCATAGACTGGTAATAGCAAAAGAACAGTGCTCAGTGTCAATCTCAAGTTAGACTTTTATTAATAGTACTTCCAGCACAGCCAAGAATTCAGCAGAGCTGGTCCAACCTTGCAAGAATGGAATCTTGTCTGAAGTAACTCTCTCTCTCTGTATTAGGAGGATATTCAGTCTGCAGCTATGCTTTGATCTAAAACTTGATAATCAAAAACATTTCTTGGAAAAAGATCTGCAAGAACTCACCTCCTCCAGTACAAGAAATCCTCAAACGTGGATTCCAGTGACATATCACAAAACATGTGCTAAGTGGTTTGGGCAGAGCTTTTCTTGCTATTCATTTCCAGAAACGTCACTGCAAACACAACCTTAATGTCAGCTAGCAGAAAACAGAGATACAAATCAATCCTACTAGGAGTGAGGAAAAGAGGAAGCAAGCAACACACCAGGTTTATCTTCCTGGGCAGGAGACTTTAAAATTCTGTTGGCCAAGCCCGAAAAGGGCAGAGGAAGTTTGGCTTTCACCTTGGAGAACAGCATTGTCAGGCTGTGAAAGTCAGCCAGCACTGATTGATCATTTCCATGGTTCACAGGCCAGACCTAGCCCAAAAACAACAGGTTAAACCCTCCCTTGTTACCAGAAGAGCCCACATGAACTTTTCAGCACTGTGAGCTATTTCTGGAGCACTTTGCACCTCCAGTAGGTGGTGGGAGCTCTGACAAAAATAATCACAGAGTGGTTTGAGTTGGAAGTGACCTTAAAGCTCATCTCATTCCAATTCCCCTGCCATGGGGCAGGGACACCTTCCACTAAACCAGGTTTGCTGGCCTGGAACACTTCCAAGGATGAGGCAACAAGATCTTCTTTGGGCAGCCTGTGCCAGGGCCTCACTACCCTCACAAGGAATATTTTCTCCCCATATCCAATCTAAATCTCTTCTCTATTAGGTTTATTGCTTATTTATAGAAGGCATTTATTATTTGGCCCTTATTTATACTTATTATTTGGCCTTATCCTATCACTAAGCACTCTATGGAAAGTCACTCTTTTTTTATGAAGTTCCCTTTTAAGTACTGAAAGGGGCTGGAAGGATTTTTTTCACCTGAGGACCAGGGATGCAATCCAACATTTTCTGTTCTAGGCAGCAACAAAACCCAAAGTAATCTGGGTTAGGAGCAATAGGGCGTGCACTTTCTGTATCTGCTCAATGAAGGAGGTCCACAGATGGAGGCTGCCTCAGCTCCTTGTACACTCATAGGGAAAACCCCAACCTTAAACCACAAAAATTTGCTTAAACTATCCTGGCTGCCCCATGTGGGGAGCATGCAGATGGTAGAACAGAATCATTAAGGTTGGAAAAGACTTTTAAGATCAAGTCCAACCCTTAAACTAATTCTTCCAGGTCTACCACTACACACTTCCAGAGATAGTGATTTTGGTGTGAGTCTGCTTTTGTAGAGACAAACCAATTTTTCCCCATAGGAAAAAGGTAGAACTGCAATCATACAAACTACTGCTGTAGTACCAGCCACAAACCCTGCAACACTGAAGGGACCAAAGCAGCCCACTGTTTTTTCCCAAGTTTATTTCTAGAAATTTGTACAAAAATTGATACTCTGTAATACAATAATCTATCAAATATGACAGATGAACATTTGTCTTTATAGGCAAGATTACCGGAATGTGAAGTCTTGCATGGAAGAAAGGCACATTTTAGAGCTCAAGATACACTCAACTGAATGGCTGAAAAGGCAGGTCAGACATGCAAGTAGTGCAGTGTTTCAGGTTTATACATAAACAAATTGTACTCTCAGGAAATCTCACTACAAGCAGTGTTAACATCCACGTAAACATTTTATAAATACTTTTAAAAGTAGCTCACTTTAGATCCTATGTGTGCAAAGGCTACTCCTTTACATTCACTGGATGGAGTAATTAGAAGCCATCTTCAGGCCAGAAGTTACTTCTAGATTTCCCCAAATACTTCTGGGATCCAAAGCACTTGCATCAATAGCCCCCACTGCATTTTCCCCCTAAGGGCTACCCTAAAGGTCTGCAATACCAGGGCTACATGACTGCACCATCCCACTGCTCCTAGAGCTTATCCTTGGGAGTTTTGTAGCTATGAGGAAGTCCCATATTTCCAGCTACTAGCCTCTGTGCAAGCAGCACCTGGGACACACCTGCTTCTCAACTGTCATTTTAAATACAGTGGTGAATTTACAGCCACAAAATCATCCACTACACTATGGGATCAAGCTTCACCTGACTCTTCCACTTAGCTTCCTGCACCATCCAGCATAGATGCCACACCAGGGGGGTTGGCAGCCCAACTGTACTTTCAGAAAGGGCTTTCCAAAGCAGAAATAAGCTTGTACTACATAAGCACGTCTCAACAGGGCTCTTGTGCAACACATCTGTATAACTGCCATGCTGCTCAAATCAACCTGCTGTTTTTTAGATTGAAAACCAGATGGATCCTACTCTCCCAAAATTGCTTGTGCTAGTGGGTACAGTAGCTGCAGGAATTTTTCTAACCCATTGCTGGTGATCCAACAGCATTATATAGCAGATTACAAAGGCAATCATTTATCCAAATCCTCATAGCAATGGGAAGTTGTGCCTTTTTTTTTGTATAAAAAGATGTTTGTAATGGGATTTCTCTAAAGCAAAGCCTTTCTTTATTGTTTTTAAAGTGGTTTAGCAATACTTTAAACACTTGCTTTGAAGAATACATACACCCACACATGGTTCAAAGTACACAGTGACATCTTGGACTCCTGGAAAAGATGTGTCAGTTCTGAGAGAAGGAGGTGCTGCTGAGCCAGTGCCTTCAGTTGACTTCCAAGACCTCAGTCTCTGGCAGGCCAAATTTGCTCTTGTATTTGTCAAAGAGTTTGATCAAGGAGTCCACATATACACTATGGTAGAAGTCCACGTCCTTCTGGGATGGATTATCGATTTTGGGGATGGTGATGGGCTCTCCAACTGATAAAAAAGGGACACATCCATGTTAGCTTAAATGCTCCTACAGCCTAAGGTATTTGTCCTCTATGGACACAGCTATGGTAGTTCAGCACATCCATTCTGGCACAGCATTGTTTTCCATTATGGCAGAGGTTTGCTTAATCCCTCACAGTTTTACCAGGCTCTGAAGCACAACTGTCCCACACCAGACACACATCACATTTGCAGCAATACCATATTTGCTTTAGCTACACAAATGCCTCTACTGTTCAAGGTGGCTAGGAAGTCCCCCTTCTGTTTACAGCAGAGTGATAAATCCTTCCTCAATTAACAAGAGCCAAGAGTCAGTTCTTCTTATGTATTCCCCTACACACACCACAAAAGCAAAGCTGACCTTTTTTCCTGCCTCCCTTAAAGCCCCACTGCTTTGGGTTAGAAGACTCAAATGCAAGCTTTAGGGTTGGCTTTAATATTCAGCTGTCAGACATGCATCCCACTGGAGCACGGGGAGCCAGGTTTCTTCTGACTTTAGCTATCCAAGGCCAAAGAAAGTAGAGCTACAGCCTTTTCCCCCAAAAAAGAACTCTCTTGCAAAATTGCCTGGAAACAGAACACTGATTGAAGGCTTGTAACCTCTGGAAATGCTTCTAGCTCATCTAGTGTTTTGCTGGAAGTTTTTATATAGAAGGTTTTATAGTTAAGACTCCCAAGACCAAACTACAGCAGATGTACAGCATAGACTCAAGTATTCTGCTACCTAGAGAGGCACACAGCATGTTTATAACAAAACCTTACCAACAGTAGTGATGGGCTTGGAGTAAGGTAACAACCCCCAGGTGTTGGAGGAGAAGAGGCCACGGCCATGAAAGATGCATGGAGCAAAGCCAATGTGCTTCTGGAACTTCTTCTGAACCCATCTTCCCCAGGAACCCTCTTCAAAGATCACCTGCTTGTACACTTCATTTTCTCCAAAGGAGTAGACAGGAACCAAGTCTGCTCTAGAAAGACAGAAAGATTCAGGACCCCCACCCCCACGGATTGCAGCTTATATGACAGCCCCACACTTGCTGCTGTGTGCTCTGCCAGGCTGCCAGTTGCTGGTACCATTGCCCAGAGCTTTTTTTGCAGCACAAGGTAATGACATAAGGCAGCCAGACTTGGCATGACATAATAAATGTACTCTGAAGGCATACAAGAGAATTGTATTGACAATGGGCTTATGGAACATTGTGCAGTCATATGCTTCCATATATACTCAACTCCTATTTTTGATGGCCATCTCCTTCCAGACACATGTGGATCAGGGGGACTGCACAGGTCATCATCGCATACTGACACTGCCTCTCCTTGCCATGGAACCTTCCCTGCTATCCCAGGGATCCCCCTACCCCTGTACCTTGCTCGGGGCAGAAGCCAAAGGACACTCATGTCTGATGCTCTGGGCAAACACCCACAAAACACAACAAAACTGCAGAAAGGAGAATCTGTCCAAGGTATCAACTGCTTCAGGGAACAGAATCACAGGATGGTTTAGGCTGGAGGGGACCTTAATGGCCATCTAATCCTATCCCCTTGCATTGAACAGGGACATCTTTACCTAGACCAAGTTGTCCAAATAAAAGCACCTTCCACATGGTAGCAGTACTGCTCCAGCATTGAGGTTGCCCCTTACCCATGCCGTAGAGCCAGTTTCACAAATCCTTTCCGGTTCTTCAGTGTCACAGAGTTCTTCCCTGGGGTGCAGTTCAGGGACTCTGCTGCCCCTCCGACCACAATGATGATGGCATTGCCACTGCCATTCTTGGACAAGATGTAGTCTATGCTGTCACGGTTTACAGGACATATACCTGGATTAAGGAGACAGACACAAGGGTCACTCTACAAGATTGGCTGGTGACTTCAGGATCTTCTCATACTTACAGCCTTAAAAAGTTTACTTACAAAGTTTATGCCTCAATTGCAAGTTGAGTTGTCCAACCTCCCTCTGTCAGAGCAGGTGGTATTAGCAGGCAACTTATTCCTCAACTAAACAAGCAGTTCATAGACTTGGCAGCACTAGACTTGGTCATAAATTCCACAAACATCAGCTCTCAAAAATTTTCCTTTATCAAAAGACTTCAGCAAGGATTTTCTATACCTAGTGATATCAAAGGCATTGGTGTCAGACATCCTCCCTCCATGTAAACTTTACAGTAGGATTTGGTTTACCTTTAGTGAGGAAGAAAGCAGTTGTGTTATTTTGATGGATAAGAGTCTGATACTGACAATTCCTCAGCAAAATTAGGTAGTGGAATAGATGTGGGAGAATACTTCAGTGATATAAAAAGAATAAATGGACAAACCTTTAAGACAGATCTGAAATAATATGAAGCGCTTGCAATTTATGGGACAGAGTGCTTACATAAATCCATACTGTGAGCAAAGAGTCTGTGAAGGTCTTTCCCTCTATTCCATGCTGGAAAGACCAGGACCTCCCTTCACCTTTAGTAAGCAATCTCTGCCCTAAAGCACCAGTCCCCACCCCAGGGAAATGAAAACAGCACCTTTAATTTCCTCTGTATTGCTTTAAAAATGTAAAGAAATTTGATTGTCTGCTCTCTAAACTCTTGCCTTTATTCTACAATTGCTGTCCAAGCTTGGTCCTGCCTCACTTTGGCCAGAATAAGCCAAGGAGAAGTGGGATGCCATCACTTACATTCCCATCACACAACATATCTGATCTGAGTACTTTAGGTCATTGCCCTATTACACTCATGGTATTAATTGCTTGAGCCAAGAACTAAATGATGAACAGGCCTTGGGGACTTAGACAGGACAAGTCTGCCACCCTTGATGCCTGTCTGGGCATCAGGGTCATCACCTATCCCAGCTCCAGATAAGAACAGAGCAGACCACACTTGAGACAGATCAGCTGGAATTGAGCATGAAGAATTAGTTTTTTTCAGCACAACTACATCTCTTTGACTTTGACATCTCTTTATCCTCTGAAAGGCTCAGGCTATACTCACTGCTCCAACTTTCAACTTTGTCCCATTCTCCACACCAAGGCTCGTGCTGGCTACACAGGCCTGGCAACAGATTTGTGTTCAACTCTTTCACACTTGTTAGCAGGAGAAGATTACTGCTGCTCACAGCACCAAGTAGTTCCTTCAGAAAGTGCAATGAGACATGGAGACAAGTGGCAATAGCTGAATTCTGCTCTTTAGCACATTCACACAGTATATAGTTTTCTGATCATCTTCTCATGCCTTATAGGATCCTTGCTCTACCTTAACCTCTAGCAGGCTGTAAAATTAAGAATTCGTACTAGCTGTAAACCAACTATGTGTATTGGTACAGTGTTAGGATTTGTTATAATTCCACCTGGAAGTCATTTGTCCACAGAAAAAATGATTGAGGGAATTATCAGCACTCTCCAAGTGATGTTAAGGCCTTGGTATCAGCACCATTAAGTTCTAGTATAGGAAAGTGAAGACAAATTATGGCTTTCAGGAGGTTAACTTCATCACACCTGTAGCCTTGCTTAGATCCTATGAACCAAAGAAGCACAATTTTCCTCTGGTTTAAGCACAATGCTCAGCGACAGCCAAGCCAGCAATGATGTAGCTAATGCTTACTCCCACGTTCCTTCCAAAAAGGAGAAAGCACCTCTGGCTGGCCACAAGACTTGTCTGTCAGTCACACTGAACAGATTAAAGATGTTTTTTTAAAATATAAAAAGACTGCATGGAAACTTAATCAACACAACTAAATTTACAGATGTGACAGACTGGAAAGCAGATCCCAACTTCTAATGTGCTGCTATCCTGTGAATTCCCAAATTATGGACTTCACAGAGCAAGTAACATCAGTACAGAAAGATAAAATCCAGATTGAGATACTGCCCTTTCTAGATAGGGACAAACACCTTTTCTGCACCAGATCCAGTTAGTTTTTCTCTCCCTCAATTAAGACAGTAATCTCAGAAATAGTCAATTTAACAAGTCAGAAGTAGCTGTACCTGACTCTATCATCTCCCCAGCCATGGTACTTATTCAGATACCTGTTTTAAAGTAATTTATTGATGAATCAGTTCCAGAAACAGCAAACATGTTATTGGATTGTTCAATTCACAGTCTAAGTGTTACTCCCTCACTTCTAATTGACAGGCGCTCTCACTCCAAAAAAGGAAGCTCGGGCCATTCAAGAACATTTTATTGGTATTTTAAAAACTGCTTCCTCTGCCCAGGCATAACTTACAAGCCCTCCAGCATTAAAATCCTGGACTCCTTAAAACAGACCTATTAATGTAATTCAGCACACTTACATCACTGCATAAGCCATGTGATCCATCTACAGGAATGCATTCAGGGATGGGGGTCTCTGAACTGCTAGTATCATGCAGTTCTTCAGACTCTTTACCCCTGACAGGGACCCAGCAGTGCAATTGGGTTAAGACAGCATCCACCACTACCACAAAACATGGTGGTGGTGGATGCTGTCTGTGATGTGTGACAAGTCATGTGGCAGTAAGCCCAGGAGCTGAGCTGGCCATGGTTATTCAGTATTTTCAGTCAGTGCAACTTCTTCCTGTACCGTCACACAATAACTAGGACAACTTGGTTCCATGTCTCCACTTTCCACAACTACAGCTGTCAGATATCTTTACTATGCTTTTGGACAAGAGTATCCTAGAGTTAAGGATGAACACAGAGGAATAGCAGTCCCTGCAGCTCAAACTAGTCACAGAATCACAGAATGGTTTGGGTTGGAAGAGACCTTCAAAATCATCCAGTTCCAACCCTCTGCCAGGGACAGGGACACCTTCCACTAGACAGGATTTCTCACATTTATTCACAGCTTCCTCTTGACAACTATATGAAAGCAATGTTTGGGTGATGCTACCAGCAGGAAGTGGTCACGTGAACTTCCAACACAGCTTTTCACTCAAAAGAGGTGAAGACAGCTCAGAGCCAAGAGCATAAGCAGAAATGGCACAGTGTGATTGTGCTTACCACCAGACATTAAGTAGTCCCTCAGTATGGGCATCCTGAAGTTCCCAGCCAGGGTAGCAAGGTATGGTCGGATCCCAGGGAATTTCTGGCTGACACCCGTGGCCTCTGTGCTGAAGTTGCAAAAGGCACCCAAGCCCATGATCCCGTGTGGATGGTACCCAAAAATGTAATTCCTGGTGGTCAGCAGATTGTGGGTTTTAACCAGCTAGGAAAGAAAAAAGAGCTCAATTGAAGATGAATTATTTTCATTATTTTCAGTAGTAAATAAAAATGGGAGAAGCAAAAAAACCTCATATCCCCCAGGTTTTGTCTCTCTTCCCACCAGGGAGAACAGCCTAAGAGCTCATGTACATGCTCTCCTGGATTTCAGAGGCTCTGGCAGAAGCAGCCATTTAGACTTCAGTTTCTTGAGCAGAGGGAGCAGGATAAACAGGCTGATCTCAGACACCAGAAGCTGGTAGGAATAGGGCATGGGTTGCTGCAGCCTGGGCCTTTTGCTTCTCTACTCCTTCCTAAGTCATTTTCACACACTTCTTGCCCAAACCAAGCAAGTTCTTCAGTCCTATAGCCACAGCTACCTCCTTCCAGACCCTCTCTCAGCACATTAGTGGCTCACTTCCAAGTATGAGGGGGAAAGAACATAAACATCACTGTCTTACAGCAGAGGCAAGTTCACCTAATGTCTGAAAAAAGAGCCAACCAGTTAATGGGCCTGTTGGCCACCTTCCAAGTGGGAAAATGTGCAGAAGGGTGGTAACCACTGGAAATTATCTCACCTTTTAAGATGTTCTACCCTGGCCTACATGCCAAAGGGTCAACAAGACACCTCAAGCCATCTCGAATTCCTGCAGAGCATGCTCTAGGAGTTGTGACCACATTGTTTTCAGGCTGTGCAATATTCCTAACCATTTGCTCCTCTGTTTGCAGAGCATGGACTCTCCATAGCTGTCTTAGCTAGCACAGAATAACCCATTCCCTGGTACCACTACTGCCAGAGAGGGCTTTTTTGATGCCATAGGTAACAGCAGCATCCCATGTGTCAGAGCATCTTCCTCAGGCAATACACAGTCTGAGGAAGCACACAGGACAAACACAGCAGGGCTACTGCATCATCCTACAAAAACAGAGATCAAATTTAATTTTTTCCCTACATTAGAATAGTTGCTGTTCAAAGAGACCTTAAGGATCATCCAGTTCCAAACCTCTGTTTAGGTAGAGACACCTTTCTCTAGACCAGGTTGCTCCAAGCCTTGTCCATCCCGGCCTTGAACATTTCCAGGCATGGGGCAGCCACAGCTTCTGTGGGCAACCTATACCACAACCTCACTACCCGAAGAGTCAATAACCTTTTCCTAATATCTAATCTAAACATCTCTTTTCAAGCTGCAACAGTGCCACTTTTTGCCAACTGCAACACCACAGCAGCTCTCAGACGTACAAGATGAAACTTTGGCACCCCAGCCCTCAAACTGTATATGCAAAGGCCACTCTGACTCAGTTCCCATAGGAAAAAAAACCCCACAGATTTCCAAGATGTCACATCAGCATTACCCACCCCGCTGCCTTGGATAAGGAGTGTTTTGGCACTACACAAGTTCGTTCTGTTAGATCATGTTACAGGGAGCTGAAGTACCATTGCAACACACTAAAGCAGCGTGCCCAGAAACTTGATTCCGTTCTCCCCATTCTCAGCCCTGCCCCCAGGTGGAGCTACAGCTCCTGTGCTATTTAAAACAGTGACTGTGATACAAGCATGATGCAGCAGCAGGTTCCAAGTTGACTGGCCCTCTTCACGATCTCCTCTGGCTTTGAGATCATACAGAGCTCCACAAAGAGGGCACAGAGGTTTGTGGTTGCAACAGTTCTGCAGAGCCCCACTGCCTATATGACACAAAATCATCCTTTCATCTCCTTTCCCTTCTTTCCCAATTAGTAGATGACTCTGCTTTCACTTCCCAGGATAGAAGGGCTGCCCCCTTGACCAGTTACAAGAAACAGGGATCACAGACTAAAGACCAAAAACCCATCTCCAGGAAAAAAAGCAGTGAGTGATATGGTAAGCAACCCCTCCATCTATCAGTTCTTGCTCAGCTGTAGAGAGACTTCTACAATAGGCTATCCAGGGGAGTGGTGGACTCCACATCCCTGGAGTTAAAAGCTTTGTGGATGTGGCACCTGGTCACATGATTTAGTGGTGGCCTTGGTACTTCCGGCAGAATGGCTGGACTTTATGATCTTTGGGGGACTTTTCCAACCTAGATAACATTCTGACTACAGGCCTGGTAGATACAGACATATGGCTTGGCTGGACAAGTAGCAGACACTCCTTCCTTAAAGCTCCTGTCACAGCAAGGTAGTGATTTCCAAGCCTCATCTCTCACCTGCGCCAAGCACAACTTCTTTAATAGGAAAGACAGCTGAAAGAGGGTTTGTCCCTGTCATTCTGGAGCACGAGGCATCTGCATGTTGAGCTTGGCAGAGCCACACATACAGAAGACATGCTGTTCTCCTGCTCCAGCCCCTCCACCACATGGAGGGACACCCAGATCCCAGTAGAGCCCATTGCCAGCTCCAGCTGGCAGCCCCAGCCAAGCTGCAGCGTTATTGCTGTGGTTGTTTCCCAAGAACTCCTGCTATGGAGCCATAGGGTTGGCAATACCCATGACAATCAATCACCCACACCACTGCAGGAGCTGAGCAAGGGGTATGCAGAGATCCAACTAACCAATGGCAAGGGAGAAGGGCTGAGATTTAGCCTCATATTCACACACATGTGCTTTTCCCCGTTTGTCCCATGCAGGCTGCCACTGCCCTCTACACCTGTCCCACAACACAGGGGCTCACAAAGGTAAATATGGGGGATGCAGGTGAGGACCACTCTATTCTCCCAGGTAAGAAGGGACAGGACAAGAAGACACAGCCTCAAGTAGCACCAAGGGAGGTATAGATTATTAGGAAAAATTACCCAAAAGGCACTGGAATAGTTAGACTCAATCTTCAAGGTCTTTTCTAGCCTTAATGATTCTATGTGTTCTTCCACCCAAGTCAAGCCAGGGAATCTAAGACCAACAGACATCAGACAGAGTTGGGCACTTCCCTGGCAAGTGGAGGCCTTGAATCTGCTAATGCACAAACTCAGTCCAGGGAGGGCATGACCTGCCAATACCTTCATCTCTCCCTAAATTTAATCCAGAAGCAGGAATTTTTGAAGTAGTGTAAATCATGTATTTCTAGACTCAAGCAAGAGTGAAGTGCACAAGATGTGGCTTTGGAACTAGAATCCATTTAAAGGTCCCTTCCAGCCCAAACCATTCTATGATTCCATGTCTCTCTTCCGGAGGCTGATCACTCACCGCTGGTTCTTTGAACCCCTCCCCTTGAGAAGCAAACAGTGTTATTAGGTTGCCCCAAGGAATTGCTGTAGCTGTCACTGAACAACACTACTGCAACTCTGTTCTGAACCTCCAGCTGGTTTTTCCTTTTGCCTTCAAGGTCTTCTCCATTTCCACATAGCTCTTTGCAGCCTTGGTGCTCCCGTGATGAGGCAGTGTCAGCACATCCCTGCTGCATCTCAGCTGGATAATCAGTACTGGGAGTGAAGCTGAACCTTCACCCCATTGCACTAACACCTGTTCCCAGCTGCTGTTAAGAGACTAAACCTGTTTCTCTGGGAGGAAAGTCCATCCACCTGTCTAATAATAACAGATGTCTTCACACAGAACTAAGGCAGCCTACAGAAGCAGTAAGCCAGTGCAATAGTGTAAAGAAAACGAATGTTAGTATTTGAGTGCCAGATGCAGTTAAAAAAACATATTGCCAATTTTATTTTTAGGAACAGTGGCACATTCAGTAATGGAGAAAGGGGACTGCAGAACCACTGCTGCTCAGCACCAGGAGCCAAAGAGCAGGAAAAAAAAATCAATTGTTTGGGTGGGAGCTGAGCAGCACTGACTATGGAAGCATGCAGAGAGCAGAAAACAAGAGCTCATCCCGCAGGATACAAGCAGCAGGTCTCATGAGCATGTAAGCTTGCAAAACAACCCCAGAACTGCACTTAGCCACATCACATCCAGCAACGCTATGGAAGAAATCATTTTACCTTCCCAGCAAGCCAGGACCTGAAGACCCCCAAACCAGGTTCCCAGTATTATATATGTCACAAATTCACAGAATGGCTTGGGTTGGAAGGGACATTAAAGCTTAGCTTGTTCTAACCCCCTGTCATGGGCTGGAATGTCTTCCACTACACCAGGTTAGGACAGAGCAATCAAACCCCTCTGTTTCCATTCTGTAACTCATGTACAACAATTAAGGAGGAGCTTTGCCAGGAAGCTAGCCAAGACACAAAATACAAGACAAACTGAGGAGAAAAAAAGAGACACTTTTGGCAGCAATTCCTGCTCTGGCCAGATGCCCACTCTCCCACTGCAGTGAGCGGGTCTCCCTGCGCACACCTGAAGTGCTCACAGTCTGACAAAGGTAAGCCAAAGGTCTGAAAGCCTGGCTACCTGGAGTCCTATTGCACATGCTCAGGTGACAGCTTCTTTACCTAAACAAAACCTTTAGATCACTCTCAGCATGACATCCTCAGATCAACAGTATGTGCTTAGGAGGCTGCTGGGATTAACAGCATGAGATTGAGATGGTGTATGCAGATGATGTCTGTTCCAGTCCAGCCCCATGCATACACCTGCAAGGGCTTAGCCTTCACCTGTCACTTCAGGTCTAGGTCTCAGTTCACTGGAATATCTCTCAGCTGCTTCATGTACTGCTTAGCTTAAAGCACTATTTACAAGGCCAGCCATTAACAAGCAGACAAACTTTAGTTTCTAGTGCCCTAAAATAGTTTATTATTGTCAGAGCAGCTGCATGAAGTCCCAGAGAATGTGGCCAACTCAGCTCATGCTGAATAACTGAGCCAGATTCAGGCTGCTTTCCAAATCTACCTGGTATTACAAAACATGATTTCATATCTCCAGGTACGGATACAATAGTCCTGGTGTTTCAGGCTGGGAGGCACTGCTGACTCTAGTGAGACCAGCCTAATCAGCACAAACATCAGAGCAGAGCTTGATTCTCATGCAGCTGCTTTAATACAGCAAGCCAAATAGGAAGAAATTGTTCCGTGAGAGGGTGGTGAGGCCCTGGCACAGGTTGCCTGAAGAAGCTGTAGCTGCCCCATCCCTGGAAGTGTTCAAGGCCAGGCTACACAGGGCTTGACACAACCTGGTCTAGTGGAAGATGTCCCTGACCACAGCAGAGGGGTGGAATGAAATGAGCTTTAAGGCCCCTTCCCGCCGTACTGTGATTCTATTAATTAAATGTGAGCTGATAGCCCAACACAGCTGGTACCTGTGCAGGTATGGATGCAGCTACCACAGCTCTACATGCAGACTTTGCTGGAGCCGAATTCAGCATTACAAGTGCCACCAGTGTGACTGTCACTGGTGTGATCTGTCCTTGCAGGGCTCAGCAGACACACGGCACAGGATGAGATGCAGCAGAGGACTGCCCTGACAAATCATAAGCCTGGGACACAAACCAAATCCTACTGAGGCGTTACACAGATCAGGATCCAGTAAAAGGGATTTTGGCAGAGAGAACATTTAAACAAATGATCCTCTGTACACCCATCTCCCTCTTGGCCAAGAACAGGTAACTAGTTTAAACCCAGGAGTTCCCATGCTCTTAGCAAGCCCAAGGCATTCTGGTTCTTGGTGCCATTCCTAATATCCAGAGACATTATTCATTGTTCATGCTGATGCACTGTTCATGCATCAGTTCCCTAACTGCAGAAAATCACTTCTAGCACCTCTATACCCTAAGATCCCTGTAGCAGCTTTTACCAACCCTGCAACCAGCTGGCTGTTCCCCAAAAACACGTGCAGGAGTCATCTCTCAGCTGTCAGCACTCCTGTTCTGCCCTTTGCATGTGACTTGCCAGTGGACTCCATAAACCTTGCACAACTCCTCCCCGCTAGCAGCAAAGGAATTACACCCATAAGGAGTTCTCACAAATGGACTATGTGAACTAGCAAGTATTTATTTAAGAACGACTGCAAAGTCTAGTTTATCTACCCTGTCTCATCTCTAAACCTACTTAAACAATCCAGCTCTTTGACAAACTTTTAATATCCACAGTGAATCTGACCTGCAGGGCTTCTGCAGAGTGTATTTCCATGAAGGCAAGGATAAATGTGCCATCAAAGAAATGATGGAACAGCAGAACCAGCACTACAGGTGATCTTTCGGAATCAAGTCCCCAGCACAACAGAGCCCATTTCAGCAATATATTTAGTGCAGCACTGAGGACTTGGTACTATAACAACACATCCGAGACCCATCTTCAACAGCAGAGCCTGCTCAGTTCTCTGTCAGCCATGAGACCCAGGCTGACTTCCAGCCTGTGCAGGCATAGTGAAGTTTTCCGTGTACACTCAGACTTGCCAAGAATTACCTGTTAACAACAGCAAGTTTCGTGTGAACTTGGCAGTGCTGGGTTAATGGTCAGACTTGCTCTTAAAGGTCTTTTCCAACCTAAAGGGCTCTATGCTTCTAAGAGTACAACAAAAGGCTTGTTCACCAGCAGCACGTTCAGGCACCCTGAGAGTTCAATGACTTTGCAAAGGAAGAAACCAGTCTAAGCCACTTTGGCATCCTGCTGGAATTGGATTCCCTGTTCCTTTCTGAGGCTGGACTATCTTGGGGACAGGTAGCTCAAAAGCTGTATCAAGGTCCCTTCCTCATACTCAAGCTGAGTAAAACTTGCCAATAACCTTACATAATAGTCCTTTCAGCTGTGTGCCCTTCCAAAGAGGATCGAATTCCCTCCTAGCTGAATTTGACCCCTGCTCCCTTCCAAGTCATCCAGCTAATTCTGTGGTCCCAGAGCAGTCTGGCAGCTCTGTCCTCTTTCTACATGTCTGAACCAGTAGGAAAAATACAAGTATGTGGTGAGCAAGTTCCAAGCTGGAGAACTGAAGCTATTCCCACTGCTGGAAAATCTACTTCTCCAAAGCAAATAGACTTGACAAATTTCACTGCTCCCCTGTGAAGTGCTATGACTTTTGGTGCACAGGAGTCCCAGATATTCTGGCCCAATACAACCCAGAGCAGAAGTGTTACTGAAAAATAGGCAAAAATTGAGCTAGATTTTATGATTTATGAGAGGGGAACAGTGTTAGGGTCAGGTGCTACACAGGACTGCTGCAGCACAAAAGAGAATCACAGGAAGGTTCTCAAACCTTCCAATTATTTGCATTGGAAGGAACCTTAAAGATCATCCAATTCCAATTCCCTCCTATGGGCAGGGACACTTTCCACTAGACCAGACTGCTCCAAGCCCCATCCAGGCTTTGAATACTTCGAGGGATGAGGCAGCCACCACTTGTTGGGACAACCAGTGCCAGTGTCTCCAGAAGCTGGAGAGATAAACAAGGATTGCAAACTGCCTCTAGGAATCTGGTAAAACCACTAGAAACAGCAGTTTCTGGCAATCACATTGTCACCATTGGTAATACATTTCAGATTTTCTAATCACAGCTGCCACAAGCAGTAGGTATGGCAATAGTAACTGAGCCATGTCCGGCTTACAGTTCAGTGTCACAGATAGACCAGTGCCAGTACAAGACACTAAAGCAGTTAAATCCCAGGGTATAGAGTTAAACTTTTACTTACTCTTATTGGAAAATAATCCCTGAAGTACCTCCATATAGCCCAGTTTCTCACCCACTGGGATCTTCTTCCCCCTGTTGAGAAAAATGAATCATGTTTTTAAAGCTCTTTCCACATGGCTGTCCATCAAAAAGCCTAAAGGAATACAGTGTTTGCTGTCTCACTAGTGGAATCAACACTTTCATTCCTCCAAGTGGGACACCTGCATCATTCAGTGAAATCAGGGCACACTCTGGAATACATGGTACTTCAAGCAAATTAGGGCCTGACTGCAAATTCACAGTAGACAGCTCTACAATTTCAACTAGAAACACTCTGATTCAACCTTTGGGAAAGGCCAAAATCCCCACTGATTTCAGTCATCTTGAAGCAATGAAGAACTGTGCTCATCTGGCTGTAAAAGTAGTTGCCAAAGCTTGTTACCACTGCTGGTTCCCAGAGCTGGCTTCTACAGGTTTGGGCAGTTTTTTTTTTTTTCCTGGAATAAAGTCTTCTGCTTAATTTGAAGCAACACTGACTCCACAGAGGAGCCACATCTTAATAATCACATCACAATCTGAACCTTGCAAGAGCTGGAGAGGACAGAAAGGGCTTGAATCTTTAGAGCTTTCTGAACTGGAGAAAGAACCTATGCCTTATAAATAAAAAGCCAGCAATGACATAATAGTAGTGAATGTTAATTTTGTATTGCCCTCAGCATCAATGAAACCTGTAGACACTGCTCATGTCAAGGGCTGACATTTAAATGCTTCACTGAATAATGCCTTTGGTCAGTGATTCAGCCAAGTCCCACTAAGAAGAGAAGTCATCCATTAAAAGGAAGTGCTTCTTTGTCCAAATATGGAGACAGGGACACTTTTACAACAAGGATCTGTTCTACAATATTTACCTTTCTTTGGTGTATTCCAGTCAAATACCAGCCAGGCTAAATATAGAGCAGCAATCGCCCAGCAATCTGTGCACAGTATATACATGAGGATTAAAGTGCAAGCAATACCTGGAGAGGTGCAAGAAAGAAGAAAACAAGGTTGCAACAGGTTTTGGTCTCCGTTTACACTCCTTGCCTTTTGACTCTTCTATGCTGAAATCTTAGTCTCAGTCTGATGTCATTAATCCTCAGACAAATTGGATTTGGCAAAAACCCTTTATGTAGGGCTGAGGCAGCTTCCTCTAGAGCTCTGGAAAACCTCAACCTCCCCTAAATGGTGCTTCCAGGTATCTCTTATATCTCCAAGTAGGGCAGCTGCTTCACCAGACTTGATGAGCACCAAGATTTCTTTGTGGCCCACACCAAGGGGTTTTTTCCCCACAGCTACACATATCTTTCACAGGTTACACCAGCTCTACATCAGCCATCCCACCAGGGTGCCAAGGATCCCCCCCAAAAATTACACTGTCATCTTAGCACTAACTGAATTGGGAAGGTAGAGTGAGGCAGATGCTGAGAGCAGTCATTCTCCAGTTTAATTATTAACAATCCAATGGAGCAGAGCAGCCTGAGGTTTCACATAATCCAACTACCCAGGGACAAACAGGCTTTACTCTTTTACTGGTCTAACACAAACAGTTCTCGCCCATCTCTGGTACCTCCTGGAAGGAGACCAAGCCAAAAGGAAGGCATTCCTGCTGCAATCACTTGCATCAGTCACCATCTGCTCCTAAGAAATCTCTATGGATATTCCCATGAGTGAGCCAAATAAGACATTTCCAATTGTTTCAGCCTCATTTGCACAGCAGACACAGACACAAGCTAAACATCGGTCAGTCTTTCCATAGCTCTTAGGATTTTCTAGAGCCAGGAAAAGTCATTTGTAGTTGAAAATATCAATGTAATTGATTTACAATATCCACATACCCCAGGAACTACATTGCTGCAGTACACATGTAGTAATTAACACTTATGTAAAAGTTAATATTTTGCATTAAAATTCATCCAGAATTGCAGCCAAAATCCCTTTGCTTTAGGCCAAAAGGTGTTACCCATGATAAGGAAAGTGAGAACCCATTGCAGCACAGAGATGATTTGGAGTTGTTTCTCTGCTTTGGATTTCAATAGCCAGAACAAATCCTGCAGAGCAGAAAGAATGTTCGATCCTGTGCCTAAAGAAAGAAAAATAAAAGAAATAAAGTTACATTTGCACACAGAGCAAAGGGAACAATATTTTTTCCTTTGAAACAGAATCATAGAAGGAAGGGTCATTCAGTCCAACTTATTTTAGTAAGAGCTTTCAGATAAATGTGCAGTTTGCTTTTAGAGCAGGGCTTGCTAAAAGCTAATATTTTCCATGGAGTTTGGGCATCCTGGAAGAGGAAGGATTGCCATCTGCCAACATCCAGCTTTTTTCAGAATACTGGAGGTGACTAATGAGTAATCACCAGTACCCACCTGAGCAAGCCTCTGTTCACTTGACCATAAAAATGCAGAGGATGTTAACACATGTTCCTAACACATACCCTCACCTCAAACTGCCAGTCCCTCAAAGTGGCTTTTGGTAAGAGGGAACCCCATAAGCTCACAGTAAGATAAAGATCACCTGGCTGTGGTCTGAGCTGTTCTCATCCACCCTTCACAAGGCCTGTTGCACAACTCCCAGTGCCGTTCAAGGAAAGCTCTGTGCTCCAGCCTTACTCAGCACAGCCCAAGGGCTGGCTGAACAACACCTCAACATACAGCCCTGAGGATCCACAGCTCTATGAGTAAGGAAAATAATCAGCATTCCTAAAGCAGTAAATAAGAAGGAAGGAGCTGAAAGCCACTCTTGTAGAAGCTTAAGATATTCAAGAGGGGAAAAAAAAACCTAAAAGTGGGTAAAACATTCCAAACACTTGCTTTCTATATGAAGAACCACCCACTGCAGCTTTTGGCAGTATACTCAGCCTTCAGAATGAAGCACTTGCAAGTGGGTTTTCCTTCACTTCTCTTCATTACTTTATTTACAAGCACCATATAACTGGCCAAAATACAAATCACTCCATGTCTATTTACATATTTTCTTTTGTATTTAAGGATCAGCCTGTTATTAGGACTGTGAAAGAAGCTATTGCATTGAATAGGTTCAGTTCTTGCTGACAAGATATTACCTGCTAATGGTAATAGCATAGCAAGTGTTCACACTCAGTCAAATGAAAGTGACTGAAAATAGCTTCTCTAGGTATAAACAGGCACTAGGATTTTTGGTAGTTTCTACAAAGACAGTCTCACTGGTGCATCCTTTAAATATGTAAACAATATGTTTCATAGCAATGGAGGTCAATTTAGATTAGATAAGGAGGAAGTTTTTTTACTATGAGGGTGGTGAAACACTGGCACAAGTTACCCAGAGATGCCTCATGCCTGGCAACATTCAGGGGGGGAGCCACACTAAAGGCTGCAGTCTAAGTTTAGAGCCAGACCACCCAGTTCAGTCCCATGGTTCTGCTGAGCCCACGTTACAGAGACAATCCCACTAATGCATGGGGCATTAATTATGCTAAGCAGACCAAGTTTTAACCTGGGATAGTTCATACCACTACAACTACCAGTAAACTGAAACCTACAGCACTAATCCAGGTTGAAACAACAGCTAGAGCTGTAGGCAAGTTCTTCACAAGATAATATAGTGCAATATTAAGAATCAATCCAGCAAGTAGTTCTATTTCTGAGGCAAGACAAGAGAATATGTTGAGTTAAACTGTCACCATGCATTGATTTGCCACACTAGAGCATCTAAGCAGTGAGATTCAGAAATCCCATGCTGTAAAATCTAGCAGAAAATCCCTAAATTTGGGGTGAAGGATAAACTTCAGCCCATTTTTTACAAAGCCAGTTGTCTGTTCAAGGGTAAAAGAAATCTTTGTGTTTAGAATGGTTTCTATTCAAAAAGATCTTTACAGCTCATCTCAATCCAACGCCCTGCCATGGGCAGGGATACACTCCACTAGACCAGGTTGCTCAACTCTTGCCAAGGGGCCACAGCTCCAGGAACTTGCTATCCCAAAAACCTTACCAAATTGCATGTGGAAAGACTTGATGTAGACTGAGAATTACCAGATACCAGTTTAAAGAAAGTGTTTAGCAATAATGGTGTCAATGGACACAGGTCTATGTCCTCAAAAGAAGCCAAAAGTCTTTGAGATTATTTGTGCCTCACAATAAAAGCCCAGCCCCATGCAACTTTTTTCTTCCAGCACCTGCATTGACACTACCAAACCTCTTCGGCTTCATAAACCCAGCACTCCAGCTTTGGACTAGCTAAATCCTTATCCTCTTCCCAAAGAGAACAGCTTTTTATCTCTCTAAATGAGAATTTGTACTTCAGCATTTTCTGTATTTTTGAACAAACTGTAGGCATTGCCAGCCCTGTAAATAGACCAGTATTAGGCAGCACAAGTCAACCTGTCAGCTTGTTTTTTGAACCACATAAAACTCGCATTCAACCCCTGCAGACAGAGGGAAGGCTGTGGTTTGCCAGACAGCTCTAAGCACCTGCCCTTGGACAAGTGTCCTGGGTCTGTTATTTGCTGAAAGCAAAGACATCCTTCAAAGAGAACAACATTCTCCACACCAGGAAAGTCAGTAGTTACCATGGCCTGAACATTAGCATTTAATTCCCAGTTAGGAAATGAAAGATGCCCAGTAGCAAAGGAAAGGACCTTGGGAATGGTCAGTCAACCTGGCAAGTTCATCAGGTCTACCTTTGCACCAAACCTGCATACACTCCAGATAAACCTATTTCATCAACCAGGCATTTACAGATTTTAGTGCCAAGACAACCCTTTCCAGATAGTCCTGAGCTTCCTGTTCATTATGTCAGACCTGATGCTGTGTATTCAACCCCCCATGCAAGCCTTGTCTCCTTTCAGCTTCAGTAGCCAGGAGGCATTTTTAGAAAGACACTCCGTGCTCTGGAGAACCAGGCCAGTTACTAGTGACACAGAACAGAAGATCTTTGACAAGTCAACAGAAACGGGGGGGTTGGCACTCAGCCAAAGAAGAACAACCCAACACTGACACTTGTGTTCAGTCCATTAGAGAAAATACTTCCTCCTAAGGGCCTACCTGTGGGCCCACACCAAGCACCTTGCACATATTAAAAACCCAAGGCATTTTCTCTAATTTTCAGAGAGTAGATTATCTTTTTAACTTAGTTTAAAAGGGCCCAGTAGACATAATTATAATTTGTATCCATTCCTATCAGTCTTCTGCCAAGGAAATATTCTGGATCCTGAAGAAACCCAAACCTCCATCTTCTGCCGATGAAGATAGTAGCTTATCCTGTGCTGGCCACACAGCACAGCCCCTGGAGCACTTTCCAGGATACCTGTTCCAGAACCGGAAAGACTGGGGAGCCTTAACTAGATGATCATCAAGATCCTTTCTAACCCAAGCCATTCCACCACTGTGGGGGTCAGCCTTGTCAAACCGTATCTACACAAGACAGCTTTCCTGGCCTCAGATGAGATCCTGAGCACCCCAGCTCACACTGCAGCCTGTTCCCTGGAGTACTGATGAGATGCTCCCTGCACTAAATCATGCATGGCTCTCAAGGATGTTCCTTGTCACAACGGGCAGAGTAACAACTTGGCCTCAGATGAGATCCTGAGCACCCCAGCTCACACTGCAGCCTGTTCCCTGGAGTACTGATGAGATGCTCCCTGCACTAAATCATGCATGGCTCTCAAGGATGTTCCTTGTCACAACGGGCAGAGTAACAACTTCTCCAGGAGACTTCCCTGGTGCTCAGAGATGGCAGTCATCTACAGTCTTCCAAGGAAGCTCAGGGACATTAGCCAGCTACCCTGCAACTGGCGATGGGCTCACCATACTTTTATCATTTAATTCCATTTAACATCAAATGCAAGAGTTGCTACCAAGGAGATCCTGGAATGAGCAAATGGTTTGACCAAGCATTTGACTCCTGCAATATAGTGCACGCCTGTGCTCTTCTAGCACAGTTTATTTCAGATAATTACACAAACAACACTTATCTAGGCAGGGAAGTAGAATCAAAGATCCCAAGAGTGGAAGTAAACAGGACTGCACACGTAGCCACCAGAAAAACCCAACTAACAAGACTTAATTATATGTCAGCTATAGAAATTAACTGTGAAGTGCCAGTGTTACATATAGTTAAAATACACTGAAACCTTGTTAAAGCCAAGCTTCATCTGCCACCTTTTCCAGACAATTAGCATGTTAATTCTTGGCCAAGAATTAAACTGCTTCACATGGCTTATTTAGAAGAAAACCATATTAGATCCATCAAAGCATAAGCTGCAAATGGACATTTTGAGCTATGTATTTTGTAGAGAAGCTGAAATTGGAGCAAAGATAGATAAGAAAAACAAACCAGTACTAGAATATTCAGGAGGACGCAGCCTCCCATGCAAGAGCAGGAGCCCATACAGCATGCTGGTGCACCTGTAAAACCCCTTGAGCGACACAAGCTATGTCTTGGGTTTACTTGGGTGCCCCAAGCACAAGCATATTCACTATAGAGTAAACAATCTGTTAAGAAAATAATGAGTAATCAGCACAGAGTATAGTTATCCTGCCCTGTAGGCAGCTTTAGAACAGTTTGCTGCTGTGCCAGGAAGCCACTCAATCCCGTATTATCTGCAGTACGGTGTGACTACAACTGGAGATCAACAATATTTTGAACAGGGACATGCAAATAAAAATTTTTATCAGCTCCTTTAGAAAGGAGCTGGGATTCTCCTGACCCAGTAAACATATCTGTCACGACATTACCCCTGTTAGCTCTGCATTTACTCACAGCACTAAACTCAGCCCCCAGCCTCCACAGTCACAGCTGTATGTAGGTTAAAGTGATGTAACTACAAGACCCCACTGTCCCAACCAGCCAACAAGCTTAGATTTAAGTAGCAAGACTGAACAGATCTGGACAAGAGAAAATGATCCATCCTACTACAGTTCATCAGTGTGTCCAGAGCACATGAACACTGTGAAAAAGGGGTTTCATATGAGCAAGCCCAAGCAACTTTGTCAAGAGAAAACACTTCACTGCAGCCAGCCACGATCCTGCTCTCCCAAAACAGGAGCTGCCAGGCTGCCCACCCCAGAGCAGAACTGAGGTCTGGTAAACCTCACATGCAGTGTAAGACTAACTCCAAGGTAAAGCTGAGCAAAATCATCTTCCTCATCTCAAACTTCTGACTGATGAAGTAACATTACAAAAGACATTTCAGCACAGGACAGCCTTTCAAGGTTCCAGCCACACTGGCATCTTTCCTTGGGGGAGAGGGATGAGACAGACTTCCTTGCTGCTCTGTCAAACACAAGGAGGAGACCTCCTGGGCATCCTGAGGCCAAAGTAGGGCAGGTCAAGATGAGGAGACCACAACCCCTCCTATCCAACCAGGTGACTCAGAGCATCATCCAACCCTAGGCACTGGTCCAAGGTCTGCTCTGATTTTTGCAATACTGGGTTGATATCAAAGGCCATTTGTTTGCATATATACAGGGATGGATATAGAGGCAGGTGCCTGCATCTCTTTTTTTTTTATTTTTGCTTGTTTTTAAATAGGATCAGACTTAATTCAGCCAGATTTACAAGCACCAGAGCAAAATCAGATGCCAGGAATGCAATAAGACTAAAGGATAGTATGAGCCATTCAGATGTTCATCCCAAGGTCAGCCCTTTGCACCAGCATGATATTTGAAAAAAAAAAAAAATTCAGGGAGGAAGGAAAAAAAAAGAAATCTAGTGGGTTTGTTCTACACATCCTCGGTAGCAGGAGAATTTGTCTAACATGATCAAGCAGTACATAAGGCCTCATGAATGAGCCTGTACACCACATCACCTCTGCCAGTTTTGAACTGCAGGGTCCCACATCACTATCCCCAAAACCCAGTCCAAGTCAGAGCTCCTCTGGGAGGCACCTGGATTCGGTTTTGAAGCCAGTGCTGTGCTTTCCTCCCCATGCAGACTACAGCACTGGCAAGGCATTGGTGGATGTTGCAGTCACCAAGGCAACATCCCTTGTCTCCCCAGGCAGAAATAAGTTAAATTAAGTTAAAAAGCACAAATACCGCTGCAGGATCTCCATGAGGTGCCTCAGAGGAAAATTGACCTGAGGAGAGTTAAGACAGCTTTCCATCGCTAATCAGGATTATCTAGAGATGAGGCCAATCACTATCCTTAAACCACACTCCATTTTGAATTATGCATGTGTCCTAGATCCATCATTAACATGCCAGTGCCAACAAGGTGGCTGCTGAGGTCTCAGGTCAACCCTACATATTTTATAGGTCTCCTGAATTATTTATTCTCTGCACTTAGTTTGCAGTTAGCACCCAATATAACAGTTCAGATGCTGCTAATTCAAATAACCTCTCTCAACTGAAAATATAATTTGTCCTCTATTACTCATGCAAACAAGCAAAGTTATTTTAAGAAACATATCTGAATACAGGAAACACATGAATGCCTTCTCCCCAGTTGGTTTACAACTGATCCTGCAGATCAATCTCTAATATCCTGGATGAGATGAGCACCAGCAGCTCTACACCTAGGACTGGGCAGGACAGTGCACAATCAAGACTTCAGAGGTTAATTCACCAGGTTCAGCCCTAATAATGATTTGTTTAATCAATAAAACATTTCACAGGTCTCTTCATCCCAGGAGGTATTAGAAGTTTGCTTTTTGAGGCCAAAAAGCCTTTCACAATACAGAGCAATCACTCAAGGACCCGCCACAAATCACAGGTTAAATCGTTCAGCTGCATTTTCACGCAAAGCCCCTCGTTTGTAAATCCTGACGTTTGTCTACACAAGCACCCATACAGAAGGGATACAAAACTCTATCCAACAAAACATTTAGACTTGCTGAATTTATTCCTACAAGATCCTTTAAGATGCCTTTGCAAGCAGGCAAGGCAGCTTGTGGTTTGAGATTTCCTACCCTGTCTCTCCAAAGCCTTTAACCAACATGTTCCAGCGTGCAGGGAGGTGTGCGGTGTCTGCAGCAGCTCTGCTCACGATGGGTGTCAGCCACTGACACCCATTCAACTTCTCTCAACAAGTCACTTACCAGCACGGAGGGCTGTTAAAGCCAACCTGGCAAAACTGCTGAGCACTGAATCTCCAGCTCCTCATTGTAAAACCTTCCCCCTTGATGTAGGTGTGGGGAACATAGTATTATGAAACAGTTGCTAAAGAGGCCTTTTCCAAGCGAAATGATTCTATGAAAATAAAGCTGAGACTGAACTTTATCAGCCACGCAGTGCCGATAAAACTACTACACTTCTCTTCCCACCGGGGGAGGGGGGGAAGAAGACTCGTTTATACACAAGTGCCCCACGCCCACATTTCGCCAAGGTGCAAACTATACTGAGTTTGCGCCTTGCCGAAATGTGCAAGACCAACCAGAACCGTTCCCAACAGTCCCAGGAGCGCACCCCGAGCCTCCGAGCCGCTAAAACACAAAACCTGCGCAGAGACCTGTAATCCTCAGCCTAAGAAAAGCTACAGCTGCCTCCCCGCCATTGCACATCGCTCTTCCCCCTCCTTTTTCTCCCTGAACAACGTTTCCGCGGCCAAGAAAAAGGGGAAATACAATAAAGCTGAGTGTTTCGGTGCTGCTCCCACCCCAGCCCCTGAACCACGGGAATGCCGTTCCGCACCGCAGCATCCCCCTGCGGGCGTGAGGACTCATCTCCAGCCCTTCCCACTGCCCCCCCGGTACCTCGGAGCACCCCGGAGTAGGCAGCGATGATGGTCTTCATGGTGGGAGGCGTGCTCAGGACTCGGGTAGGGCCATGGGATGGAGACGGACACCACGCACCACAGCCCCGGTACAGCGAGCGAGTAGGCGACAGCCGAACTGCGTATCCATATATAGCTCAGGGAGGAGGCGGAGACGGAGGCAGGGTGGAGGGGCGGGCCCGGCCCGGCCGGGTTCCCGGGTCTCTCAGCCCAGGCCTGGGGGAGGCGGAAGCTCTTGGCCCCGGCCGTGCAGCTGGCTGCATGGGATAGGGATTTGGGAGCGGGGAGACCGAGCAGAGGCTCGGCCCCTATACAGGCTGTTTCATGCCCTGTTTTATAAAATCACAGAACGGTTTGGATTAGCACAGACGTTAGGATTCATCCATTTCCAACACCCTGCCGTGGGCAGGGTCACCTTCCACTAGACCAGGTTGCTCTGAGCCGCATTCAACCTGGTCCTGAACACTTCTAGGCTTGGGGCAGCCACCGCTGCTCTGGGCAACCTGTGCCAGGGCCTCACCACCATCACAGCCAAGAATTTCCTCCCAATATCCCACCAAACCCTGCCCAGTGACAGTGGTAAGCCATTTCCCTTTGTCCTGTCCCTCCAGGCCCTTGTCCAAAGTCCCTCTCCAGCTCTTAGAGCCCCTTTGGACCCTGGCAGGCTCTCTGAGGTCTTCCCAGAGCCTTCTTTTCTCCAGGATGAACACCCCCAGCTCTCCCAGCCTGTCTCCAGAGCAGAGGTGTTCCAGCCCTCAGAGCACCTCTATGGCCTCCTCTGAGCACACCCCAGCAGCTCCATGTCCTTCTGATGTTGTGCCCCAGAGCAGGAGGCAGCTCTGCAGGTGGGGTCTCACCTGAATGAGGCAGAGGGGCAGAATCCCCCCTCCCCTGCTCCCCACATTGTGGGATCAGCCCAGCACACAGGGGCTTCTGGGCTAGCAGAGCACATGGCTGGGGCATGTTCATTTTCTTGTCCACCAACACCCCAAGTCCTCATTTTCAGGGATGCTCTCAATCCATTCTCCCCCCTCATTGGTAGGGAGGGGATCACTCCATTCCTCTACTAGTGATGGGCTGTTTAAGACACCATGGCCCTCTTCTTGCTCAAATGCTCTCCCACCCCACTCTTGGCTGATGTTATCTTGCCTAGTTGGCTTTGGGAGTTCTGGGTTCCTGAAAGAATCATGAAATTAAGATAAAAGGTAGAAAGAAGAAAAAATTAGCCATTTTGATGCATTTTTAAAAGAATTTTAATGAAAGTGGAATTAATGAAAACATTAAAACTTAACAGAAGCTCTAATGGTTTCATTAAGTATCATTTTCATTAAGATAACCTGGAGGTAATGTCTAAACCACTGACCAAGCCTCATTTTCTTCTACCAATACTTTTAAGAGTCTATTCAACTCATCCATAAGAAACAAGGTGTTATTTAGGTTTGCACCAAGGTTTTAAGGTAGTTGCACTTGCCACTTGAGATTTCTGGGGACGGATGAGTCTGTCCCAGCTCCCATGACATTAAACCAGATCCTTTATAACACTATCATGTCTGGGTAAGTTGGTAAAGGAAGGACTTTGTTATAGCTCTGGACAAAGGATCAGGCCTCTGTCTCTTTTCTAATCTCAATTTCATCTTCTGTAGTTTGGAGAAAATTGAATAATCTGTATTTAAGAAGCACTTCAACATCACTCAAAGCAAAGCCTGTGGAAAACAGTGACCATGCAGAGCTTCTTACATGCAGAGAACAGGTAGCAATCACAACTGAAACAGACCTGGAAATGCTTCAACTTTTGACTAGTTTTTTGGGTGGGAGCAGGATCATGTCAAGCTGTGTCAGCAGTTTTTTCCAGTTGCTTCTGGAGATGCTGTTGCAATATACACTTTTTGGCCCACAGAGACATGTCTAGCAGTGTGTTTCATTGAAAAAAAAGTCATATTTTCTGCTGTGGAGAGCTTAAATCTGTGATTCAGAGGTGAAAGAATGGTTTATTTTTCTTCTCAGTCCCCTGAGGCATTCCCACACCTGTCCTTATGAGTAAAAATAGCACCAAGACTGGTTTCCTCCCCATTAGGCCATAAGGCTGTGTTCCAACACTTGTAACGGCCTGTGGAAATCTGCATAATAATGTAAAATTGCAACAGCCAGTCTGAAGAAAGGGTCTTGAACAACAGGTCTTAGCTAAGACCTCCAAAAGGGAGTCCAGAACCCAAATAAATCACTCTAGCATACTACTGAGTGAAAAGAGAATGTTCTCCTCCCTGCCCGTGTTCCCTATTAAATAATTAAATAATTAAATAAAGTTATCTACAAACAAAGAAGGGCTGAGGTATCTCTTCTTATTGTAACTGAAAGAAAAGTCTGCAAAAAAAATCACACTGCTAGGTCATGACACGTAGATAGAAAATAGCTGAATTGCTGGGATAACCATGTGTCCAGATCCATCACCTTACTATTTATATATTCACCTTTTATATATTTTGGTGCAAATTCTCAGAATCCTGATTATAAAATCGCAAAATGGTCTGGGTTGTAAGAAGCTAAAGCTCATCCATTTCCAACACCCTGCCATAAGCAGGGACACCTTCCACTAGAGCAGGTTGCTCTGAGCCCCATCCTACCTGCCCTTGAACACTTCCAGGCATGGGGCAGCCACTGCTACACTGGGAAACCTGAGCCAGGGCCTCACCACCATCACAGCCAAGAATTTCCTCCCAATAGCCCACCTAACCCTGCCCTCTGGCAGTGGGAATCTATTCTCCATTATCCTGTCCCTTCATGCCCTTGTCCAAAGTCTCTCTCCCGCTCTCCTGGAGCCCCTTTAGGCCCTGGCAGGGGCTCTAAGGGCTCTAGTAGCTCCACATCCTTCTGATGTTGGAGGCAGCACTACAGGTGGGGTCTCACCTGAGCGAGGCAGCGGAGCAGAATCACCCTGTCCCCTGCTGCCCACGCTGTGCTGCCATGCAGGCCCAGGACATGGAGGTTTTCTGGGCTGCTTTTCTTGCTCCATGTACTGCAATGGTATCCCAGCCTAGATGGATGAATTAAAATGTAAATAAATAAACTAATAATAATAAAATCCTTTCGTGCGTCATGGATTATTACAACCATCAGGAGTAAAGATGCAGCCACCACAGACAGCTTCAGCCTCAGCAACTGCTTTTTGACTTGAGGTTGCAAATGGTGTCACGAAGTTTCTGGTAAGGAAAGGAAGCACAAGCCTCGACCTGATGATACAACTGAGACCCAGAACAGGCTCTACCTTCACAAGGGACACAATCAGGGGAATCCCTTTAAACTGACAGAGAGCAGGGTTAGAATGAATTCTTGTCTGTGAGGGTGGTGAAGCCCTGGCACAGTGCCCAGAGCAGCTGTGGCTGCCTCATGCCTGGAAGTGTTTAAGGGCAGCTTGGATGGGCTTGGAGGAACCTGGTGTAGTGGAAGGTGACCCTGCCTTGGCAGGGGGTTGGAACAAGATGGGCTTTAAGGACCCTTCCAACCCAAACCATTCTTGGATTCTTTGATTCCCACTTCTTGAGCAGTGCAGTATCTCAGTTCTTTGAAGAGTACTTGTCCTGAAACTTTTTTTCTCTCCCATCCTACTCACTGAAAATCAACAAACAGCCCCAAATAATAGATTAGAAATATCTTGGCTGTCTTCCCACAAGGATGTTTTTTCCCAACAAGAATCCACATACCAGGTGCTGGTTTGATAATTATTTTGGAAATACCCAGGACTTGTTTTCTTGATGTTTTGGTTGATGCAGGAGATACACAACTTTGTCTGTTATTAACCTGCGTGTCTGGCATGATTATTCTTGAACAATAACATCTTTTCAAATACCCTACTATTACTTCACATGAGTCTGAAAAACATGGGCTATGGACAGAGAAACACAGATAGCAGCCAGTCATCCAGGTCTCTGCAGCCAAGAGCAATTCACAATAGTTTTAGACTCCTTTATTTCTGGGTTTTAGTGGCAACAGAATCTTGCAGCCAAGCACCAAAGAATCCTTATGCAATCATATTTTTTTAATACATGTACTGAATTTTTAGGGCAATGCTTATTGAATAAAGCTTTTGAGAACACATTTATTTTTCCCTTCCCACTTCTACTCAGAGACTGCAGGAATTGCTTCCAAGTTGTGGGGCAGACTTGCAATACTTCAGAGTCTGAACTTGGTGTGCAGCTCTGTACCTTTGTTTCTGTACGGCTACTTAGCAGCAGAAAATGCCTTGTTTTCAAGGCATCGGTGTCCAATGTCTTCACCCAGAGGCTTGGATGTATGTAAGAAACTTCCTGTATTCGGCTTGTCAGAACTCATTAGATCCTCCACTCCAGTGTAGAGCTTATGTGTCTTTGTAATTCCCTTCTCTGATTAGTAACCACAGAATCATTTACCTGCACGAGTTAAACCTGTGCTTATGGATTTTCAAGTTTTCTCTTTTAGGGCAGTAGTATTTTTAGAAGATTTTTTTTTTTTCAAGAGTTGATACTTGTCGTAAAAACAGAGAATTTACAGCTACGAGGCTTGTTCGTTAATCCAGTAGTCCGCACAGGCTGCAACCACAGCATCTGAAAAGAGCCTTTTCTCCACAATTTTGACTCCTGAGCCTATTAACATATCCCGTTCCGCTATAAAAGGGGAAGTCGGGGAGGGTTCTTTTGATAGATTTCTCAGACGAAAATAAGGCGCAAACGCTGTAATATAACATCTGAGGATCGTTTATGGATAAAAAGGCGAAGTGTTCCTGCTGTGGGGGAGAATAGGAAAAGGAGCAGAGACGGGGGAAAAGGGAGGGAGAGAGAACGAAACAGAAGACACGCACAGCGTCCCGGTGAGAACGCCGGCTCTTTTCTCAGCGTCGGCGGGCGGCCGGAGCGCGCGTGCCCCGAGCCGCGGGGCGCCTGCGCAGCTCCGCTGGCGGGCTGGGCGCCATGTCCCAGTGGCGGCGGCGGCAGCGTGCCCACGGCGACGGGCCGCAGCTCCGCTCGTCGCCATGGCGGCGGCGGTCACGGCCGGATGCTGGGCGCGGGCGGCAGCGGTGCGCAAGGTCTTCACAGTGACGAGCTGGCTCGCGGAAACGGTGCAGCAGGGATGGGCAGGGAAATAGGGCCGTAGGGAAGAAGACGCGAGGGCAGGGGCAGAAGGGCCAAGCTGACCCTCCGAGCGAGCCCCTGATCTCCCCAAGCAACCCAA
Organism: Irena cyanogastra; assembly: GCA_013397155.1. Taxonomy (NCBI): domain Eukaryota; kingdom Metazoa; phylum Chordata; class Aves; order Passeriformes; family Irenidae; genus Irena; species Irena cyanogastra. The sequence continues at coordinate 157,195 of VWZV01010734.1, read as the reverse complement.
AACAAAACGGCTCCAGCTGTGTAGCAGCTAGCTGCTTTTATTGTTCTAAGGCTCCTCCCACAGCTCGTCTTCGCGGGCATTTTTGGGGGGCATTCTTCGCGGGTATCCGGGCATTTGACCCGCCGGCAAGTGGCTGGAGGGAGGGAGGCGCTCGCTGTTTAATCCTGGAAGTTTTCTCTGCCCTGATTGGCTGCCAGGTGAAGCCTCTCCCGGGACAGGGATGTCGGCACAGTCTTTATAGGAATATTTCACCTCGTGTGTAACATATACTGAGGCATAAATAAAAATCAGATTGGTCTCTCTCAGAAGATGATAGATCTGCTCCTCTGGTAGAGACCATAGCTCAGGTACCACAATCAGGTCCAACTCAGTGTTTGTGTAGTAGAATCACAGAATCCTTTGGGTTGGGGAGACTCTCTGAGATTGAATCCAACCAGTCCTCCAGCACTTCTAAGCCCACTACTAACCTACATCCCCAAATGCCACATCTACATGCCTGTTAAATCCTTCCAGAGATGGGGACTCCAGCACTGCCCTGGGCAGACTGTGACAGGGCTTGACAACCTTTCCATGAAGAAATTTTCCCTAATATCCAATTTAAACCTCCCCTGGGGCAACTTGAAGCTGTTTTCTCTCATCCTGTCCCTTGTTCCCTGGGAGCAAAGCCTGACTTCCACCTGGCTCCACCCTCTTGTCAAGCAGCTGTACAGAATGAGAAAGTGTGTCTCACACACACAGACAGACACAGACACACAGACACACCTACCTGAGCCTCCTTTTCTCCAGTCTGAGCCTCTGCAGATCCCTCAGCTGTTGCTCATGTGACTTGAGCTCCAGACTCTTCCCCAGTTTTGCTGCCATTCTCTGGACATGCTCCACCAACTCCTCTGATGTCTGCAGTAGAATTAATTCAGATTGGAAATCTCTTTCTGCTCTCTCTGCAGACTACTTGTTGTGCATGAGGAGCATCCTCATGGAAAGGGAAGACCTTGCATTAAGCAGGAGGACTTCGCAAGAACACCAAGTTTGTTCTGCCAAATTAAGCTCCACCAAAGAGCTCCTCCCAGATCACAGGGACCTCCAGATCATGCCTGCTTTCATCCCTATAGCCTCCTCTGAATCATAATCATCCCCTCACAGGAAGCGATGTAAGTTTTATCATCAGTGAATGACAAGCCAGACAGCAAAAGCTGAGATTTAACAAGGAGTTTGAACCTGAGTCAGCCAACCAGCAAGATTTGCTTTGTCAGGTTGCCAAGCAGGCAAAATGTGACAAGACCCCTTCTTACTCTTAGAGTAGGTATTTTTCTTTGTGTCATAAATGTGGCATCTGTGCTTACTTTGTTTGCACCATGTGTCACTGACAGTGTTCCCCACTTTCCCTCCAAAACACTGTGTCCTTTTCCTTTGCCAGTTAATTTAGGTACAGGAGGCTAGGAAGAATCAGGCCAAAATGCACCCTGAGTCTCCATGTGCCACTTGGCAGGCTCTCACAAACATCAGTGCTGACAAAATTAAGCTCCTGGACATCTGCCCCTGCCTTTTTGAAGGTCCGTCTGTCACCTCCCTGAGGCTATTTTTAGCATTTTGTACTGAGGTAGCAGAAAGTCAATGGAGGGTTCATCTGTCTTTTGATCATTTTTCCTCACCTACCTGAGACACCTCACATTCTAGGTAATATTTATAGAAGTGTGCTTGTTGGCTCATACATCACCTGAGTGATGAGCTAAATCTTGAGCTAAGGGAGAAGAGGTGTGTTCCCACATCCCCACACATCACCTGCTTCTCTACAGAACTTCAAATAAACACAAAAGCTGTGTAACCCGAGGGTATGGAAACTGAGGCACTAGCTTCCTGGGGAACTAACAATGCAGATTTAGGTGGTTGTAGGAATTTCACACTTGGTCCTTCACCCCTTTCCTTAGTCTTGAATTCATGAGCTTCAAACCTCCCCGTGGTCTCTCCTGCTTCTGGCTGTGGCTTCTGGTAAGATCCTTCAAGACCTGTTTGTTCTTGTGGGTGGGTGGAAGTGTTCTGTTACCCCACGTTCACATCAATCACCGCCTGAACTCTCTTCTCTGTCCATGCTTCTGAGCTAGGTGTTACGATTTTAGTAGTCCAAACTGGTAATTTCCAATGCTTCATCACCAGAGAAGTGCCTGCCATATGAGCAGGAACCACCCACACTTAAGACATGAAAAGTAAGTGTCAACGAGGGTATCTTTGAACCCGTTAACAAATTGTGCATTGCCATTCTTGGTTGTACAAATGACAACCACTGATCATAGAACTATAGGATCATAAAAACACAGAGTGGTTTGAGTTAGAAGGGACATTAAAGATCTTCTAGTCCCAACCCCCTTTCTATGAAGAGAGGCAACTTCCTAGGTTGTTCCAAGCCGCATCCAACTTGGCTTTAAACACTTCCAGGGATGGGGCAGCCACAGCCTCTCTGGACAGCCTTTGCCAGGGCCTCATGGGAATTTCTTCTTTATCTCTAAACCTGTTCTTTTTCAGTTTAAAGCCATCATACACTTTCTAACGGGAGCATAACAGGGCAACGTGTTACAGATGCATGAAGTCATTCTGGGCCAGGTCATTGGCATGGTCCAGTGACATTAGCTTATGTTTTGCCAGGGTGCAAAGATGTCCACTACCATGTCCAAAGCCAGAAAGAGCTGAATGAGCAGGGAGCAATGCCTCCCTCCCCAGGAGACCCCAGAAGAGCTCATGCTGAGATACCTGTGGACATGTGAGCACCACCATGATCATTGAACTGCTTGACCTTTGCATATGGAGGATCCACCTCATATGGCCAAAAAATTGTCCAAGCCCCCAGCCTATGGCTTGATTTTCAGCCAAGTTGCACTTTACACTCTTTCTGTTCTTGGAAGGGGATGTTTGCATTACAGGGTTTTACAAACCTAGAGGGTTTTACAAACCTGTTCTCTAGAGGGTTTTCTGCATCTATGGGCACCTTAGGAGTACATTGACACATAAAATCACAGAATCACAGAATGGTTTGGGTTGGCAAGTGACCTTAAAGATCATCCAGTTCCAACCCTCTACCATGGGCAGGGACACCTTCCACTAGATCAGATTGTTCAAAACACCTTCCAACACATCACTGGGACTTTTGCATCCTGGGACATCCCCAGGAAAGAAACTAAGGAAGAGCAAGCATTTATTTAGCTAGTGGGGCAAAGCCTGAATTTATCCAGACTGTGTTATAAGCAAACTTGACTGATGAGCAGACCACTGATGCAAGAAAGGGACAAGCGGAGAGTAAAACACCAATGGGCATGGACTCACAGAACCGTTTGGAATGAAAAAGCCCTCTAAGATCATCACGTCCAACTGTTCAACCAGCACTGCCAAGGCCACCACTAAACCATGTTCCCTGTGCCACATTCATATGCCTTTCAAACACTTCCAGAGATGGTGATTCCACCACTTGTTTTGGCAGCCTATTATAATGCCAGACAACTCTCTCAGGGAAGAAATTTTCTCTTATATCCAACCTAAACCACACCTGGAACAAACTGAAGCTGCTTTCTATCATCCTGTCATTTGTTCTCTGGGAGCAGAGCCTGGCCCCCACCTGGCTCCACTCCCTGTCAGGGAGTTACGGAGAGTGAAAAGGTCCCCCTGAGCCTCCCCCAGCTCCCTCAGACACTCCTGGTGCTCCAAACCCTTTCCCAGCTCTGTTCCCTTCTCTGAGCACACTCCAGCCCCTCAATGTCTTTGTTGGAGTGAGGGGCCCAGAACTGCCCCCAGGACTGGAGGTGCCTTGGCAGTGCCAGCACAGGAGGAAATGCCACATTTCTTCTGTCCACCTGCTGGATACTGGTCTTGTATCCGTTCTGATCCCACACCACCTATTAGGTACTTTCTGGGGTAGAAGCACCAACACTGCAAACCTCCATGCTCAGTGTATACAGCCATTATTTTTGTAATATTGGAGCAAAGAGTATTTCCTCTGCAACTCACTGGTTAATGGTACAACCACTTTGAAGCTCAAAGCTGGCATCAGCTGTTTTCATAGCGCTTACCTTTTTTGTTAATGTAGTTAAGTTATTTAACATTTACAGAGGCTTTGAAATGTAGCCATTTCTTCCCCTTCTAAGCTGCACTTAACACCTCCTCTTTTTCACAAATAGAAGCAAAGTTCAGGACAAAACTGCAAGAGAGACACTTCACAGTGAGCTTTGTGTTAGAGGGCAATATTTTTTTTTTTTAAAGCCTCACCCTCACTTTTCCCCAGCAGAGATAGGAAGATTTATGCAAGTCAGAGAGCAAAATTTTGGCTGCTGGCAGCCAGTCCTGGTAGAGCTGCCTAGTTGCAGTCTAAAATTAGAGTGCCTAAAAATTAACTGTATGTCCAAAGAACTTTGGTCCCTGTGCTGAATGAGCACTACTTCAGCATGTCCAGCTCCACTTTTAATCCAATTGCAGGGTGTTTTGTAAAACAAGAATTGGCACACACAGACCAAAAAATGTGATTTAAGTGTTTTTCTTAAGTAGGTTTGCTTTCTTTGTTAAGAGGGGTGTGGGAGAATGACACATTGGAAGGTGGTTAAATATAATAAGAAAAAAAAGTTATTATTGAAGGGTGGGAGACTTTCATGATCTTTTAGGAAGCATCTTGCTATACTTCTTTAAAAATTAGCATTTTCAGCTGTTGCCCTTGATGAAGATTGCATTTTCCTAAAGGCTTCCCTTCAGAAATCCTCAAACCTCTGTGTTTTTTCTGTGTTTGCAACCAGACAGCCGTGGGACAGCACCAGTCTCCAAACAAAGGTGGGGAAACTGAGGCACAAATCTTGGGAAGGTGCCCAACCACACACAGACCATGCATTTCTGGTGAAGCCAAGGCAAGTGCTCCTCTGCACCTCCCTGCCTCCATTTGTTCAGCTCTTAGCCAGACAAATTTCTAGCAAAAGCATCACACACCTTCCATCCCCTCGGCACAGCAAGGACCAATAAGCAAGGCTTTAAAGCTATTAGCCAAGGTAGTCCTTCTCCCCACCCCGAACTTTCAGCCAGTCAAACCTCTCAAGGACTCTCCACCACCCTGGACATGACAGGTATGGCTCCAAATCCTGTGCAGGATCCATCAGTCCCAAGATCATAAGGAAGAAATGGATTTTAAAAGTAGAAATTTACCCAACAGATCACTTGCAGTTTGCAAGGACATATCCAAGAATTGCCTCATGGAATTAGCCCATACTGTGCTTTCCAGCTTCCAAGGATTTTACCAATTGCAGCAAACCTCCCTGAGCCCTTTGGGGCCCCTCCAGCATCAGTACCCATTGCAGAGAAAAGCAGAGGCTGGGAAATCCTCCCTGCAGTTTCAGCCATGCACAGAGCACAGGATGACTTCAAGCAGGGAAGAAGGAAAGATGCACCCCAGCCTTGCAAAGTAGCCTGGTGAGAAGAGATCACCTTGCTACGTGGCAGAGACACAAATTCCCCACTGCTCACAGGCACTTGGTTTCTCAAGGTTGTAGCATAACATGTTTTGGGTAGGTCTGCTCCATGAGAAGCGGTTGTGGGTTGTTTCTTAGAAAACTCTCTCCCTTAAGCTGGTATATCTCTGGTCCATATTGTTGGCTGCTTGTCTCTTCACTGAAGAAAAGCTGTAGGTTTTTAGAAGATGAGGGTGGATCCCTCCTATGGGAGGATGGTTGTGGCCTTTTTAAGATGTTAGGAAGGGTTCCTTAGGACTGCAGACTGGGAGGTGTAGTTTAGACGCAACAGACAGTTGTTAACAGTTTGTTATTAAGTTCATGTCTACACGTAGGGATTTGCCTCAGTGGGAGGAAAGAAGGTGAAGACTGCACATGAATTGATAAAAACAGGGCAGGACACTTTTTCTCCTTTAGAAGCCTTTATTGAGATCAGTTTGGGGTGAGGGCTCGACAGGTTGCGCGCACACCACCGCTGCTCCCAGAAGTGACTTGGAGGAGGAGGTGGGCAGCTCTTCCTGCTGGAGTGCAAGGCAGGCAGAGCCAGGACTTCTGTCCTCACAGGAATACCCAAAGTCCTAGTTGGCTCAACGGTCTAGGGGTGTCACTCTTGGCCAGTTCTCTGGTGGTCGTGGTGACCAGAGACGAGGCGAGGGTGTAATACTACTTTCTCACGACTGTACCATGTCCTTTTCGGTTTTTTCCTACATGAGCCAGTTTGCCATCTTTCAGGGTTTTTCTCTTGGGATAATGCTTAGCCAGTGGCTATTCTGCATATACTTCCAGTCGCCATCTTGGGAAGCAGCAGGGCTTAGCAGTGATTCGATGGAAAGGGAAATAGAACATGGGGTTACAAAGAACACAGAACTGTTAACATAGATCACTGAACTGGCAACCTGGAACACAACAACATGCAACACTGTACCACAACCATGATTTCAACTAATTCTCTGGTAAAGCTTATTCATTTCATGGATGACTCCTAGCATGTGGATCTCAAAGGAGAAGAGGATATGCATGAGAGCACAGAGATCGGGGAGATCTTCCAGCAGCCTTCCAATACTAAAGGAGACCTACAAGAGAGCTGGAGAGAGACTTTGGCTAAGGGCCTGGAGTGACAGGACAAGAGGGAATGGCTTCCCACTTGTTGGAGGTTGGGTTTTTTNTTTCCTACATGAGCCAGTTTGCCATCTTTCAGGGTTTTTCTCTTGGGATAATGCTTAGCCAGTGGCTATTCTGCATATACTTCCAGTCGCCATCTTGGGAAGCAGCAGGGCTTAGCAGTGATTCGATGGAAAGGGAAATAGAACATGGGGTTACAAAGAACACAGAACTGTTAACATAGATCACTGAACTGGCAACCTGGAACACAACAACATGCAACACTGTACCACAACCATGATTTCAACTAATTCTCTGGTAAAGCTTATTCATTTCATGGATGACTCCTAGCATGTGGATCTCAAAGGAGAAGAGGATATGCATGAGAGCACAGAGATCGGGGAGATCTTCCAGCAGCCTTCCAATACTAAAGGAGACCTACAAGAGAGCTGGAGAGAGACTTTGGCTAAGGGCCTGGAGTGACAGGACAAGAGGGAATGGCTTCCCACTTGTTGGAGGTTGGGTTTTTTCTTTCCTTGTTACTTGCGGAATTTTTTTCCCGTTGAGTTATTAAGAAGCACTGATGGCTGTGTGCTTGAGATGGCGGGGAGGGAGAAGTCCTTGTATTTTTTGGGAGTTTCTCTCAGGCAGACAGAGATGCTGCGAGAATAGAGGCAGGTAAAAAGTCGAGGGCTGGAGAGTTGGGAATGCTCTCTCTGTCTGCTGGCCTTCGGAGGAGGTCTGTTGGACCTGCTGCTCGGGGAAGAGAATTCGCTGCCACCACCATAACCCAGCGGGGAACCTTTCTTCTGCTGCTGGGCCCCGCATCCCCCAGCCCTGCCTGGACATCCCACAGGCTCCAGCTATTGCCGTGGAGTTTCTGATACATCTCGTCCACCACCCCGGGATTTTTTGCTCATCTCTGCTGTTCCAGCTTGCTGCTTTCCGAGAGTCCTGCTGGGGGCACCGGGACCGGCTGCCCCAGGGGTTTGTGAAGCAAAGCCTCTCTGCCACCCCTTCCCGCCTTCGGACAAAAGCCGCCATGGCCACGCGCTCCTGAGCCCGCGCCGGAGCGCCCCCTGCAGCCACGTGGGAATCACCGCACCTGCCCTGCCCACCGGCGCCTGCCAGCGCCCCTGCCGGCTGTGGCCGTAACTGCACCGAAGGGGAAAGCGCCGCAGCCGAAAGGCTGGCACGGGGTGCCTGCTTCTGTTATTATTAATGCTGTAGCTGTTGTTTTGTTTGCCTTGTTATACATTCTAGTAAAGAACTGTTATTCCTATTTCCATCTCTTTGCCTGAGAACGCCTTAATTTCAAAATTAAAATAATTCAGAGGGAAGGGGTTTACATTCTCCATTCTCCATTTCTGCCTTCTCTAGCAGACACCTGTCTTGTAAACCAAGACACCACTGCCAGAGGATAGGGTTAGATGGGATATTGAGAGGAAATTCTTAGCAGTGAGGGTGGTGAGGCCCTGGCACAGGTTGCCTAAGGAAGCTGTGGCTGCTCCCTGGCTGGAAGTGTTGAAGGCCAGGTTGGATGGAGCTTGGAGTAACCTGGTCTAGTGGAAGGTGTCCCTGCCCATGGCAGGGGTGGAATGAGATGAGATCTAAAGTCTCTTCCAACCCAAACTATTCTATGATCCCATGATTCTTTGATCCCAGCCCTGAAATGCTGAGGCTGAAACTTCCTCCAGTCTGAGCTCCCCTGGCCCATCCTTGATCTGCAGGACCAGAACTTCTGTGAGCTTTGTGCTGGGGAAAGGTGCAAGAGAAGAAATACATGGCCATCTGCTGCACCATTTTCCCTATTGTGGGAGATGTGGGTCTGCTCACAGTCTTGGGAACACACTGTCACCCACCTACCTGTGCTTTATTGGTAGTGCAGAGGCGCACGTTAGTCTGTCCAAGCTGCCTGTTGACGTCTTGAACCAAATGGTTTCTGCTGATGAGGGGCTGGAAGCAAAACAAGAGGACTGAGAGGAGGGTCTCAGTCTGAGTGAGTCTCCTTTCCAAGAATGCTTTTCCTCCCCAAGCATGTTGGAAGTCTGATTTCACCTTTTCTACCAAAGATTTAACCTTTTTTCACCTGTATTTTCACAGATTTTTTCCCTTGGTTAAGTCTGGCTGCAACTTCCAGCTACAAGACAGGATTGTGATACCAAATCAAAACTTACTATGATACTCCTTGGACCACACATAAAAAGCTCTTGCAACACAAATCAATAATAACAATCTGAAATTTAGCAGGACATTTGAAAGAGGCCCCAGATCTACTGCAGATGCTCATTTAGAAGCCTTCACCTTCGAGAACAGCTGCAATCAAACCCCTGCTTGCTAATTATGCCTTGCAGAGATTATTTTGCCTTCTTTCACCCTGTCCCAGAGCTCTCTCCTCTGAATGCAGGACAGCATCACCATCGATGGTCTGGGAGACACAAATGGCACAAATGCCCTTGCCCTGAAGTACCTCTATTTATAAAAAGCTGCATCTCTATGCTACATAAATGGATGGAGAAAAGTTTTGGGGCTTGTTTGCAATGCTTTAGTTTGCTGTTTTAGAGCAAGTGTGCTCACCAGCCACTACACCAATTAAAACTGAGGGTTATTTTAGCACAGAAAAAAATATTCAATTGCAAAATTGAAAATGCATCTGCATCTGCATCTGCAAAGAGACAAAGCAGAGAACTCTTAGAACAAAGTGTCAGGACCTACCTGATTTTCTCCTGATATTCTTTCTGCAGCCTGGTTTCTTCTTAGGCACTTAGAGTCCTGAAGTCATAGAGTCCTAGAATCCTTTAGGTTGGAAAAGCCCTCTAAGATTGTTGAGTCTAACCGATCCCCTAGCCCTGCCAAGTGCAACACTAAACCATGTCCTCAAGTGCCACATGCACACACCTTTCAGTTTCAGGAATGGTGATTCCACCACCTGTTCCAATGACCACCACCTGACTGTGCTTTTGGTGAAAACATTTTCCCTGATAACCAACCTAAACCTCCACAACTTGAGACTGTTTTCTCGTGTCCTGACACTTGTCCCATGAGAAAGAGTCCCACCTCCACCTGGCTCCACCCTCCTTTCAGGGAGTTGTAGAGAGTGAGATGGTCTCCTCTGAGCCTCCTTTTCTCTAGGCTGAGCCCCCCCTAGGTCCTTCATATGCTCCTCATAGGACTTGTGCTCCAGTCCCTCCCTCAGCTCCATTGTCCTTCTCTGGACACCCTCCAGCACCCCTTGCTACTAAAAGAACACAAAAGACCCTCCTTGGCAGGGCTGTGGTGCCAAAACACCTTCTTTGAGTCTTTGACTCATGCATGGTTGCATATTCTATGCTGGCTCTCGAATTTCAAAGCACATATCTAGAAGCCATGTGGTCGAAAAGACCTTCTCATTGTGGATGAAGAACGATCTTACAATAGAAATTCCTCTCCTTCCCTCATGAAGGCAGATAACACACCATCCCCACTGCACTTTGCATGTTGAATGGCAGAAAGGGTTTGTGGACATTTGTGAGAGGCTGCATCTTAATTCCTCCTGGGTCAGCCAATCTGAGCAATAACCTGAGCCTCCCCACTGTGTTAGAATAACTTGAAATGTGGAAAGCATATAATTTCTATAATATTTTTTACAGCCTTGCTGCTGCAGGAATTGATGTAGAGATTATGTGTGATGTGATTACATGTGATGGACTAGAGCTGCCTGAGTGCGCCATGCTGTTAAATTTAGATGGCTGCATCACCATCAAATACAAAACTAAAAAACTAAGAATTAACAAAGTCTGCAGGAAAGAGGGTGCCAGCTTTATTTCGTAACTCCTGCAGATCCCAATAGAGTTGTTTCATACATGCAAGTGGGCTGTAGGCACCAGACTCAGTCTTGCAATCCTTTACTCACCAGGGAGTCATACTGACTGCAATCAGACTGTTTCTGCAGATGCTCCCTGTGCATTCCACAGCCGCAGAAGCAGGCCAAGAAATGCAGAATGAGTGGTATTTCTTGGTGCCATCTACAGACTGAAAGACAAAAAACTAATCTAGTCACCTGAAGTTGTCTTTATTCTCTACAGACCCTTTCAACGGCTCTTAATCTCATCCCATATTTCTGGAATGTTCTTTAAAAAGTTTATTATAGAATCAGAGAATGGTCTGGATTGGAAGGGACCTTGAAATATCATCTATTCCAACTCCCTCTTCTTCCATGGGCAGGGACATTTTCAACTAGACCGTGTTGCAGATCTTTTCAGCAATCTGCCACATGAGAAATTTCTTGGCCAAATATGGACCAGTGTTTTGAGGACACCCAAAACCAGATCAACAGCTTTGGGGTATAAATGGGAAGCAGGGAAATTCTCCTTTCACAGGTCATTTTCTATCAGCTCTTTTGCGCTGGAGTACTTTCAGACTCATGGAATTCCTCATAACCCTGTGTTGTCCAACTCCAGAAGTTGAGATAATCATCAAAATATACATGTCTGTGTACACTCAAGCAACCATTCTGATAGAGATAATTATGGAGATTTTACTGGATCCAACTCATCAAATAAACATGGTTTAGCATGAAAAACGGTGGATTGAGAAGATGTGATATGTGATGACATGAAGACAGACAGAGAAGGGAATAGTCTTATCTTCATTCCCATACTGGATGGGGGTAAAAAGCCATGAACCAAAGTACATCCTTGGGAATTAGAGTTAAAATTTGGGTTAGGTATGAATTCTCTGGGAAAGTTGTGTCATCTTTATCATAGAAAGTCTTCAAGAGCATATTAACACTATGTCTGCCTGGTGGCATAGGACATGGATGGACTTGATCCTTCCTTGAGATAGAGGGCATGGCCCCACTGACTTCTTAATACCCCTTCCCAGCCCTATTTCTCTATGACTGCAGTCCTGGGAACAGTAATATCAGCTACATTGCCACCTCCACTGCTCTAAGAGGATTTCCCACAGGATGTGCCTTAGCTAATAGGCTTCAGAAGATCTTTTGTGAGGCCAGTTTTAGCATGACCTGCTAGGAAGTGATGAATATTTCTTCCTTCTTATAGACACCAGTGTCCAATGGCTTTGTTTGTTACTGAGTTTCATTACTTCTAATGCTTCTAACACTCCTAATGCTCTGCACTGGTCAATACAAATGAAAGTGAAATGGTAGAAGGCCTCCTTACTCAAATAAAGCTTTCAACAAAGATTAACCTTTCCTGCTGCTCCAGCCATGGCCAGCCCTAAAGTTTGCCAAGGAAAAACCAGCAGCACATTCTATTATCATCAGCATGGTGTGCCAGGGCTGCACTGACCTCTGTACTGCTGCATACATGCTCTCAGCGAGATGTGAAATCCATTCTGTCTCAGTCTTTGGCCAAAGGATGTGGACATCCCAGACACAAGGAGGTCTGATCCAACACGATTGCAAGAGTTTCTGCAAGGGAACTGAGGCCAAATAGAGTAGCAGGCTAAGGAGGAAGGAGAGGGTAAATACAGAATAACAGAGATGGCCACTGGAAGAGAAGGTAGGGCTGTAGGGACTCACGAGCCATGGGGCTAATGTGGTGAAGACTTTTTAAATGCACTTTCCAAGGAAGGGAATAATTTTTGTACCTAAATACCTGTCAAATATGGTCATCAATTCTTTATTTTTAAATAATTTTAATTTTTAAATAAGAATTTAGCCATTTTGCTTTGCTTACTTTAAAATAATTGTAATTGTCCATGAAGCTTTTGTTTGCGATGAGCAACCAAGTTCTGTCCTTGCTGGCAGTGGTGAAAATAAAAGCACTGCTTGCTAGCACTTGTTCCCTTTCAATTCTAAGGGGTCAGAAAACTTTCTTTACCAAGAATTAAGCATGATTTTTTTTTTCTTTGCATTACTTTTCTTCTGTGCATGCACAGTTTTCTGTGAATATGTGATATTCTGTGCATTCATAGTTTTCTGCAAGCGTTTCATAAACCCAAATGATTTCAAATCCTTCCTGTAGTGCTTTCTGTATGTAATTTTCTGTATGCCTTGAATTGCTCATTAAAATCGTGTTTGGGCTGTATTTTGTTGGCTTCTTATAATCTAATAAAATAGGAATCCCTTTAGCTCACAGGAATTATTTTGTATCCTGACACCCAAGATGCTGGGTGTCACAACTATCTGATTTTACAGGTGCTTTCCCACCTGATAAGTGCATTCTCTATTTTGAAGGTCATATGTTGCCTGAAGCACACAAACCCCCTGTGCCTCAGAGGTGTGGTGGCTCAGTAGGTTGGCAGCCCAAATTTAATGGCTTAGCATCTCCAAGGGGGCTGGGGTCAGGACATGGGTAGGAGTAAAACCAAGAACAAGCTTGAAAAATGGATGAGTCATACCAAATAATTTCTTAAATCCAATATATACCATCCTGCCTTGTTGGTCATTGTAGATTATTTCTTCACTGATGGGTTTTTACAATCTGAATAGGGTGGTTTGCCAAAATCCTGTATCAGATGTTTCCTCCAAGAAAGATTGGTTTCAAGAGGTGAGCTCATGTGATGGGAGATGCAGAACAGAGTTCATTGGTTACAAGTCAGACAGAACTAACAGATTATCCCAAAAAATAAGTGTCACTATTTGTGAAGAGACTTGTGCTTTCTAAATGTTTTAAATGTTATTGTTCCAAATGTTTAAATCAAAAAGGAAACAAAAAAAAAAGTCATTTCTTGATTTGGTTTTGTGTTTCTTTTTTTCTTTGTTTCTTTAATGCAAAGTGATGGATTTCAGATGCACTTGCAATTTCATTTCCTTTCTTGAAAGGTATGTCATAATGGAGGGATGTTTAGCATACCACATTCTGAGACTTTATTGAACTAAAGGCAGCAAATCTTTCCCTGATCAGAAAACCACCTGTTTTTCTGCCACAGCAGAAAACATTTAATTTTGTTTGCAACAGCGGGCAATCTTTTAATCCCATTCTCAGGGCAGTAAAACAATTTTGCAGCACTAGAGCTGCAGAAGGGCAAAAAAGCATTTTTTGCATGGCTTTCCTCCTCTTGGAGAATTAGTCCATATTTTGTATTCATCAGTGTTCAAAGGTTTTCTTCTGAGCCTCATGATCTGAACCTGCTAAGTAAGGCAAATCCAGATTAGAGCCTCTCGCAACAGAAATACAGGAGAGATCAGGAGGGAAGAGGTGGGAGGAAGAGACAGGCAGGAGGGGAATACCGAATCATCATACTTTTATTTTTTACTGTATTTTCCAATACAGAATTTCCAAAGAAGTCCCAAAAAGGGTGAAATTTTAAATTCCTGCAAGAAAGGCAATTGGATATATCTCTTCTCCTTCGGCTTGTTTCTCAGATCAAAACCAGCTGAGCAAGCAGGAAATGGACATGCTGGAAGGAAACATATCACTAGCTGTTTTAGCTTTAAGTGGTCCTTATTTTGAGGTGACAGATTGAAGGTCCCTCAGTTGAGGATGCCTTGGAGGTAATTCCAATTAAGCCAGTTTCAAGCTGAAGAGTCAAACCTAAACATTGTTTGGTTTGGTTGATCTGAGCACTTTTCTTTTAGGCTTCTCCTGCCTTATGTAGCATCAGAGGAGTTTTAATCCTCCAGACAGCTCTGTGTGAAATATTCACCCCTTTTTGTGCTGAAATATCACAAAAACTTCTTGACTAATAATGTTTTACTCAGAGACAGCTCTGGCCTCTTGAGAGGGGACTTCTCATTGTGCTGAGCTCCCTGAATAGTCCTGGCTGCAAGGATGCCTATGAATTATTGTTCTTGTTGTTATTTTTAACACAAGCCCAGGCACTGACCTCTCCCTCTTGGGTTATATAGGTCCCTGAGGGATCAAGGGTATTTTCCAGTCTGTGAGATAAAACTGACCTTGAAGGAAGCCAATTACGTACAGCCAACACTCTCCTCTGACTCCTCCTCTCCAGCACTGTGGTCTTTCTTCACCTTTGGATCTCTCTGACCTCCCCAACAACTTTCATACAGCTCCAGCATCCTCCTTCCTATGCCTCCCTGAGATTTTTCCCTGACCACCCATTTTCTGCCTTTTGTCTCTTTCAGGATGGTATCACAAACCAGGAAGATGATGGACCAGCCCACCTCTCAAGTAGGTGTGTCTCTGGCAGCAAGGGCATCACTTTGACAGCCCCAGAAGGGTAAGACTGATGCCTCAGTGGACAATTGAACACACCTGCTAACACGGCTTCTCAGTGGGGTAGAAGTCTCTCCTACTGACCAAACCCCTTCTTGTCAGTACCAATATCTGCCATCCTTGTTCATGACCTTGCATCCTGCCCCTCTCCATTTCCTACACCCCCAAAACATCACCACATCTCCACAAATCCTCTCCCTCCCCTCACTGCTGATTTCCACCCCAACAGCAGTGCCTTCGCTCTTTTTCCTCTTGCATTGAGATCTCAGCTCCTCATCCTCACCTCTGGAGACCTCCCCCATCCGCACAGCACACTGTGCTGTGACTCTGGGGACATCTACACCGCTTCCCTCTGGCACTGATCCCCACTGGGGTGTTTCCAGAAGGTCATGGCAACATTCCTGAGGTCTGCGGGTGGATGGCCATGTAAAAGGAAAGGCAAAAGAAAGGATAGAGAAAAAAACCTGGAGCTAGGGTAAAGCTTGGATGGTGATGAGCTCCAAGAGAAAAGATGGTGGGGGATACATTTTTTTTGTTGTTTCTGGTGCAGAAAATCTTCCTCCTGCTTGGGCACCTCTGTCCTTAACTAAGAACAAAAGGAAAAGAAAAATAGAAATCATAGCATGTGACCTGTTTTATTAGACTGGATTAAGTGTGGGATTACAGGAGTGTTTAGAATCTTGAGCAGGGCTCCATTAAATTCTTCCTTGCTGCTGCTTGTTTTCTGGGAATGGGAGGGATTTGCAGAGGGTTGTTCAGATTAAGAATCCAGTGGAATCACAGAATCACAGAATGTCTAGGTTGGAAGAGACCCTCAAGATCATCGAGTCCAACCCGTGCCCTAACACCTCAACTAAACCATGGCACCGACTGCCACATCCAGTCTTTTTTTAAACACATCCAGGGATGGTGACTCCACCACCACCCCAGGCAGACCAGTACTTGATCACCCTTTCCTTGCAGCCTTGGTCAGGACAGGGGGCAGGAAAAGGAAATAAACCCCAATGATGACCTGGTATTGTCAGTTGAGACAGAGTTTTCAATTTTTTAATGAGTTTTTCTTGTTAAATGCACTTCTTGCAGTTTCAGGAACAAAAATGAAATGCATATGATCTGCAGGATTTTTGATGGCTCCTCACAAGTGGGGAGTAGGATGTGAGGAAGAGAAAGAAATGAAGGGAGGGAGAAAGAAGAAGATGAAAGTATCAGGGCTCTGTAAGGGTAAACTGAGCAGATGACTTCCTGCCACCTGAAACTTCCACTCTGCAAAATCCCATTAAGTACAAAGTTTAGTGAAGTTCTGGATATCAAAAAGAAGCAGCTATTTAAAGCCTTGCTCACCTGCCAAATGTGGCTCCCCCAAACCCCAATGGATATTTCTGGCCCAAATCACATTTCCTCATTGCCTGGTCATACTCCTCCTTCCGAAGAAAATAGTCTAATTTGTAAAACAAAATGCACAGTGACCCTGCTACCATAGCTGGTGACCGGTCATGTTCCTATGCAGGAGTATCTGGGATTAAACTAACCAAACTGGAAGCAGGACTCCTAGAGCCCAGGTATGGTGAATCCTTTGGATGAGTCCCTAGACATTACAAATTTATGTCTAATTTGTATTTCTAAACTAATTATTCAGTATTCAGAGCAGGCAGCAGGCAGCTGAAGGGCAGCTGCAGTGCCAGGTGTAGATGGAGCTCTGGTGGCAAGAGCTAGAAGCAAGAGGCAACTGCTGACCCTTTGCAAAATAAAAGGGCACAGGGACCTGTGGCACAGCCAGGTGAATGGACTTGCTGAAACACAGCAGGAGCCGAGGACTCAGCAAGGAGAGCCCAGACTTTCCCATACACTCAGATCATAAGGGCACATAAGCTGAGAGTTTCTTTTTTCAGAGATTCCTTGTAACTTCTGGGGGCTCTCACCCCAAGCTGTTATTTTGTTCTTGCATTACTAAATTATTTGAAGGATCCAGATGTCTGAGACTGTGCTATAGGAAACTAGGGGTTGAGCCAGTAAGGAAACCCAGTCTGACTGAGTGTGGAGTGTGGAGCTGCCAAGGCTCGATCCCAGCTCAGGTAGTGTGAATGTGACTGCCAGAGTGGCTCCTGGGTTCTTTATAATAATTAGAAATATTTTATAGTTCCAATGCGTATTTCTAATGAAATTTATTTTACTTCTTTTGTGCCAGTGGGCTATGGCATCGTGCTGCTGAGGTGCCTGGCATCATGCTGGACCTTTCTGATAAACTGTGCTTCAGGTGGTGAGAAGAGAGTCCAGAGCAATTAAAAACATGAAGAGCACCAAACAAACAACATTCATTTATTCATCTAGATTAATTATATTTTAAAAGCATATGCCTTCATCACAAATAATGGCTCATAATCTCATTTCAAAATGAAAATAATGCAAAGGAAATAATTTCAATTATTCAGATCTGCCTGGAAATATCTGTATAAACTGGCATCCATGCCAGACTGTAAGTGTTATTTTTGTGCTGAGGAGTTTCAATTGTGCTGACCACAGATGGGATTTTTTTCCTTCTCTTTTGTATCTTTTATGTGTCCTACATGGGGAAAAAATGAAAAACCTAGCTCTACACCCATGCAAATACTGGGAAAATCAAGCTCTTTTCCCTACACTATATAGACTATGTGTTAACTGTGGCTATATTGAGGCTATGAAGTAGTTCCAGAGAAGGGGAAACTTGGAGTTCGATCTCCATGGTTTCACCTTGCTTAAGGCACTCTATATAAATTCCAGGTGGCAATCTTCTGGGACACTATATTTAGCTTTGTGTTTCTCAAAGAGCTCGGACAACTCATTTAGGTATTTTTGATGAACTTGATCAACTTCTTCCTCAGAAGGTCTGTCCTTCTTCTGCACTGGAATTGGCTTCCCAACTGGAAAAGAAGCACAGGTGTTAGGAGGAGCTCATGACAGGTACCTCTGAACACTTTGCTCACCCTAGCACAGAGCTGAGGTCAGCCCATCCAGGATGGACAGGTCAGAATGATCAGTTATTTCCTGGAGCCTAGGAGATAGCACAACCAAGGAGGGACGAT
The DNA here is from genome assembly GCA_013397155.1 of Irena cyanogastra. Classification (NCBI taxonomy): domain Eukaryota; kingdom Metazoa; phylum Chordata; class Aves; order Passeriformes; family Irenidae; genus Irena; species Irena cyanogastra. Next base: position 139,444 of record VWZV01010734.1, on the reverse strand, counting down.
GGCTCAGATCCTGACCAAGCTCTTGGTCTCCAGGATCACATTGGTCCTTGCCTCAGTTTACCCGTCTGCAGAGTTGATAATGTCAAAGACCCTCTGTGTAGCCTTTTGAAATAAGAAATGCTGTATCCCAATGCAGTCCCAAGAGCTGCTTCTCACATCTCAGATGTGCTGCAGATAAACACAATATAAAGACAGGATAATATTTGGGTTGTGTTTTCCAAGTTGTTTCCAAATAGCCCTGGGAATCTGCATTACAAATGGGGAAAGTGAGGAACAGGGGAGCCCTACACTGTTTAAGTACTCTTCAGTTGAAGGTGCTTCCACTTTGCTCAGATTAAAGGTTCAGTGAAATATCTGATTTTTATTAGAAACCAATTTTAAAAATCACATTTTATTAAGCAGAAAATCTAGTTATTTTGATTCCTATTTCTAGAAGAGCCTTTCCATCTCCCAGAGCTACCAGGAGTAGGAGACAGAGAAGATCCACGAGCTACCTTCCTCTGGTCTCTACTCACATTGTTTTTGTCAAGTGACAGAGGGTTTCAACATCTTATAAGGCTATTCTTCATCCAATTAATGAAGAGCCCATGTGATACTGCGCAGCTCATAAAACCATTGAGACAATCCAAACAGGTTGTAATACAATTAGAAGTAATTGCTGGTTGTCAAACTTAATCAGTGATGTAAGCTCTAACCATTCCAAACACCATTTTTAATTAAGTTAATTCACAGAGCATCAGCCACACTGGTGGACCAAGCATGGAGAAAAACTTATTCAAAACCAAAGATTTTCTTGAAATTTGGTCTCCCATGGACATGGTCTCTGGTCAAAATGGTTCATCTTCCTCACATGCAAATAGCTTTGGATTTGCAGAGATGTCTGCACAGGACAGTGAGCAAAGCTGCAAACTGCTTGAGTATTCAGAGGATCACAGAATGGTTTGGCTTGGGAGTGACATAAAGATCATCTTGTTCCATCCCCCTACCTTGAATAACGACACTCTCCACATGACCAGGTTGCTCTAAGCCCCGTCCCAGCTGCCCTTGAACACTTCCAGAGAAGAGGGGCAGCCACAGCTTCTCTGGGCAACCTGTGCCAGGGCCTCACAGCCTAGAATTTTTTCCCAATATCTGTCTAACCCTGCCATCCTGTTACTCCATGCCCTTGTCCAAAATCCCCCTTCAAATTCCCTTCAAATCTGCCCTTTTTGTCTCATTTCTTGGAGGCCCTTTAGGCACTGGCAGGGGCTCTAAGGTCTCCCCACAGCCTTCTCTTCTCCAGGCTGAACATCCCCAGCTCTCCCAGCCTGTCTCCCAGGTGCTCCAAGCCCTTGGAGCATCTCCCTGGTTTCCTCGGGACTCACTCTAGCAACTCCTCATCCTCCTGATGTTCTTGCCCCAGAGCTGGAGGCAGAGGGACAGAATCCTCTCCCTTGACCTGCTGGTCCTATTTGTGTTTGTAAAACTGCCTTGGAAGACATTTAATGCAACCGTATTGCAGTGTTTTTTGTCACCGTGTTGTGGTGTTGGGGTTCTCTGCATCTCACAGGAGTGATGAGGCTGGCCACATCTGCTCTGGGGCTTTTCCCAGAACAGCCCAGATGGGCTGGGATCTGTCATGAGATCAAACCAGATAGCCAAAACAGTGAGACACGTGACTAATTTGGAATGCTGCTTTTCAGCACATTTCTAGCCTACCACTGCTTGTGCTCTCTGGCATGAGGCTTCAGCCTGGCGGGGGGGTGACAAAACCCAGGGACTGTCCCTGTTTCCCCAGTTTGGCCAGCCTGAGTGTGTCTGGCATCATGTCAGAATTCTGTGGATTGACTCACCCACGGTGCAGATGGGCCGTCGGTAGGGTATCAGCCCAAAGCTGTACTGGAAGATGCCTCGTGCATGGAAGAGGGGAAGGGAGATGCCCATGATCTGCTGGAGCCAATGCTGAATCCTCCGCAGCCAGGAGCCCTTGGGATTCTTCACCTGATCAAAGAGATCATTCTCCCCAAAGGAAAAGGCAGGGACCAGGGGGGTGCTGCAGAGAATCAAAACCAATAGGGTGCCATGGTTAGCAAAGCCCATTGCAAAACCCCTTAATTCTTCTCCAAAACAGAAACACCCCATTAACCGGACACAGAGCGGAGCACCCCTCCCTCAGCACCCCTGGACCCCACCCCCTTCATCACCCATGCTGGATGGCCAGGCGCACAAATCCCTTCCTGTTCTTCAGCAGCAAGGTGAAGGATCCTGGGCGGGCATCCAGTGCCTCCTGTGCCCCGCCAACAATGATGGCCAGCAAGTTCCCACCGTCTGGCTTCTGCAGCACGTAGGATGCACTCTCCTTGTCAGAGGGGATGAGGCCTGGAGAGCAGAGAGAAATTAAAAGTAAAGCCCATCTGTCTGGTTTGCTCTGCATATTTTTTTCCCCATAATCCACCTCTGGAGAGGTGCAAAACACTTTCTTTTCAGAGCTGAAAACCCCAGCCCAGCTCTCTTAAAAGGTGCTAGATTTGCACACAGCTCTGCTGGGTGATTACACAATTATCCATTTGCTGTCTGGCTCAGAAGTGAGAAATGAGGGAAAAATTTAGGAAAAAAATAAACGGGGAACTAGCTGCACCTTGAGCCCTAGGAAAAATCTGTTTCAATTTGTTGTCAAGTGAGACCCATGTTCCAGTTCTGGATAATGTCAGAAAAACATCTGCTGTAGGTCAAAACACACATATGTTTCAGTGGATGGTGCTAATTGAAAGTGGAATTTGATGAAGGACTTGGTCCTTTGGTGTTGTTTACTTGAATAAGACAGAAATCTTTAATTCAGAAATGACAAAGCGACATTGTTTTGACTATTAAAAAAATAAATCATTGTTTCAGGGGCTGAAATAATTTGCACATTAAAACCTCATTGGAAAATGGATTAAATTCAACTGAAAATTAGTTATGCACCCAACTCCAACATTACAGTGACTGAACCTTCCTTAACCTGCGTCATAAGTGTCTCATATATCTCACTATTTGGATTTCTCACTCTCCATGTAGATACTCTGGCAGCAGGACCCAGAGTTTATGTGGAAAACAGGGTAATGGATGCCCTGGGATACATCAGATGGAACTGGATGCCTATGTTTAGCCTTTTGAATTCTGCCCACATTCACCTGGAGAAGTTACCATTGTCAAGCCCACTGCTGAGAGATGGAAGTCATCCTGCCGGTGTCCAAAAATCTCTCAAAACTCCCTTTCACCTCTATCAGTTTAATTTTTACCTGGCCCTTTTCCTATTCCTTTTCACCACGTCTTCCCCCCCATCACATTCCATTGCAGCAGCATGAGCTGCTATTTTCATCCTCTGTCCCTGGATGCTGCTTCCCTGGAAGAAGCAGATGCTTCAGAAAAAGCATCTTTTTCCTCACAATTTCAAGCCTGAATATAATTTTTACGGAGAGAAATACAAGAACATCCTGGCCTGCAGCTCTCAGCATTTCTGTTCACAATTGGCTCTGCATTTTGCTGCTACACAGCACCTGCACAGTGATGCCCTGAGCACAGAGACCATTTATGGAGTTGAACAACAGAGATAGCAGCAAGGAGGGCAATTTTTAACTTCAGAGGTTTTGGGTTGCCATCTTGAATAGCTGTGTCCGTGAATGGGATCCAATTGGCCCCAGATGAGGGATAACAGACCCTTGACTCCTCTTTCCCATGCATCTTCACTCTCATGTTGCTCAAAAAAGCACCCACACATACCACTGCTTGCCAGAGGCCCATGCTCCTTACCTCCACTCATCACATAGTCCCTGAAGAACGGGATGCGAAACCACAGGGAAAGCATCATCAGGTGTGGGGTGATGCCTGGGAAGAGTGTGGAAAAGCCAGATGCCTCTGTGCAGAAATTGAGAAAGGCTCCAGCTGCCAGGACTCCATGGGGATGAAATCCCACCAGGTAGTTCTGCCGAGGGTCCAGCTCTGCTGTCTTCATCAACTAGACACAGAGATGAAGCCAAAAAGGGGCCAGAGTTAGTGCTGTAACCTCAGAGGAGTGGAACACTGGCTATGAAGAGCAGATAAGGCATTCCTGGAGGGAAGTGTCTTGCACCCAGCATGCCATTCTATTGGAAAAGGTCAACTGGAACAACTCCCTCATTTTTCACTGAGATGTATTTCATTGCCCATATTTCCATCTCCTCCTACCCATTGGCCTAAAATTACTTTTCTAATGGCACAGTTCCTTATGTTGCCTTGAACTGGTCTAGGTGCTATTGGGAGCCAACTTTGTTTAAAATGTCCTCCAATACATTTTCTAATATGGGGAAAAAAAGTGAGGAAAGGGTGATTTCTTCCACACAGTACCTCTTGATCCCACAACCAGAACAGCAGAGGGAGTACATAATCACTCTGGTAGACCTACTACATGCACAACCACGTGTCCCACCCAACAACTTGGTGTGGATCAAAGGTTTATCCTGTCCTGAAGCATGTGCCAGGTGATTCCAGGATGTTTTCACACATGGTAAGTTGAAATCTAATTCCCTGACATCTAACAGAGAAGCTGATGGTTTCCTTCCAACTGGGGAAAGTCTGCAAGATGCCTGTGTTGGGTCAGAAATTGCCCAGATCCATCAAAGAGCAGTGGACATCTGCCCAAGGCTGCTGCAACTTTAGCAGGAGGGAACAGAGAATGCCCACGCCCAGCATTTTAGGGATGGGCAGCATGGATTGCAGATACAGTGCAGCTCATGGTCAGTCCTTGAGGGCTGACTAAGCAGCTTGTTAAAATCCTCAGCCAATCTGAAAGTGATACTCAAGCCTGGGATATGCTACATGGGAGAATAAATACCATAGAACAAGAGGGGATGGTTGAAGGGAGATAAGGAACGATTGGGATTTGAACTCCATTACACTTGTTATGGACTGCCCAGGGGAGAGGAGCTGGTATGAGAAACCCACCCTCCAGCTCTGGCACCAAGAAGACCTTGCCATGCCAATATCAGCCAGCATGTGCTCAGGCAGAAGCAGGTAAAACTGAATGCTGAAATCTCTGCACCATTTCTGTGGATGCTAAGGATGCTCACAGCAGCAGGGAAGGATGAACCTTTCCAAAGTTAGTCATCACATCATTTCTTCACTGAGAGGGTGGTCAGACATTGAAACAAGATGACTAGGGAAGTGGTGGGACCACAATCCCTGAAATTGTTCAGAAATATGTAGATGTGGCACTTGGGCACATGATTAAGTGGTGTTTGTGATAGTGCTGGGGAACAGTTGGACTCAATGGTCTTAGAGGGCTTTTCCAAGCTGAACAATTCTGTGATTCTGTTATCACAGAGCCACCATGCCTTTCCAGACAACTCAAAGGCCTTTGTGCTCAAGAACAACCAAAGCCCTATGCATTTAAGTGTCACCCCTTCAAGTACCCTGATTCCATCTGCATTCAGGGTGCGGTTAATGGTGCATGTGTTTTCCTAGAAGCTGCTAGAACTGCAGGTTAATCATGAGAGTGTATTTTACTTTCTTCCATCATGACTCATTTTCCACCTGTCCAAAAGCACTGTTGACTGTACATGTGCCCATTCAAGCACCTGCTCCTAATGAGGGGAATAGACAAACAAAGTCCTACTATTGCCCAGGTGCAGAGGTCTCTAGGCAGGAAGAGAGGCAGATGGCTGAATCACTAAGTGCCCAAGGCCCCTGCCACCATTTGCTCTTTTTTCAGTAATCTCAGCTTACATGAATGTTTCCTGCATTCACCTTCAGCTCCCAAACAACCTTTCATCTCCGAGTGATTTATAAGCAGGGAAGCAAGACGCTCAGGCGTGTTAGAAGCTGTTACATTTCTGGCTCTGGGTGTGCAGGGAGACAAGAAGGGGGAAGGGCGATGCAAGAAGGCAGCCACTGAGCAGTCAAATTGCCTTGATGGGGGAGTTTGCCTGTGCTACAACACCATACATCTGTAAAAACACTCCCTAAGAAACATCCAGCTGCTGTCTTGGTGCTCATCCCAATGAAAGAGGAGGGAGGACAGGGAAGGAAAGAACAAAGGATAGTGCTTGGAGTGATAAGACAAGGGAGAATGGGTTTAAACTAAGAGAGGGATGATTAAAACTAGCTATGAGGAAGAAATTTTTTATGATAAGAATAGTGAGGCCCTGGCACAGGTTGCCTAGAGAAGCTGTGGCTTCCCCATTCCTGGAGGCATTCATAGCCAGGTTGGATGGGGCTTAGAGCAACCTGGTCTAATGGAAGGTGTCCTTGTTCTAACAAAGGCCCTTCCAACCCAAACCATTTTGTGATTCTGTGGTAAGATACAGTCCTGGGCAACTGGCTCTGGGTGGCCCTGCTTGAGCAGTGGGTTTGGCACGTTGACCTCTGTAGTTCTCTTCTAATGTCACCCAGTCTTAGAATCTGTGATTTTTGACTCCCTGCTCTAAGCCATGGGCAACTGGAGGGTAGCATTTTAAATGTTTCCAGGAATGGGGACTCCACCACTGCCTTGGATAGCCTGTGCCAAGGTTGGACAACTCTTTCAGGGAAGAATTAATGAACCTAAATTTTGAAGGATAAGGTCTATTTTATGCTTCATCATGAAGAAATACAGCTTGATAACTACAGTTTTTCAGGGCTTGCAGTGATTACTCTGTAACAAAAAACTCCCTTTATTCTGACTACTTAAATGTGGGTCCAAGACATGGGTGAAACTCTGCCCCAGCTCCCCAAGAGACATGGTGGGACCAGATCCATGCACTGTCAGCTGTGTTAGGGAAATGGATATGCAGACTTCCAGGAGAGCCGATAGTGAAGGATCTAGTGAAGGATCTCAAGCAAATTAATCCAAATTAATTTTAAACTGGATTAGTTAAATGGCATTAACATCCCAAATAGATTATTAATTTGATGATAATGATGAGGGATTTAAGTACTCTTCATTTCATATTTGGTTTGATTTAGTTTTAATTAATTTTGGAGGGGAATTAAGATAATTGGAGTTAGGGCTTCTGAGTGACTTTATCAGCCCAGGAATTCATCACTGGTTTAACCAGGCTGATATAATTCATCCCTTGAGATGTGACTGGCTTCTCCTAGTTGTTCCCTACAGACTGAATTGTCCTGTCTCAAACCATGGGAAGACAGAGGACAGGCAATTCCCTGTTTAACACTCATGCACTAATGGTTCAAGAAAGAGTAGTGAGGCACTGGCACAAGTTGCCCAAAGAAGTTGTGAATGCTCTGTCCCTGGAAATATTAAAGGCTAGGTTGGATGAAGCTTGGAGCAACCTGATATAGTGAATGGCATCCCTGCCCATGGCAGGGGGTTAAAACTATATGATCTTTAAGGTCCCTTCCAACCCAAATCATTCTGTGATTCTGTGATTCTCTGATTCAAACAAAATTCTCCCAGAATCCAAAGGTTTGGAGGGTGGTGCTCCAGAAGCCCCTGGAGATGCATTGTCTGAAGGGGTTAAAAAGTTAAATGAGGAATTAATCAAGTCAAGTTGAGATGAGTAGGAGCACTGCATGGTGCATACCATGTTGGGGGGCATGTAGTCAGAGAGGACACTGATGTGCCATGTCATTGCATCCTTAAAGATTGGTGAACATGAGGTGGGAGAGAAGGAGCAGCATGATATTACCCCCACAGTCACTCAGAGAGCAGAGGAGGATGTGATGGAGGAGGAGATGTTAGGAGACCTGATCAGCAAGCTCCCGCATTCTTCATTTAAAGTCTCCCAAATGGAATTGCTACTGTTTTTCTATTCTTCTCTGGTCCCAAACTGTGTTTCAATGGATGTTATGGTCAGTAATCAGCTCTTAAGTATGATAAACCTCCTTTCAACTTTGTACTAAACAAATCTTCATGTCTCTTGCTGTCCATGGACACCTCCCAAGAACATTGCTTGCAGGATGGAACATGCAGCCAGTTTCTCTGTGGGAAGAAGCCCAGCAAAGATATCCAAGAAACCCAAGCAGCTCTGAAGGACAAATTGTGCCAAGCTGAAAAGAAGCAGGTCACTCGCCCTAGGGTGTCTGGATGGGACACCAAAGGAAGGGCAAGTATCTGAGTACTGCCAGCAGCTGCTGGGGAAGACGGATTTCAGGTCCCAGCAACGGTGAGAGTCTGAGAGGGGCAGTTAGAAACAGTGACATCTTTGAGCCCTGGGGTTTTCTCCTGGTGCCAGGTCAGAGCTGCATTTGCAGCAGATATTGGAGAATCTGACCAGCCAGGCGGATTTAAATTGAGTTTAGACGGGACTGCACCACCCTCACTCCAAAAGCTGGGTAAGGATAGAAGCTCCAAAATGTTCAAGTCCTCCCTTCCTCTTGTAGGACTTCCTTTATCCAGTGGATTAGCAGTGCAGATGGTGGGACACAGTTCTCCAATGGATCTCAGCCATGGCCTCCCTCTTACTTTAGGACACTCCAGAACAGACAAGAGAGGGCCAACACATGGCACAGAGATGTTCCTCAGAAAAGGATAGCATGGTGGCTTTGGGCCATTTGGCCATGCCTTTACTTTTCCCTGACAGTCCCTCTTCCAGCCAACAGAAGGAAGCAAAGGGAACAGTCAAAACCTCTGGAAATCAGAAATTGTATTTAATGTCATGGGCCATGGCACAAGTCCCCAGTTACAAATTATACCACTCTTCTGTGAAAAGAAAGGAAACATTCCTGGCACGGATTGGTTCACATGAACTGGAACTGTCCTCTCTACAGCACCTTGCAATTTTCCAGAACTGCAACACACTCAAATAACCTCCATCATGATTTGTGCCATGATGAGAGTGAATGAGCCATGGGATTAAGTCTTCCCAAATTACAGCTTCAAGGGTTCAACTAACTCTCCAATAACTCATTTTAGTTATGCTAACAAAAAACAGTAACACCAGCAAGACCACAAGCACAGAGGTTTCTGCAGATAACAAAGTGCACCTGGCACGTAGATAACCCCAAGGCTTGTAAAAAATGTCCTGTGGCTCTTCACAAGGAGAAAACAGTGTGGCAAAGACGACAGGGACCTTCCCTGCACAGCAGGTTCTTTCCAGATTGCCCTGAAAAAGCTGGCATGATTATCCCTACTGGGGTTGCTCTGAATGATGACAGTAGTTGAAAACAAAATATGTCCCTGTCTTGATTTAAAAGACAAATGTCTGCCAAGGAAGGTGGGAACCTTCCTGGAACAGGAAGAAAACATCCCTCTCTCCAAATTATTGTAGTTTAAAAATTACAGGCCCTTCAGGAAAAAAAAAAAAAAAAAAAAAAAAAAAAAAAAAAAA